>CM038796.1:197649441-198041486 GCA_021764765.1 Vicia sativa
ATATGTCAGTGTTGTGTCTGGTGTCTGTGTCTGTAAGAATAATGAATTTTAATCCAAACATAAAGTTAAAACCAGCACCTTTCCTTTTCTTCCCTCATACACATTTGTATCACTTCTGGAGTGGTGAGATTCTGCAGTTATTTCAAAACTTGACTTCGGATTCAGGATGATAATATCTGCATCCGAACCGGGAAGAATAGCTCCCTTCCTTGGATATATATTGAAGATTCTAGCACTAAAATGATTGTCGTTAATATTTTTGGCAACTTTACCATACAGAATAATAAGTTAATGATAAGAGTAACATACCACTCAGTGCTCGTAATTCGGACATAGTCAGAAACCGATATTTGGCCAGATTCCTGAGAGAGATACATAACAATACAATCTAGTTAGATGGAGCCAACCCAACAAGAAAGAAAAAGCAAGGTAGAAAATTGTTATCATACCACCATGGTGTCCCATACCAAGTGCATTCTTTCTTCGATACCTATAGATTCACAAATTTTCGATACATAATAATAGTAAGACATTTCAAAATCAACCATGATGTAGTTAGGCCACATATATCCAAAACTATGGAGTGATTACCATTGACACCGTTAGGAATTTGGCGGAAGTCATCAACTCCAAGTGCTTTCTGGGTGGAATTCCAGACACAATGATCAGTTCCTACCAGCTGCAAAATACCTGTTGCAAGGGCAGCTTGAAGGGCCTTATCATGTCCCTTACTCCTAATAGGAGGACTCATGACATACCTGTTAGATGACATTCGACGCGGCTTACATTCTTAAAACTCTTAAGACAAAGAATAACAATTACAATAGGAAAAGAAAAAAAAAGAAGCGGAGAACTTGCTTTGCCGCAGTCTTAAAGTTGGGATGCCAAAGCCAAGAATCGTCGAGGGCTAAACCAGAGACAATAGGCTCTCCAATTACTGTTTGTCCTACAATTCGAAATTGAAATCATATAATTTCTTTTAATGAGTGCATTATTATTGTGAAGCACGTTGGTAAAAAACCCGAAGAACAAGACAAAGAATTAAAATTAAGAAACTAATGTCCCGTTAAGTCAGCTCAGTTGATAACTGTGCAGAGACATTCGACTGCAGGGGCGCACGTTCGAATCCGCGACATCTCACTTATTCACATTCGAAGTCCCGTTAAGTCAGCTCAGTTGATAGTTGTGCAGAGACATTCGACTGCAGGGGTGCACGTTCAAACCCGCGACATCTCACTTATTCACATTTAAGAGGTGAAATTCTAACAACTAAGCTATTAGACCAAAAAAAATTAAGAACCTGATTTCCGAGCCTTCGCAATTTCTTCCATTGCATCTATACTCATGACATGAACCACATATAAAGGAGTGTTCACAAAATCTGCTAAGCGAATAGCACGAGAAGTTGCCTCTCCTTCCAACTACATAGGGATCCGAAACATTCTATAACTCTGACATAGACAAATATTCTTCATCAAAATCGAAAGAAAAAAAGAAAGTTTACCAATGCAGGCCTTGAAAGAGGATGGCCTTCAGGGCCAGTTATTCCAAGTTCGATCATTTTCTGTTGTCCAGCATGCACTGCATCTCCATTTTCTGCATGAACCATAGCTAAGGCACCAAGGGACTTGCACTTCTTAAATCCTTGAAGAAGAAGCTCGTCATTGACCATAACAATTCCTTTGTATGCCATGAAAAACTTGAAAGAGTTGATGCCTGAGATTACCAAAAACATAGACGAATCATCTGAAACCAATCCCTCAATTGAAACTTGCCTAAAGGGTTATTACTAACTGACCTTTCTCCTTGACCATGATCTCCATATCCCTTGAAACGTCTTCGTCCCATTTGGTAATCGCGACATGGAAACCATAATCCATGCAAGACTTCTTAGCTTTATTTTCATAGGCCTCAAAACCAGCAGTTAAATTTCCGTCTATTGGAATAACGAAGTCAATATGCATTGTTGTTCCACCAGCTAATGCTGCAGCCTGACCACTGAAGAAGTCATCCACTGATTCAATGCCCATAGAGCCTATCTCCGTCTCTAGGTGAGTGTGAGGATCAATGCCTCCTATGAATCAGTTCAAAAACAACAAGCATTCACAAAGTTTGTTACAGTAATAGTGAACTATTGTATAGAGGTGTTAGAATTTAGATTGAAACTTTTGAAGGCCTAACCTGGCATCACAAATTTGCCAGTGGCATCTATCACATACACATCGTCTTCAACCTGATAATAGAAATTACACGAGAAACAAATAAAAAGAATTGAAAATTCAAGAGATGCTGATACCACATATTTATCCAAAACTTTAAGACATCGGGTATATGAACATCAAGTATATGGATATTGTCTGTTATGCATTCAAACTAGCAGCCGATGTGAGACTTAATTACTCAGACTTGAATTTCAATACTTACACCATCTTAGATTTTTCTTTTTCTGTACAATTTTTCTGAGTACTAGAATTTGACAAGTAGAAAATAAGATTAAATTAAATTATGGAAGTATCAATACCACAATATTTGGTTGTACAGTAATAATGATTCCATTTTCAACATAAACATCAGCAACATGTTGGTGATGAGCATTGACAACAGTACCACCTTTGATTAGCAACTTGTTGGAAGATGATGGGATTGAAGTTCCACATGAAGATTCACCATATTCAATTCCACTTTCACAAAACTGAATTCCAGAATCAAAATAAAAACATGAGTTCAGTTATGTAATGAAAAAAATTAAGTGATTATTGAAGTGAAAGTCAACATAAGAAAAGAGAGAGATGTGAGTGACCTGGTTGTTAGAATGTTGTGAAAGTGAAATGATAAGAAAGAAGGAAAGATAGAACAAGATATGAACAAGTTGAAAACTGAACTTCATCATCATCATCATGAGTAAACAACAGTAACCATAAACTGCAGCCAAAGCAGCCTCAGAAGCTGTTTCTATATTTGGAGATTTTGAAAGCAAAATTGGTCAAAGTTTATCTCCTATGTTAGATAAAGTTATTAAACTAAAATATCCAAAAGTTGTTAGATAAAGTTATTTAACTAAAGTATCAAAAGTATAATGATATAAGTGTTTCACACTTACTACACTTACTCTTTATTCTATTGTCATTAAAATCTATGTAATTTTTTTATTATAGTAATTTATAGTCCTTCTATATGTCTTATAATCCTTTTTCAATAAGATGCTTAATTTTTTAAATTTTTTTAATTGTATTTGTTAACAATAATGAAATTGTGATTTTTAATGAGATAGTTTGAATGGTAAGAACTACTTCACAAACAAGTTACAAGTAAGTGTACCTTTGATTTTACATTTGGAATATTCATAATAAATTTCGAATATTTAAAATTGATTTTGAAATTTTTGGTTGTTATTAAGTAAAATTGATTATATATTTTTAATTAATTCTATTTGAAATAGATTTATAGTTAGTTATTAGTCAAAACTTTATTTTAACTTTATTTGAAAAATATTGCAAGTGTCATTATGAAATATAATGGTAAGCGTCTTCTGTAATAGTTGCACAATACTTACAAGATTATTTTATAGGCTTACACATCAGATACAATATCCAAATGTCAAAATTTTCGATTTTTTTTATTTTTATGTTTTTTATATATTTTTTTAATTTTGCTTGTAGTGAGGATCAGAGGTAGAGATGGGTCTATTGCTAGCAGGATTATAGATTGAGCCGATGATGTGGTTCGAGCTGCTGATGAAGCGCAAACCTCAATGATGCGGGCCGAACACCGTCGTTCGACCAATTCTCACCGAAAACAGATGGCTGAGCAGGCCGTGACGGGGTTTCGTGCACCTCGCCAACGGACTATTAGAGCTTCTACAATAGTCGAGGATTAGCCTCATGCGGCGGAGGATCATGCTCTTATTCCTACAGTGGAGCAGGTAGTTGTAGAGCTGCCGGTGGTTTAGGAGTCGGTGGTTTAGGAGCCGATTATTTAGGAGTCGATGATACAGGAGCCGATTTTATAGGAGCAGATAGTTCATGAGCCAGTTTAGGAGGGAGTGAACGTGGTGTCTCGTGCTGATACAGACACCACGACTGTTGCATCTACAGAGCCATTAGTGTGTATTGATGGTGGTTTCCTCGGAGGATCTTCTGACAGGTCCGTGTTGACGGGATATGCTGACCATGTCGCTTATAGGATATGGCAGGGCGAGGTATGCAATATTGGTTTCGTTTAATGCTTAATTTTTATTTGTATTACACGATTTGTTGTATACTAATTTGTTGTAATTGATTTGTTTTATTTCAGGAGCGTCCAGTGTTGAAGGTCGCTTCTCATGGATCGAAGTTGAAGAAGTTCCCCGAGAGTTCATTTCCTAAGTGGGTGAGGAAGATAGTTGAGGATTTCCATCTGGAGGAGTTTGCTGGATGCTCCTTAACCATGTTGGATGCCTCTCTGCTATCAGCTTTTGTTGAGAGGTGGAACCCGAAGACATCATCCTTCCATCTTCCATTTGGGGAGATAACGGTGATATTTGATGATGTGTATGCCCTCTTTCACCTTCTGATTGCTGGTACGTTTTTCACACCAGATTATAGGGACCAGGCGACGGCGGTGCGCATGATTGTGGATGCTTTGGAGGTGGAGGTGCTACGTGAGTTTGGTGAGACTCGGAGATTTCACCTTCGCATGTCTTGGTTGAGGACTACTTATGCGGCGCTCATGGAGGCAAAGAGATATAAGGCTGCCGCTAGGGCGTTCATGTTTCATCTGGTGGTATGTGCTCTCTTTGTGGACAAGTATGGAGTTTACATTGATGTTCATTACTTGTCTCTATTCAAAACATTTCACATGGCATGTTAGGCTTGGGGAGTGGAAGCTTTGACGATACTTTACATGACACTTGATGTTGCTTCCCGTCCTGAGACCAGACAACTTGCTGGTTATCTAAGCTTGTTACATGTATATTATAATCCATTAAATGATTTTTTATAATTATTAGGTATTATTATAATAATTTCATTACTTTTATTTATGTAGTGTTGGATATACGAGCACTTTCCTCACATTTGTGATTAGAAGGTGTAGTGTGTTCAGCCTACAGACCTATATGCGAAGAGGTGGAAGTCCAGACAGACTCATCCTGGAGGTGTGATGGAGTACAGGAGGAGGTTGGATGCTCTGACCCTAGATTATGTCATTTGGACACTGTATACGGCTCATCGCCATCATCATCCTTTTGAGGTATCTACTTTATATTCCGGGCATGTTAGATGGGAGACCTATGTGGCTAGACACTTGCCTGAGAGGTCTCTACGCCAGTATGGTTATGTACATGGCATCTCACGGACGATCCCACACGCCCCAACTGGTGACATTGATCGATGGTTTCAGAGTCACATCATCAGCTCCCCCGTGAGATCATTGATGCATCCGTCAGGATTCAGAAGCCTGGGAAGTGCGAGGATGAATACCTTGAGTGGTTCTTTAATATGTCACACCCTGAGATCATACCACCGACTTCAACATCTGACGTCTCAGGGCCTTCAGGTACCAGAGATTCTCTTGATCCATCACCACCACCTCATACTCCCGCAGATGACCAAGACAGTTGCCTACAGCTCATCGAAGTTACATTAGATAACATCATGGGGTTGGTGAACCCTGATGGTGAGGTTTATCATGGGTTATCTAGGTTGATCGACATTTCCCGTGTAGGGCCTATGTGGATTTTTATTCTTATGATTGTATTATATGTATATGTTGTAACAAACAGACTTCTAGTTTATTGCATAATATTTTTTGGCTTGTACCTTTTCTTTCTATTACATAAAGAAATCAAAATAACACAAATAAGAAACTCGAATAAGTTAACAAACATCAAATGACAAACAACAAATGTAAACAGTACTTTGATACATGAAAACCTAGGAATTAACGGATTCACCTGGATGCTTAGGACACTTCATGATGTCGTCAACCGATCTCCGGATCTCCGTGTCCAACTCGATCGGACCTTTGGTTATCCTACGACGAAATGATTTCTAAATGGCCTTCACATCTTCATCATTCTTCAACTCGATTAGGTTGTATTTCACTCAACCATTTGTACCAATGTAATTCTCCCGAAACTCGATCTTTGTCACCCATCTGTTCTCAAAATTAGGCAGTTAACCATTCAACGTTTTCTTCAAGGTGGAAAATGACTCACATCCATTTTGGAGCTTGAATTCAATAGGAGGTTAGTCGTCGTTGTAATACACTTCTGCCTTAATCAGATACTGAGGAAGAGACATTTTGATGAGATGTGTTATCCAATAACCCTAAGACCCCTATTTATACAAATGGTGATGCGTTCTAGACCACACATAAGTGTCGATGCAATCAAAACCCTCTAAAAGTGTCGGCAAAATCTCAACTGTTGAAAAAACATAATAGTTATACATACTAGAAATTTCAATTATAAAACAAATCCCCGGTATACTGGAAAAACGTAATTTCCAGTATACCGAATTTTTTAAATACACTTCTAAAATTTTGGATAATATCGGATATTAGGTAATTTCCGGTATACTGAAGTTTTTAAATACACTTCTATAAATTTGGATAATACCGAAAATTTATAATGATACCGGAAATTTTGTCCGGCTATTCCCTTGTAATGCATCAGGGGTAAAGTGAGAATAAAAAAGCCCAGAGGAGTGCCAAATTGAATCTGAGGGTGGCAAGAAAAATTCTCATATATTGGGCATCTAACAAAATGGGCTAAGACCCATAATATTTATTTTAAAACTTTTAACTAAAACATTAAATAACTAAACTTCAATAATTTAAAGACCATTAAAATTAAGAGATCATAATCGCTAATTTTATAAGAGAAATTCTTAAATGGACACAACCATGAGAAATAATTGTACACATAACTATTCACAAAATTTTAATTAATTAAAAAATAAATATTATGTTTTCTCTTTCTCTCATAATCACAATCACTTCATGAATCCAATTAAAATATAAATAAATTTAAATTTTTCTCTATTTGTATTGGTTCTAAAAATATTAATTTATGATTATTTTCATGCAAGAATTGCTTATTTTGTGAGATTCATTATTTAAAATGCGTAAATTAGGTGATTAAAAGTGGCTTAAAGAAAGGAAATTTCTTAACCCACCCCATAATAGTAAAGTGTGACACCCTATAGAAATCCGAAAATGTCCTTCTCAAAATCGGACATGTACTCTCGGTTCGCATCTTATTTTGTATAAAATAGATCAAATGTGGTGTCACCCTTCAAATTATAAGAAACGGTACCGGAGATACACTTTCGATTATAAATTGGAATTCTGTTTTTAGTTCTAGTAGCGGAAATATTAAATTATTCTGCCACCTGAATATTTTGTATATTACCGGAAGTATACTTCCAATTTCTATCACGATACAGGCTACTTAAAATAGTAACCATGTTGAACTACCTGATCTTCACCATTTCAATTTTTCTACTCAAAACCTCTCAAAAACACTCATCATTCTCAATCCATTTCCACTTCAAATCATCATTTTTGTGGTTCATCATATCAGAAAGAGCTCGTGAAAGTAGAATTTTAGGTAAAGTTTATTCATTTCATCCCTCAATCACTACATTAATCTGTTACTTTTTGAAGAAATAAGGTTACGTAGAAACTAGAAGTATATATCTCATTTGTGGTTGAATATAACTGGAAGTCTATTTCTGATTTCTGTCTGTGTTTATTTTTGTAGAAACTTTCACAGTGACATGTTAATAATTATATTATTTATGTAACATAGGTATGATGCATCCCGATAACAGTTCCAAACCAGATGTATCTGAATTTGTTTCGCCGCTCGTGGTTTCTCTTCTCGTAATTAAGGCGGTAGATGTTCGTGAGCAATTTGAAAATGTTTAAGAATTTGAATTACGTGAAGACATGTTGTAGTGGATTCGTATAAAGAAAACAAAACTAGTATTTGGTATTGTGATAGAAAGGTATGTTAATGGTATGGATAGAAGAGATGCATTTGTGATTTTGACATGCGAAAGAAGTGGGAAATACATGCATCGTGTAGCGGCAAAAACTATGAGTGTAAGCCATTGAATTGATTCAACTCGAAAAAATGATAACAGAGTCGCCACCGTGATTTTATTTTATCCAAAGGACTAGGAAAAAGAGCGAATAAAATCCTTAAAAAAAACCAGAGATCTGGGACCAAGGGTTAGTTGTGCCAAGGGAAAGTGTTACACACCCAAAGCATCTATGGTACTTCGTAGGAACCTTTTTTGAAAATTTGTATTTGTATGCTAAAAAAGGTATATGTACAAAATGGATGATGGGGGTGAGAAAAGAAGTATTTTTTACAATTTTTGATTTGATGGATTTTCTAATGAGTTCCAGGCCTACATACCAACAATGTGAAATGTTGAAATTAAAACCCGATGTAGTCCAGGTAAAAAAGGCTAAAATCTGTGTGTTGGTTGATTTTAAGAAAATGTTTTTTAAGAAAAGCCACAAAGGGCTCAAAAAGTTTGAATGAGGTTATGTGTTTTTTAGTCTTGTTAAAAAAATGGTCAAAGTATTATTAAACGAATTGAAAGTTTATTAAGAAAAGAAGTTTTAAAATGCATGGACCTAAGTCCAAGTTTTTTATGAAAGCAGTTCGAGTTTGAAAATAAGAATCCTTTGAAAAAGAGGGAAGATTTTTGAAAATTAAAGAATATGGGAGGAGATGAAGAAGCTAACCTAAGTGAATAAAGTAAAAAGTAAGGGTAAAGAAATATCTAACCGGTAAGAAAACTAGTACTTGACATGAAAAGTCAATATCATATCCTATCCTTTGGATTACCACACAAGCAACAAAAAACCAAGCTTTAGATAAGTCAACGCCTTGGATGAATTCATGTTTCAAGAAAAACGGGCAGAGTAACGACTTTATTTTGAGGAAATCAACTCATAATTGAGTATAAACGCAATAATCAGCATACAAAGATAATAACCAAGCAAGACATAATAACACCAAGATCACAGAAATCTCCGAGATGAGGTAGAGGCCCTAATCCTAAGTCCAAAGGTCAAACTCCAAGCATAGGGATAGTAACCAAGTCCAATTAAAAGTATTTTATGTTTAAGTTAAATTATTAAGTATTTTGGGAAAGGAAAACAAAGCTCAAGTGAGCAAATTCAAAATGACAAGAAAAATAAAGTGCTCAAGTGAGCAAAGAAAAAATGACATGAAATGTAAATGCTAAAAGTAAAGTGCATAATGTAAAGAGCGGAAAAATAAAAGCGGAAAAATAAAGGCATAAAGTAAAAGCGTAAAGTAAAGTCAATTGTTAGTAATTAGTCGTTAGCAAGATGATCATCTTGAAGCTTGCGCATGAAGACTTTCCAGAAGCTTGATAGAATCAACGCGACCACACGACAAGTTTCAATTGCTTTTTGTTAAGTATATTACCGAAAAGTCAATTGCTCGTAAGGTTAGCAATGTGACCATCTTGGAACCTGTCAAGTATATCACCGGTTTAGGAACAATCACCACTTGATAAAAGATGCTTGAGAGTTTTCAATTGGACAAGGTTAGTAAAAACTTGTCAGGAGCTTGATTAAGAAATCATAGCGACCACACGACAAGTGCCGCAGGTGTTGAGACAAAATCAAAGCTCAAGTCATCTTTTGGGGCTTTTGTTTGAACATTAAAGCTCATGCCACCAATTGATCGCCTTTCCGATTCGAGACAAAAGGAAAAAAGAAGAAGAATAAGATGGAGAAGAGGGAACAAGCTTCACAATCAACAATGCATCAGATGAATTTATTCGGTCTAACTTTGTCAAAATAAACCAACTATCTTGGTTGATTTGGTCATGAGACCTATCAACATCCAAGATCCAGTGATGTTGAGAAAATTTATGACTCCAAATAAATTCAAAAATCAACAATGAATTTTTTATTTAAAAATAATAAAAATAGTTTGAAAATGAATTATTTAATTGGACTTTAATCCATGAAATACATAATGGTATCCATGCACCAATATAGATTTCCAAGAAAATTATCCAAGGTCGAACAAGGGTCAACAAGTGCTGATAAAAAATTTCATAATTTTAAAAAGTCATGAATTATATTTTCTTATTTTTTAAAAGTAAAGAAATTAATAAAACAAACCAAAAAATTGACGAAAATAGAAAAATCAGAAATAAAAATAAAATGAGGTCATCAATATTTGTCAAATGACTATTGGATCCTTCCATAATTTTTTCAGAATGTTTAAATGTCGAAAAAGTATTTTAAAACCATTAAAAATGTCAAGTAAAGGAGAAAAATCATGAAAAAAAATATCAAATCTGAAAATAAAATTATGAAAAAGTAAAAAAGAAAAAGAAAAAAAGAAGAGAATATTTCAAAATATTTTTGTGAATTTTTTCATAATTTTGAGTTAAAAATGAATTTTCTATGATTTTTTGAAGTTTAAAATATTTAAAATATAAAATTAGAAAATAAAATAAAAGTAAAAAAATGTAGGCCATTAGATCACAGTCAAAAAGCGTTAGTAAGCTAATCCAATGTATCAGACGCGCTGTGCTTGATATGGACCTCCTTGGTTTTCACACCGGATTACAAGTCAAATTAAATTTTAAAAAATAAAACAAGAAATAATATCACGTGTTGGATCGAGTCTGACTCACTAAAGTAATAAGATCCAATGGCTCCTATGACGTGTACACGATAAAGCATCATCACTAGATCCAATTCAAAAAAATTGCATGGCACACTATCATTGGTTGAAGACAAACACATAGGTCGTCTTCAACCTCCAGCCATCCTCAAATGCTTGTTCCACAAACTGTGAAATAAATTCTTCAGACCGGTACCATTGGATCCGTCTCTTCAAAACGATTCTAATTGTACCCTCGCGAAAAAATTATTTCACTTGTAAAGAGAATGATTTGAGATTTTGCAGAAAAATAACGAATAATTGTTTCCATAAATTCACAGTCAATTATCAATGAAAATACAAATGGTGAAGATCATAAGGATCAGGGAGATGAGGAGTAAAATAGTGCTTGATTTGAAACAACTTGGCCACGAATCCTACCTAAACGAAGTTCACTTTCAGAGCTCTGAAACTTGACTTGGATAGCATGATTCAGGGGACCTCAAGGGACGATTCTTGCTCTGTTAGCTTCAGTGAAGTTCAAGAAAGAAGAATGAATGGTTAATTTTAAATTGGAAGTGCTTTAAGAGTGAAAATGAATTTGCAGAAATGTGAAGTTTAGAGTGAGTTTGACAGCGATTTTCTGGCACTCAAATCTTGAGTAAATGAGTGAGGAATGTTCCTCTATTTATAGGAAAGTGAATGGTGATGAAAGTGAGGAGGAATTATGCTCAAATCGTGCAAGCCAAGCTAATATGTGTAGTGCGAAATGTGTGACTTGCACATGACCAAAACTCAGCCAAATCGTGCGTTTCAATCCTCTAATCAAGCTTTACAACTTTGTTAATCATGTTTAAGTCAAAAACGCGTATCAATTTGGTCATTAGAAATCACATTATAGAAAACAAAATCTGACTTCGAGCAAAACTTCACTTTCATGATGCCTTCTTTGCAGCCATGATTCTCATTACTCAGGGACCTTTATGATGCCATCTGGGACTCTTTGGAAATATGAGGTTGCATACTTTGCAATGTGCTTGGAAAGGTATCATTTGGCATCTTAAGCTTGAAGTTAATTGATCAAGAATTGAGAAATCCATCAATGACTTGTAATCTTTTGACTTCTTAGGAAAATTTTCAAGCATTTTCTCTTCCTACCAATTGGACTGAGTTGTATTAGACATCCTTAGGTTCATTGTGAAAAATAATGAGCTCAAGGAGACAAGGTATTACCAAGTTATGATCCTTTGAAGTCATACAATATAGATGAAGTATCAATCTAGAGAATTTGCAATCATAGACCTCCAAAACAATCTTCTCATCAATTAAAATCCTTGGATAAAAGAATATTCATATTAGAAGTCCTTTTAAGAGTGAAATGAATTTGAAATAATCCACAAACTTCACACCAACACTAAGATATTGTCCTCAGAAGCCTAAAACCCTAATTTCAAATGTAGATGGCCATAACATGGAGAATTCTTCCAACTTGATGATCTTCTTCCCACATGAAGCACATACTCAAAATGATAACCCATATTAGATGGCAAAAGAAGTCTTCAATGAGAACAGGTACTTCAAAAACATTGAGAATTGGGGAGAGAAGGCATGGAAATAAACTCATGAACCTATTAACTTCTTGAACAAGAAACTTTTGCATCCTCCACCTACATCACAACATCTGGAGAGCACATAATATACATATCATGATTAGCCAAATATCAATCATCGCACACATTCAAATGTGTTTGGTGATCTCCAAAGGGAACACCCAAATATAAGAGATAGAGAGAGAGACCTACTTTGTGATCTTTGTGCAATGCAATAATATGAGATGTTAGAGAATCTTAGGGGGGAAATTGGGGTACAACACGCCGTACTCAAAAAAATTTAAACGTGACGACACCGGTTCAAGAAAATGTGAATGTCCATTTAGGTTGAGTGGTTATCTTATGGCAAATAAGAAGTGGAAATTTAATGTGATTAGCGGTTTACACAATCATGATTTAACTAAAAAGTTGGTTGGTCATCTAATTGCATGTCGTCCCCTTTCGGATGAGAAGACATGTGTTTCTGACATGACTTTGAATGTGGTACCTCCCAAAAACATACTTGTAACCTTGAAGCTCAAAATACCAGAGAACACATCAAATATCAAACAAGTTTACAATAAGCGCTATCAAACCAAGTTAGTGATTCAGGAGGATCGAACCGAGATGCAACACCTCTTGAAACTTCTAGATGAGAACAATTATGTTTATAGGCACCGACGAGGTGATGATGGGGTAACAGTTAGAGACATTTATTGGACTCGTTATGATTCCATTAAATTGTTCAACATGTTTCCTATCGTGCTCATAATTAATTCGACGTACAAGACGTACAAGTATAGGCTCCCGTTGTTGGAAATTATTGGTGTTACGTCGAATGAGAAGACATATTATGTTGGTTTTAAATTTCTAGAGTGCGAAAAAGAGGACAACTTTGCATGGGCTTTAGAGGTTTGTAGGTCAATATTGAAGGATCAAGAAGATATGTTGAAAGTCATTATTAACGATCGAGATACGACATTAACGAATTCGATTGCAACCGTATTTCCAACTTCTTATGCATTACATTGTAGGTACCATATTACTAAAAATGTGAGAAGTCGGGTTAAACCCGTGTTGGGGTCAAAACAGGTTGCAGATGAAGATGGAAAATTGGTCAAGTCGGTCGTTATCATGGAGAAAATTATGGATGCATGGAATGTTATAATAAATGCATATGCAAAAGAGCTATACGCTGATGTTGTTTTATAGTTTCAGAATGTTTGCGTGAAATATCAAGATCTATTGAAATATGTTGAAAGCACAATTCTTGATCAAGTTAAGGAGAAGGTTGTTTGTGCCTGGACTGATCAGGTTATGCACCTCGGTAATACAACAACAAACTGAGTTGAGTCTACGCATGCATGTTTGAGGAATTGATTGGGAAATAACAAGGGTGATTTGATTACGGGTTTGGAATCTGGGAACCATATAATACTAAACCATCATAATGAGATACAAACGAAGTTTGGTTGTAGTATCACGGTGTTGGAACACAGGTTCAGAGATAACACGCTATATTCTCAATTGGTTGGTAACATCTCTCGGGCGGCTCTTAATTATATTTTTTATGAGGCCAAACGAGCTTCTAATGTGAGTGTTGACACTTCAAAGTGTGGTTGCACAATTGTGAAATCATATGGTCTCATTTGGGTTGGTGTCATATCTAAGAAGATGAATGGTGATATCCCGATACGTATGGACGAGGTCTCTAGTCATTGGAAGAGCAACAGTTCTACAACGAGGAGTCCTTCGTATTTTGAACATGTTGATAAAATTTTCCCCGATTCACCTACACCAAAATCTTAGAAAATTTCTTTTAAAGGTGCTTGTATAAGCAAACCACCTACTACACCGACTCCACGAAAAACACCATTCATCGACCACATGCCGATTTTTATACACAAGTATATTGAACGGATCGTCAATATCGGTGGTGACGGTAATTGTGCTTTTCGAGCTATTTCTGGTTTGCTCGGTAGAGGTGAATTATACAGACGCGTGCTAGGAAGTAAAGATAAGGTTGAGGAAATATATCACGCACTTGTACCTTTCGAGGTTGGATTTACACCAGAGGATAAATGGGTGCGCTTCCTTGAAATGGGTCATCTCATAGCAAGTGCGTATGAGAGTGTGTGTATTAATCTTACAAGATATGATTTCTCGGAGACTTATTTCCCTTTGCGCTTTGCTCCAACACCAAATCCCAATGATCGAATCATATGTGTTGGGTGGATTTCAAATCCATGGCATTTTGTTCAAGTTTATTTGAAATCGAGATGCACTATACCATCTAGATCACCAGAGTGAGTGCTTCAATTCATAGGCCCATCAGAGACCTGGCCGGACTAATTCATTGAAAAGATGCAAGAATACAACAAGTTGAACCAAATTGAAATAGAAAAAAAAATATGGGTGTCGCACCCCAAAATTTACCCTCTTTATCATAAGTTTTCTTTGATTTCTTGCAAGGGTATGAGTTCAAAAGTGTGGATTTCTTGATGTCTTGGTTCTAAGTTAGCTCGCCTTTTGGCCTGGTATATGATTGAAGTTCCCCATGTTTGAGATGAGCTGTAGTACAATGGTTGGAATTGCGATCATGACTTTCTTGCTTGATTCATCTGGTGTTTTGAGTCAAATTTGGAAATTGAAGTTTGAATTTGAGAATGTTTATAATTTGAGTTTGTGGCAGATTATTTGATACATTAAGTTTTTGATTCGTCTAAAAACTTATATGTTTATGATGACATAATTTAATACAAGCAAAGTCTGAAACATCTCATCATGCTTTATTTCTTGTGTCAACCAAGATTAATTCAAACGTCGGTTCAATTGATTCAAGAGATTTAGAGCAAATAATTTGTTCGGGATTCAAAGTGATTTGTATGCCTAAGTTCTAATTTCAAGATACGAGGAAAATGTGAGTTTGTTATATCTAAAGAGCTAATTGGTACAAGTCCATCCAACCTTCAAGCCATCTTTTCATTTACAAGGTTCAAGAGGTACAAAGGAAAAGCTTGAGTATATTGTTTCGAGTTACTTCAATGTTGCGTCAATTCTTATGAGTTGTACCAAATTGTGACATTTGCAAGTATGAATTCAAATTCTATTAAAATTCCAAATAATAATTCAAGATTGTTACAAGTAATGGTGGAATTTTACAAATTCAACTTTAATTCAAACTACAAAACGAGGTTACAATTGTATCGATTCCAAACTACATAAGAAATTGATTTTGCTACAAAATTCTCAAGTTTACTCCGAACCTCTTTTCCTCTTCACTCCGGCTTCATCATTGACAATCCTCCAAGTCCTTCAAAGCCTTGCTAAAGCTGCTGCCCTGTCCGTGTTCTCTAAAGCGTCCTCACATAAAAAACAAAGAGAAATGTTTAGCAAGTGAACAAAGAATCGAAACATAAATATGAACTCAAAAACAAGCATTTCAAAGAGTTTCTATTCGGACTCATCATTAGGGTCTGTGTTAGGAATCAGAATTAAGGGTTTTCGGTCATTATTCAAGCCATCCAACAAGCCTCAAGCAGAATGCAATCATTGGCAAAAAAACCTCCCTTTTGCAAATCACAAAGTTACCTTTGGTTCACAAAAGGGAGGGGTAACTCAGAAAAAGCATCACTGTTACAATGCAACAAAAGGAATCATGATTATCAGCACAGGCAGCAAGTAAACCAGATCATGGTTATCAGCACAGGTGCAAGTAAAACAAAATGCATGGTTATCAGTAGCATGATTCTATGGCAAGCAATACAAGCAACAGAAGCCAGCAGAAGCAGGTAAAAAAAACAAAAGATATATTGGTTATCAGCACCACAGAGGGCAGCAGGCAGCATAGAAAGCGACAACACAACGGGTTATAGCAACCAATGCAAGCAATAGAGACAAGAAAAAACAGAAGGAAAGGATAACCAAGCACAATATCTGTTCTTAAGAGAGACCAATCAAAGAGGACAGGCAGGGTATCTATTCCAGAAAAAACAAACCAAGAAACTCAAAAAAGAAAACATAGTATAGCATCTGTTCAAAATATATACCAGTTCCAAACCATTAACCAGGGGGGAAAAAGCCAAAAACAAAATATATAGCATCTATTCTAGAGGATAATCAGCCTAGCAAGTCATCTGTTCTAACCAGAAACACAAGAACATAGCAGCCATCTTTGTTCCCAACTTAACAGAAACACAAACCATCACAAAACAGAAGCCACAAAAAACCAAGCAGACTCATTTGTTCCAAGAACAAGGCAGCATTTGTTCACAAAAGCCAACACCACAGAAAAACCATACTAGAAAATATGATAACATAGCATCTGTTTTGAAAACCCTCAAAAATCCAGAACCATAAACCGTGAAAACCAGGAGCAAGCCGTAAACCAGAAGTAAAAAACCAGAATAGCAAAAACCATTTTTGTTCCAAAACAACAGATTCCAATATCAGAACAAAACATCATGAACCCTAACAACCTATTAAACCCTAACAATCTATCATCATCTTCCTAAACACACGAACCCTTCAGAGAGAAAAGAAGAAGAGGAAAAGAGTATCAGAACAATCTCACCCGGATAAGCTCAGAGGCGACATCACCGTCAACCGTCGCCATCACTGCCGTCCAGACGATTTCCGACGGAGGGTCCTGGTTGTAGAACAACAACGGTCGCGACAACAGCAAGGCGACGATCGAAGGAGGGACGAGTTCCAAAAACCAAACGGGGAACTCAGAGAACCAGGGTCCAAAACAGAGAAACAGATCGAACAAGAATCGCTGAAACCCATAGACCAAACATGCAGCGTAGAAGATAACTCGTGTGGATACAGAAACTCAACCCTTTTTTCTTTATCTCCATCCAATTTATATTTGGTTTAATTAAGAGATTTTTCTGTTTGGTTTAGGAATAGTTTAATTAATAAGTTTTTTTAATTAGTTTAGGAATAGATTAAAAATAAATAAGTTTTTTTTAATTGGTTTAGGAATAGATTAGAAATAAATAAGTTTTTAATTAGTTTAGGAATAGATTAAAAATAAATAAGTTTTTTTTAATTGGTTTAGGAATAGATTAGAAATAAATAAATTTTCAATTGGTTTAGGAATAGATTAGTATAATCTGACTTATGATTGATCAAACTTAGACTTTGTTTAGATTATATGTTATTATGTGATTAGTGTTGATTTGTTGGGTTTAATTGTGGTTAAGGGACTTAGACAATCCTATGCATATCTCTTTACTAGTTGTATAGTGCAACAATCCATCATCACCGTCTGATCCTCATCAGATCCAGTGACGCGGAATCAGATGGGCTACTCCACCAACTTGGGTTTTTCTCGCCTCCGACACTCCAGGCTCCCTGCAATACCAGGCTATTTCTAAATCTTCACCTTTTTCAATTAATTTATTCTTACGTAAATAATATTTTTGTGCGATGTACTAAGTAATAATTAGTTCTGATAGTTCTTATTTGATAATTTATCGATTAAACTATTAGTCGATTTCTTATCAAATAGGAAAAATCGCTTCTAATAATTATTTAAATTTCCGATTGTATTGTATGATGATTATCTGTTTGTCTTGCATTATTCACCATTGTACACTTCGCACCTAAATAACATTAAAATCAATTCGACTCCATCCTGATTGGCTCATATGCCGATTTCTTAAAGGGTCTCATAGTTGGGGATGGGCATGGCCATCCTCACGAGGTTGATTAAAGCCCTTGTTGCTTTAATCAATCATAACCCGAAAACAACATTGGTCTATATACCAATCACCATGCACCAGGGTCTCATGGTTGGGGATAGGAGCACCTATCCTCACGAGGTTAATCAAGTCCATATACTTGATTAATCATAACCCGATTCCATATTTCATCTCAGCACGTATCTAAAACACTTTCATAAATAACTTCCAAACCTCGATCCAACGTCGAGTGCATTTTCAAAACCTTTTTCATAATAAAATCCAAGTTTTTAAGTCGTTGGACGCTAGGCCAATTGTTTAAAAACTTGCCCCAAATAAACTTTTAGTCTTTAAGTCGTTGGACGCTAGACCAGTTTCTTAAAGACTTCTAAATAACGTGGAACTTGTTTCACCTCACTCTTTTATAAGAAAACCTTTTTGGGTGATAGACGACTCGTCAGAGCATTAGCTCCTCGGGTTTCTAGTATTTGAATCGTAAGACGTTAGTCCTATTGTTCGGTACTTTTTCACCCACTTAAAAACAATTCAATTCACTCAACTCTTTTATCGCTCATATGCGATCATAAAACTCTTTTCTTACAAAGAGTGTGCAATAGCCATTTCAAACACGAACGTGGACTTAAGCTTTTCAAACAAACTAAACAAGTCCAAGTTCAAGCATTTGAAATGTCTAATGCACGATTTTTCTTATAAAATCAATACAACAAACTTAAAACCTTTTTGAGAGGAACTACGGAGTTTTGACTTTCCCATTGCACAAGGGAATACGTAGGCACACGGTTTTGAAACTGTGTCAAACTCAAAATAATAATAAACAAATTCTTTTTCTTTTGGTATTCATAACTTAGCAATAAACACACACACAAACGCTTAGGACTAAATGGGTCCCATCGAGTACGATGGATGTAAGGGGTGCTAATATCTTCCCCTTACATAACCGACTCCCGATTCCATGTTTTTGGTCGTAGACCGCCTTATCCGCATTTGTGGGGTTTTATCTATATTTTCCCGTTCTTTTTAAAACAAATAAAATTAGGTGGCGATTTCACTAGTTTTCGAAAATTTAAACGATTTTTGAAAATCGAGTTGCTTCAATGGGTCATTCTGTTCATGTATTATAACGTGGAAATATATCAATTTTTGTAGTTTTACCAAGATCATAATATTTGAATACATGATATTTTTTGTATTAGTTGTTGTTTCTGTTATGTTTCTGGTTTTTCACTCTCAGGGCCTTTCCCGAAAATATACTTCCAGTTCCATTAAATATAAAACCGGAACTTTAATTCCAGTTCTATCACTGACATAAAGATATGATTTGTATGATTCATGTTTACCTCCAACTACTATAAAATACCCTACTTCTTATATTTTTCCATACCACAACACCAAAAACCAGAAATGAACATGAAATTGAACATCAAATGGATTGTTGGAGTTGTCCATTTTTTCGGTGCTACACAATCTCACGAATTTAAGATCACTGTGTACACCCCTATTAAATATGTGCATGAAACATTGCAGGAACTTGTACATTTTGGCGACAATCGCAAGGTACTGAAGATGGAGTACCGCCTGCCATTGGTTGACAAAGATGGAAAGCTCCAGTTTATCAACCGTGAGCTGAAGAACGACGCTGATTTATAGGCTATGTGATCTACTTATGAAAATTTCGAGGAGAAAATTCCGATCGAGCTAGATGCGACTTTAGTAAGACCAATCAATGATATTATGAGGATGTTGCAACATCCACCCGAATGTTGATTTGTAATGTTTGATTTATGTTTAACTCCTAAATGTATTTGTTACGTATATGGTGAATTATATTCATGTCTATGTAATGCAATTCAATGATGTTTTCTTATTTTTGTTAAGAATAAAATCAGAAATACAATTTCGGTACAGAACCTGAAATACATTTCCGATTTCTGTGTATATTTTCTCAAATATTGGTGCGCAAGAAGCTTATGGGGTGGGTTAGAAAATCCCCTAAAGAAAAGTAATTCTAATCTCGGGGTGTTCAAAACCAACCCAACCCAATAGAAAATCGCAAACCGAACCAAACCGCAAAAACCGCATTTGGTTCATATTTGTTTGGGTATTTTTTAACAAAACCGCACGGTTCAATTCGATTTACGGTTTGTGTTTTGCAAACCGAACCAAATCGAATCAAACTGCATTATGTTACAATTTAAATTTTAATTAACTTACATTCAACCCAAACTTAAACCTATTATACATTAGTCTCATAATTATGAACAATTTTCTCATCTTTACACCCTTATGATTCTAGTTCCAGTCTTATAAGATATCGCTTAATATTATCGCGTCTTCTTCACCATATACGTCTTGTATCTTTTTCTCTAATCTCTACTCTCTTATATTCTTTCCTTTTCACCTTCTCATTATTATTATGAAAATGTTTCCTCTTTCAATTATCTTTTTCTCTAATCTCTTTTTATGTTCTTTCTTTTTCATCTTCACTAATCCATCATCTCTTCTACATTTTGTTTCATTATTATATTTTTGATATTGTTTTATACTATAATTTTATGTATAATATTCTACTTTTGTCTAATTTAATTTTTAAATATTATATTGGAAGTTGTTGTTCAGATACGATGAAATTTGTGTTATTTAGTAGTGTATGAACAACAAACTACAAAATTATATTATCATCTATATGTGTATTTATGACTCAATAAAATATTTAGATGATTTTTAGTGTCCAAACCGCATCGCGAATACTCAAATTCCAATAACATACGGATGATAAAAGTGATTATTTTTTTAAATTTTTTCTTCCAAACATTTAACCTAGCATCCCCGCGGTTAGCTACCATCCCCACCTGGCATCACTGACCACTACCCTCCGCGCCGCCGCGAACTCCCTGATTTTCTCAAACCACCTCCGCCAGCCCTCCCTTCTCTCCCGTCACTGTGCATCCTTTCCCCCTTTCCCATTCATATGGAAGCAGCAGCGTTCTTAGGGTTCAAAGAAGTCCCCGATTTCGAAGACGATACCAAGTCATCAAACTCTCGAAAACTAGTTCCCTGGTTGAACTGGAACGAGTGGATTTTCGTTAGAGATTCTCTCTTCTCTGATTCTCATCAATCTCTCTCCTCTGCTCTTAAACGAGTAACTTACCTTTTCCTTTGTTTTTCTCTTTTTATCATACTTGCATTGCAATTTTGTAAGATAACGTACTGTTTCTGTATTTCAGATTTCGTCGTGGCGAAGTCGAGGTTCGTTGCCGGTTCTTATTGATGTCACTGCTTCCATTGTTGAAATTCAGCACATGGACCCGTTTTTTAGGTAATCATAATAGATATTATGATGTGAAAAGAAACATATATGCTGTTTTTCAAAAGTTTCCATTTTTTAGTCCTAAGAATAAGTTTAATTAAGCCCATCATGTAATAAGGGAGTGTGTAGGGTAATTCTGATATGACTGTGGAATATATTAAGGTCCTCTTGTAGTGTTGATTTTTAGTTAACTGGGCCACTAATCCTATCCCCTATGACGGATAGATGCGGGATAGGTTCCTTGTTAACCGCTTTGTTGGTGACTTGTTTTGTTTCCAAGGGCAGTATCGTAGTTTTCATCTGCAGTATTTTTTGGTTAGTCCAAGCGTTTTTCTGGTGTTGGGTGGTGTTTGTGGTTAGGAACATGTGCTTCTTGGGTTGGTTTCTAAATACGAATTTGGAAGGAGGTTGGAACTGTGATTTTGTTACGGGTAAGGACTAGGTGCTTTGATGGGTTAGGTAGTCTGATTGTGATCATTGCTGCGGTGTCTAGGTCGATCTACCGCAGGGGGATAGCTTTTGGTGTTTCTGTTTTTTTTTTTTTTTTTAAGGTAGTGTGGTTAAGTAGCCGGATATTGTCGAGCATTTTCCTTTTAATTGTATCTTTTCCTCTTTTATTTGGCACTGTTGTATGCTTTACCACAACCACATCTTCTCATTGAAGTGGATTATCTATAGATGATATTTTTGATGTTTTATTTTTCTAATAGACAGGATCAATTGAATGATGGAGCTGGTTCTGTCTCGGAGGAGGTTCTCGCCAATCTGTATTGCATGGCAATCGTGAGGTTTGATCGCCTTTTTCATTACATTCTATTAGTTTTATAGTAATTTTGTTTATAGCTCTTCTAATATTTTTGTGCTGTGTTTCTTTGGAAGGCTTGTGAATGGTGCTGTTGAGAAGACACGGAAGAAAGAACTGGTGTCAATAGCTGTGGCTGCTGAGGAAATTGGCATACCACGCATGCTGATTGATATTCGTCACGGTAAAAATCTTATAGCATTTTTACATTTATTTGTCAAAGTGGTATTAGCTAGAATAAGAATCGCACGTCGTGCGGATCCAAATTATGCTTCAGATATTTTGTGATAATTTATAAAAGGAGACAATAATTATCAAAAAGAGAACATCATGAACAATTTTTCTGTCATAGCCAATACATATTTGTAGACAACATTCTGAACCAAGTCAATCCATTAATCTAAAATAACTTCATGGACAGTTTGTAGACAACATTCTGTGCTACATATTTGTATATTGTTTCCATTAGGCATGATATAACTGTATTCAAAGATATAATCAGGGATGGACCCGCTTTGTTGGTTATGGGCAGTGGCTTGCTCTTAATTTTGAAAAGCAAACCTTTATAAGAAAAATAAACTAAAATTCATACTGATTATAACATTTTCAATGTCAATTGGTTGGTAGTTGCTCTTATGTAGATGGTGCAATGATGTCGGTTGCGGATGGCAGTCTATGGGGAAGAGCCATAATCCCGCCATACCAGCCACTTTGTGGCGTTGTTATAGCGGGTAATGGCGGAAAAACCCGCAATATCGGCCGATATTTACCATTGCGGCGAGTCCAAAAACCGTCTTGTATATCCGCCATGGTGCCACTATTTGATAACAGAGATGGTACGAATGTACCACACACAAGCTAATAAATCATTTATTTATTGTCATTTAGAAATTTGCTCTAAATTACAGAGAAATCTAGGCAGTGCATAGTATTGTAACTGAAAGCGCAACAATATTGTTAAGAGAGAGGAAAAAACATAGCAAAAGTTGTGTAGATAGGATAGAAAAAGATATAATTATAGTGTTGTTGGTCCTCATCTTCTTTGCCGGCTTCCTAATTTTGAATGTATCCTGTGAGAGTGGGAAAAAACTAATTAACGAAAGTTTTGTTAAAAACACTTTAAAAGCTATTATTAGCATTGTAAAACGCTAATGTGAAGTTGTAGCAATTCAAAGGTTTTGATCTAAAATGAGTTATAAATTTTTTAAAGCAAGATGAATACCATTGATGATGGTTGAGCTTCAGTTAGTTCAAGTTGTCATCTAAACACACAAAAACAAGATATTGAGATATCTTGCACCTCCTTAACAGGTGCTGCCACTGTCACTACAGGCTGAATTCACAATTTTGCTGTTGGGTGATAAAAATTGGGAGTTGGATGGTTAAAAACTGGAGAATATTGGAATCTGGTGTGAAAACCTTTTATTATGCTGCATGTAGAAATTAAAATTTAATAACAAAAAAAAAAGAATGAAAAGAGGTGTCATATGTTTAGCAAAATAGTAGTCTAGAAATTTGGTAGGCAACAATTGCTAGAATAATATTAGTTTGTCAAGCAGAATAACGTATGAAAATATGTTGATAAATTATAATGGATAATATATATCAATAAGTAGCTTGAAGAATAACTTTAATGTACGTAATTATATTTTGGAGGAAAAAAAAAGTATGCATGCATATTATTAAAAGAAAGTCAAGCAATAGTTTGAAGATTTAGTCTAGATGCTATATAAGATCAACATGGGAATGGTTAGGCATGCTGCAATTGTTTTAGAGGCTGCCACCTCAAATATTAAATGGTGTATGAGGTGTCGGTATAATGCCTCAGGGCCTGTTTTAACAAATTATAATAGATAATAGATGTGAAAAGAAGCATTAATAGTTTTAATAATAATGAGCTCTTTAAACAATAACTTTTAGTACAAGTTAAAATTACCTTTGGCACATCAAGTTTTTCCATAATGTGTCATGTTTAATATGTCCAATAGTATCTGTAATTTTGTATGGACTTCTCATATTAAGAACCTTTCTCCATTAGCATTGTAGTTTTGTATGGACTTTTTCGTATGTAAAGAACCGTACATTTATTTTAGTTGCTCTTGTAAGCTAAATGGTAATCTAAATTAGATATTATCCTTATACTCTTGTATATTCTTGTTTTGTCTGAATTGTACTAATTGCAATCAGGATCTTTGTAAATGCTGAAAATACTCTGCAGTATGTTAAAGCCCTGTTTTTTAAATTTTACTTATTGCTGTTATTTCAGAGGGATCGCATCGTGAGCTTCCATCTCTCAAGGTTGTTCGTAGCGCCTCCATTAAGGTATATGAGTCATGTTGGTCTGTTTAATCATTGGTATTGACAATCTATTTCCTTCTTGGATATGAAATTCTAGGCAAGTGTGCGTGGTCCATGATTTTGGTTACATTGTTGTTGGCATTTAGGAAATAATAATTGGACCAAATTTTCTCTTCTGAGGTCTGTCTTTAACAGGACACTCTAGGTATATAGTGAAATTTATTTGTTTGGTCATTTGTAATTATCACCTGATAAGCTGCTTTTAGAGAAGATTACTTGCTGAGAGATCTTCTCCACCTTTTGACCTTTTAAAGAATGTTGCTTTATAGATCTTAATATATCCGTGGTATTAGAATATAATAAGTTTTTCTTACTTTGAGGCAGGATTTTGAAAATCAACTACATAATTTATTTTACTGGACTGATTATTACACATATGCACCTTTATTTCACAAGAACACATAGGAATCATCAACATTTGTGAATTTACCTATTTAATTATAATCTGTTTCTTCCCAAGATCTGAATTCAGTTTTTTGAGGCATCTGAATTCATACAGTTATTCCTTTCATACCATGTATTTTCTACTCACTGCCCTAAACTTCCATAGTCTTACTGATACTTTCAGGCACTTGATTGGTTAAAATCTTATTATTGGGAACCTCAGAGCAAAGCAATTCCCTTCCAAGGTGAAGGCAATGCAAACGTCAAAAAGGAAATCAAGTCTTTGATTCGTGAATTAGCTATCTGCTTGAAAATCAGTGAGAGTCCCGAGTCCAGTGCCTCATTGGTCAAAGGAAAACGTGAGTAAGCCGTGTTCCGTTTTCATCATGTTGCAACTTAATTTTAATTTGCGTGTATGTGTCAGTGTAGGATATGGCAAATTGGGATAGATAAGAAACTTGAATTATTACAACAGCTGTAGCAAAATAGTTTATATGACATTTTGATAAGGACAACTTCTTTAACTTAATAGTGAAAAGTTTTGGCATAATGTGTATTATTTACAAAATAACGAGGTTTTACTCGATAAGGATAGCTTCAATTAAACTTAATAGTGGAAATTTCATGTATGTGCCAGTGTAGATTTTACTTGTTTTCTGCTTCAGCTCTTTTGTAGGCCACTGTTGTTTTATATGCCTGATTATAAATCACTGGTTGTTTCTTTCAGGACCTAAGAAACAAATTACAAAGATCTTGAAATCTGTTCTACGGTTATATTCCTCCTTCTCTTCTGAGATTGTGTCGGTGTTGCTGAATTATTTGATGAAAAGTTTAAGTTTAAGTTCCTCAGAGTTCAAAAAGAATGTAGATGATGCTTGTGCTGGTCCCACCATAGAGAATGTTTTGGCTGATTGGAAGCCTATTATCCTCAAATTGTATAATAAGGAGCCAGAATTACTTCTGAACCTCATTAAGGAAGTTCTTCATATGATTGACACTCAGGCAGATATGAAGTGTGGAGAAGGTAGGCACCACCACTCCTTCAATGCACTTTCTCGGCTTTTGTATACCCCTACTGGCGATAATGTCTTTGTACGAATTTTCTTTGCTTAGTTTCTGACGTTCTTCTTTTTTCTTATATTGTGCTGTTTTGCAGATTACCCAGGTATTGGGATTTCAAACTCAAGGGAAGAGTTTCGTCGAAGTACTTATCTCCCTTCTTTGTTTGCATGGCTTGTTGGAATTCTCATAAAAACCTTCTGCAGCAGCAAATATGCCAAAGAATGTTTTGCATGAACTCGTTCGTAAATGTCTTCTAATATCACATCTTTGCAACAAGCAGGTCACTGATTCAGCCCTTCACCTTGCAGAACTGATGGATGATATATCTTTGTTGAAGAAAGTTCAATTGCTCTCTGGTCTTGCTTCGTCCAACGTTTTTGACAATGCAGATGGTCAAAGCTCTTTATTGACTTCGACAAATATTTCTCATTTCGAGGAATCCATACGTGAAGCACATAAAAAGCTTGAGTTTGTTAAACAACAGGTTGTGAGAAATAAAAAGTCAAGTGAAATGAATTGCGAGACCGAAGAATCACAAGTATGGACTTTGGCAAAGTCATGGAACCCATGTCCGATAGGCATGTTGCCTCGTGCTGCTGGTTCATCTGGTTGCCTTCCTGTTCTTGATGTTATCAATAATGAAAATGTTCTTGATGTTACCGATAAAGAAAAACAAACTAAAGTATTAGATAGGAAAGATAATTGGAGATTGATCAAGCACAGTGCCAAACGAGATGCCCCTTCAGACCTTCAGCTGCTCGATAAGTCAGCTGTTAAGAAGATGAGGGAAACCGAAGAATTTGGCGAATTCAACGACAAATCTCCAATGGATGACGATGAATTTCCAACAGAAGCGGCGAGCGGATACCTTATGGTAGGTGGGATCTGGAAGAGAATAAAGGAGGAAGAGCTACTAGCCATTCAGTATTCTGTGAGAATTTTAATTTGATTGATAGTTATTTCTTTGCTTAGTCCATTTCAAGTTTTGATTCTGATGTTCACTTCAACTATTTACAAGCTTTTTTTTCCTTATGCTTAATTTATTCGGTAGTGGTTATGATCATTCAATTTTGATTAAAGGTTACAAGTGAAGTTCATCAACAAAAGTTAAATGTGAATTGTTAATTTAATATTTGTGTTTTTTGCAATACTTTATTACAAGGTTATTACTTGAACTAGCATGAATTTCAACTTGAATATTCTGCTTATGAAATAAAGCAAACAAATCTAGTAATTGATTAATTTTAATATTGACAATGATTTCTGCCAAACATTCTTAAATCAAGTAAATATTATATTTAAAGAAACATATCACAATTGTATAGCTTTACTAGTGAATCTTTTTCAGTTGAACTAACATTTTACCTTTTAGCTCCCTCAATGTATTGACTTGGGCGGGATAGAGAAAGTTCAGCAGGGGCGACCTGAGAACACATGAGCGAGATTGTTTAGACACAAACGATAGTTTCATGTGGTCTCAGGTCAACCCTGTAGAACCTCACTATCTCAATATCTTCTAACTGACTTTGAGGAACCTCTCCACCTCATTATGTTCTAACTAGAATTTAATCTTTGTATCAATGTAATGAATTTTGTGTTCTTAAATTAGTAGATATATAGCCTCAAACATGTTGTACTTGTGTAGGTTTTAGATGTACTACACTACACCAAAGTACTACTAATCTTGGAAATGAGTTTCATCTATCTCTAGTATTTGCTATGCAAGAGTACAACATTGTACATTTGTACTTCGGATTTCGATGCAAGTCAAAGAAGAAAAATTAGTTGTACTACTTTGAGTAAAAAGGAAGAAGTTGTACTACAGCTTCACGGGTAAACTACATGGCAATATAATTCTACAACTATATTTGAATTTTTTTTAAAAAAGGAAATATATGTTAAAATAATAATAATTCTTGTATTCATTTTTAATTTTATAAGTTTTTCAAATTTTATAATTTTGAGAGTTCAATTCTAATTCTGTAATTACTTTTAATTTGATTCTAGTAGAATCATGTAATTTTTATTAGAATAATTACATTTATTTTAATTATAATTAATATTGTATTGATAATAATTATAATAAATATAATTTTTATAACTCAATGCACTTGTAATTTTGTGTTTATGTCAATTATAATAACCTATTATTGTATTTTGTATTTATGTTGTTTGAAGACATCAAATATCTTTCTTTTTAATGCAATATAACATGTACTATATCCGTTCTTTTTTTATAAGAGATAATTAATTTTTTAAATTCATTGAATAATTAATGTATTTGGTCTATTTATAGACAAGATACATTGATTATTCAATGAACTTAAAAATTAATTTTTTTCTTATAAAAAGAAACGAAGATAGTATTTTTTTTAAATATAACTATTTTAATACAAATTAATTTTAATATGTTAATTAAAATGTTGTTAACTGACATATGGTATAAGATTGTTTTTATAAGCAAAATTTTATTAATTAAGAGTACAAGGGGTACTCAATTCTATATATGTACCGTTTCTCCCCATCCTTTCAATTTTATGTCTAATTGTATTAAAATCTCCCCTACACACCACCACCCAGGCCCAAAATTGTTTTTCACCTTCACTAGTTCGGATCACAATACTCTCTTCCTATCTAACAAACATCCAAAATATACACTAACAAAATAAAAAGAATAGGACCCTTGAATATACGGACATCCATGTCTCCCTGTAAGGTTGAAACCAAAGCATCATCCATATGTAGTATTTTGGTTTCTTGAATGAATTCCATGTTAGCTTGTCCCTTGTCTGAAATTTGGATTAATCTCATTCTCATACCGCATCCTCCAATGTTGAAACAAACTATTTTCATTCAACATCTTTATTTTCCCCCTCCCTTGACTTATGGTATGCCAAATATTTTAAGTTATATTATGTACAAATCTTCCAAATATTCACGTTAACGAAAATAGTCTTGACATCCAATTTATATATTTTTTAAGAATGATATGAAGCGCTAAAAGTAATATCTTGAACAAATTTGGGAATTGTAATAGATGAAAATGTTTTCATCACAGTCAATACCATGAAATTTATTATATCTCTTAGAAATTAATCATGCCATATATATATATATATATATATATATATATATATATATATATATATATATATATATATATATATATATATATATATATATATATATATATATATATATATATATATATATATATATATATATATATATATATATATATATATATATATATATATATATATATATATATATATTGAAGAAAGCTCTAACAAGTTCCTAATATGATTTGTGTTCATGGAATCGATTTAAGATTTCATGACCTCTAGCCACTTCTCAAACTTAAGACCAGAGATATTTTGTTACATGAGCAATACATCACCTTAATCAATTATGAGATATTCACATCTCTCAGGTTAATGACATATCGTGCTTGTCTTTCTTCTCCTACTTAAGCAAGTTTCTTTTTCACAACTGATTGTGTTTCCTTCTCAAGTTCCTCCATAGGTGTGTCACTACTATGTGATTCTTGATTTTCTTCAAGATTTACTTTCTTCCCACTAATTTCTTTGGAAATAAAATTATTTTCAAATAATACTCCAGTTTGATGGAGAAACACTTTTCCCTCGTAAAGATTATAAATATAATATCCTCTTGTTTCTTTAGGATACTCTCAAAGAAACATTTATTATATTTGGGACCAAGCTTAGTTGAAATTTGTTGTTTCACATAAACTTTGCATCTCCAAATTTTAATGTCAGACATATGTGGTCTATTACCACTCCATATTTCACATGGTGTCTTCTATAAATAAAGCATATTTCTAAAAGAAGTTTCAAGGCTCAACTTGGCTCATCATTGATCGAACCGTGTATAATCAGGCCCTATTTTTTCCTCTATGATACACTATTCTATTATGGTGTTCTACGAGGAGTAAGTTGGAAAATAATCTCACACTCTTGTTAGATGTTCATCAAACTCTAGGCTTAAATATTCACCACTTCAATGTGATATAAGAGTTTTAATATTCTTGCCTATTTGTTTTTGTACTTCATTTTTGTATTCTTTGAACTTTTCAAAGGATTCAAATTTGTGTTTCACTAAACATACATAACCATATCTACTATAATCATTTGTAAATGTGAAGAAATACTGAAAACTTTCTCTGAAATTTTGGCACGTCCATTGTTTCATGATAGGTCAAATGATTTGTTTGTTTGGCTTGTGTTTTTCTTATCCAATAGATTTGTTAGTTTCGTTTTTCGAATTAATTTTTTCCTAAACTTTGTTAGGCTTGTTTGTCTTGATCATTTCTTGTGCTGTTTATCTTTTTATATTATTTGTGACTTTTATTTTATTTTTATGGTAATATATCCTGCTTTACTATTAAAAAATCTAATATCACACAATTTAATAATAAAGAGAACCCCACCATAATAATGTTTCTAATTTTCATTTTAGATAAATATCACATTTAATTACTTAGAGGGTTTAACATTTGGCCAACCCCAAACATCATTATAGGAAATATACATTCTCATTGGTTCTATTTATTATCATACACTCAATTCAACTGATCCATCTCACTTTACTATAGGTCTAGTTTTTCCATCATGTGAATGTTTAATCATAAATGCAAGCTCTTAAACAAAGGAACATTGAAATTTCACCAAATAATAAATAATCATAGAATTGAATTTTAAAGTAATGATTCTAATACCCAACACATAAGTTGGAAATAACTAACGAATTCTATTAGAAGAAAATGACTTAATAGAAAATTAACCCAACTTGAAAATGACTTAATAGAGAAGAAAAACTGTAATAACTAAAGATTGAAAAAAATGATAAAGGAAGTGTTGAATTTGGATATCAAAGGAGGAAGATCTAAAAAAGGCTTCACATTATCGATTTTATTTTCATAAATTAAGATATTTTCATTTCAAAGTAAAGCAAAAAAAGATTGAAAAATTCTATTTTTATTTTCATAAATTAAGATATTTTTATTTCAAAGTAAAGCAAAATCTAGTGTAGTCATCATGCTTCTACTGCATAAGAGGCTTTGTCAACGGATCAACGATATTGTCAAGTGTTGTACTCTGCATATCTTCAAATATCCTCTATCTATTATCTCTCGAATGAGGTGATATAACTTAAGTATGTGTTTGGATCATTGGTGAGATCTAGGCGCCTTAGCTTGTCGATGACACCATTGTTATTACCTTAAAAATTAAGGGAATCCATAATACTAGGGACTATGCCAAGTTCCATAATATACTTATTGATCTAAACAACTTCCTTTAGTATATTTGAGGTAGAAATATACTCGTTCTCAGTTGTAGAATTAACAACTGTATCCCGCTTTGAACGTTTCCATGTCACATCACTACAATTTAAACAAATAATATAACTAGATTACGATCTAAAGTTATCCTTATATGTCTAGAAGTTAACATCGTTGTATTCACTTACAACGAGATCTTACTAAACTCCATATATAAAGAATGAGTTCTTAGTCCTTCTTAAGTATTTATGGATAATATTGGCAATAATCCAATGAGCATCTCCTGAATCAGACACATATATGTAACACCCTAAAATTTGGTTAGTTTATGTAATTGAATTATTTGTGTTTTACTTAATTATTTAGTATGAGGTATTCTTCCAATTAAATAAATTATGATTTTTATATGTGCATGTGGGGTATGGTGGGGTGCATTGAGAATATTGGTGGGTTGTAGAATAAAATAGAAATAATTAAATTTAATAATTATTTTTTAATAAATAGAAATAGAGTGTTGGGTGAAAATTAGAAATAATAGAAATAGAGGGATAATGAGGTGATAAGTAAAGGGAGTTGAGTCAAAATAATATAATTAAAAAGATTAAATTAGGTTTTGGGGGTACATAGGAGATTAGAAAAGCCTAATCGTGTCAGTACGTGTAAAATAGAGTTTTGATAAAAAAGGCTAGAGAATAAGGATTTGAGAGAGAAGGAGAATCTATTGTTAGAGCTTGAAGTTGCTGCTGGATATTAAAGGTAAGGGGTCGGGGATTACTCTAGACAATGTTGTCAATTGTATGTTGGATATGGAGAAGTCCTTAACCTCTATTAGGTTTTTCTTTAATTTTTCTTTCCATTGATGAATGATTGATGATATGGATGAAGCTGTTTTGATAACATGAATTATGTGTTGTAATTGTATGATTTTTGTGTACTATTTTTACCGTGGAACCTATATGTAATTGGTATGAGAAACGTGTATATTTTGAGTGTATTCTCACCCTTTTTTTATTTTTGGTGTTGTGTGCTCCTTCTTAGGGTACGGATAAACAACTACATGAGTAGATGCTTTAGAGCTAAAGGATGACGTTGAGGTTATTCTTCCTTTATATTTTTGATGCGTTTAGATTTTTGTTGCTCCGATATGTAACACTGGATGGAAAAATGTTTATGATTTATTTTATTATGAGTTGTTGTTGCAAGAGTTAGATGTTATAACTCCTGATGTTTTGAATTGTTTTGATGTTAAAGACTTTTGCCATAATTGAGTTTAATTTCAAATAAAGGTTACTATGCTACTTAGTTGGTTGACGTGTTATGTTTGTTGATTTATTCTGTTTCGATGAACTTAAGTACAGGCGAGGATATGTTGACATGTATTTTTGAATTATATGTTTTATTTAGAAGTGTTACAGAGCAGGTTATGATGAGATGTGTGACACCCTAAATGTGAATACTTGTTTATATTCAAATTATTTCATAAATTTTCACTGGAGTTTTATGGTGTTACAATAGTGGTATCAGAGTAGGTCGGTCAATTTGGTCGGGTTTTATAATGATAATTATTCCCCGATAGTCGACTAGTGTGTGAATAGTGTTGATTCTTTATTTCTTATAATATTGTTTTCCTTTATGCAAGGTTATGGCTGGAGGAAGAAACAATGATGCGATTGCTGAAGCGTTGGAATCGCTAGCTCAAGCAATGTCTTAGAATAATCAAAACAATTTGAATGCTGGAACGAATGATGAATTTTATGGATTGGGAATATTTTAGAACAATAATCCGCCGACCCTCAAGGAAAGATATGATCTAGAGGGTTCACAAACATGGCTCAGTGAGATTGAAAAGATTGTGTCCCATGATTAAGCAAGGTATCAGGAAATTCGCCAATTTCCCGTGCCGGTGAGTAAGTGCAGAATATATGATGAGGATATTAGAGCATGATATGTTCACGATAAGAGTCTTAGTGAGAATAAAGAGAAGGATCAAAGTTGTTGGAAGCCTTATGGAACTTGTTTGATAAGGGTAAGTAGACGGTCGATAAGAAATATCCAGGCGAGAAAGATCAAAGTGGGGGAGGAACTCATGCTTCTCTTAGATGCTTCTAATTTGGTGAGTTTGGACATTAAGTTTCTGAGTGCACGAGCACAACTGTGAATTGCTTCAAGTATGGGAAGTTAGGTCACCGAGCTATGAATCCTTTCTTAGAATCATGCATATTAAAGCATCTCAGTACTTTATCTGTGTATGTGCTCTGACTTAGGCTAAACAATTTTTATGATATATCTATTTAAATCTTGATTCATAATATATAAGAAGCTTCACCCAAGTCCTTCATAGAAAAACGTTTTCCTAGCCAATTTTTCACTTGCTGCAATGTAGGGTATAGTTTCCAATGATTAATATATCGTCTACATAAAATATCAGGAAAATGATCATGCTCCCACTAACCTTCTTCAAGATAAAAGACTCATATTATTTTTTAATGAATCTATATTGTTTTATAGTTTCATCAAAATGAAGATTCCAACGTCTAGAAGTTTTCTTCAAGCTTTAGATTGATTGTTATAACATGCACATATTTTTAACTTCTTATGGTATGTCAAATCCTTTAAGTTGTATTATGTACAAATCTTCTAGGATATTCACGTTAAGGAAAGCAGTCTTGACATCCATTTTCCATATTTTATAATAATGATATGAAGCTGTAATAAGTAATATCCGAACAAAGTTGAGCATTGCAACAGGTGAAAATGTTTCATCATACTCAACACCATAAATTTATTATAGCTCTTATAAATCAATCTTTCCTTATATGTATGTACCCCACCATCCATATCCGTCTTCTTTTTAAAGACCTAATTGCATCCTATAGGACTGACTCTTATAGAAGGCTCTACCAACTGGTTTGTGTTCATGGAATCGATTTCAGATTTCATGACCTCTAGCCAATTCTCAAACTCAAGACCAATGATCTTGTTACACGAGTAATACATCACCTTGATCAATTATGAAATATCTACATCTCCCAGGTTAGTGACATATCTTGCTTAACCTACATTGTTCTTCTCCTAGTTGAGCAAGGTTCTTTTCCATAACTGATTGTGTGTCCTTGTCATGTTCTTCATAGGCGCGTCTCTACTTTGTGATTCTTGATTTTCGTCAAGATTTACTTTCCTCCCACTAATTCCTTTGAAAATAAAATCATTTTCGAAGAATACTCTAGTTCGATGGACAAACACTTTGCCTTCATAAGGATTATAAATATAATATCCTCTTGTTTCTTTAGGATACCCACAAAGAAGCATTTATTATATTTGAGACCAAGTTTAGTTGAAATTTGTTGTTTAACATTAACTTTGCAACCCTAAATCTTAATGTAATACATATGTGGTATGTTGCCACTCCATATTTCATATGTTTTCTTAACACGGTTAAGTGTGTAAGCTGATGTTGCTGTCAGTAAAGCACGTCCCTAAAAGAAGTTTGAAAGATCAACATGAATCATCATTGAACAGACAATGAATAATAAGGTCCTATTTTTTTCTCTCTTGGACACACTATTCTATTATGGTGTTCTAGGAGGAATAAGTTTGGAAATAATGTCACACTTTTTTTTAGATGTTCATCAAATTCTAATCTTAAAAATTCATCACCTCGATGTGATAGAAGGATTTTAATATTCTTGCCTATTTATTTTTTTTACTTCATTTTTGTATTCCTTGAACTTTTCAAAGAATTTAGATTTGTATTTCCTAAACACATAATCATATCTACTATAATCATTCGTAAATGTGATGAAGTATTGAAACCTTCTCAAGAATTTTGGTATGTTCGGTGTTTCATGAATCATGATAGGTCAAATTATTGGTTTGTTTGATTTGTGTGTTTCTTATCCAATAGATTTGTTAGTTTCGTTTTTCGTGTTGTTTTTTCCTAGACTTTGTTAGGCTTTTTTCTCTTGAACATTTCTTGTGCTGTTTATTTTTTTATATTATTTGTGATTTTTGTTTTATTTTTATGATAATATATCCTTCTTTACTATTAAAAAAAATCCAATATCACATAATAATATTTCTTATTTTCATTTTAGACAAATATCACATTTAATATACTTAAAGGGTTTAACATTTGGCCTACCCCAAATATTATTATAGGAAATATACATTCTCATTTGTTCCATTTATTATTATACACTCAATTCAACTGATCCATCTCACTTTTACTATAGGTTTACATTTTGCCATCATGTGCAATGTTTTAAAAACTGGACCGAATATCAATCAGTGAAGGTATTGGATCACTGGTTTAATGGTCGAACCACTTGGCCACTGATCAAACCACATGACTAAACTGGATAACTCTGTTGAATAGACCAGTCTTTATAACAAAACTATATAGGTATAAAATTTGTCGAATCAGATGACTCAATCTCTACAAAATATAACTAGGATTCAATTTTTTTTAAATATCATATCATAAATAAATTTACAATTTGATAATTTAAATTTAAATTTTAAACATTTTGAAAATATCATAATTTAAATTTAAATTTAAAATATAAGTATCATATATAATAAAATAGTACATAATTACAAAATCTAATTGGAACATAATACAATTGAATAATTTATAACAAAATAACTCCCATTATCTATTAAATTTAGTTTTAAGGAGTAAAGATTTTTTCAATATTGAGATATCCTTCTTCAATATCAAAATTATCTGCAACAAAATCAACCGCATCTACAGATTTTTCCTATCAATAATATAATTAATTAATTTAATTTTTTATTTTTATTTAAATATAATATTTTAATAAAATGATCAAAATGAATAAAAAAATAAATTTCAGATTTTTTGAAAAAAAAAAAAAAGAGTAAAAATAAAAAAAATAAAAATAAAAACTGCACTTGAACCACCGGTTTTAGAAAACCGTCGGTTTTTCCGGTTTTAGAAAACCGCCGATTTTTCTGGTTTTTCCGGTTTTCATCAGTTTCTGCCGGTTCCACGACATACACCAATCTAACAATTGAACCAGACCGATTACCTGGCCGGTTCCCAATTCGACCGGTCCGACCGTCTGGTCCGATCTGGTTTTTAAAACACTGATCATGTGAATGTTTAATCATAAATGCAAGCTCTTAAACAAAGGAACGTTGAAATTTCACCAAATGATAAATAATCATTGAATTGAATTCTAAAGTAATGATTCTAATACCCAACACAGAAGTTGGAAATAACTAATTAATTCTACTAGAAGAAAATGACTTAATAGAAAACTTACCCTACTTGAAAATGACTTAATAGAGAAAAAACTGTAATAACTAAAGATTGAAAAAATGATAAAAGAAGTGTTGAATTTGGATATCAAAGGAGGAAGCTCTAAAAAAGGATTCACATTATCGGTTTTATTTTCATAAATTAAGATATTTTCATTTCAAAGTAAAGCAAAAAAAGATTGAAAAATCCTATTTTTATTTTCATAAATTAAGATATTTTCATTTCAAAGTAAAGCAAAATCTAGTGTAGTCATCATGCTTCTACTGCATAAGAGGCTTTGTCAACGGATCAACAATATTGTCAAGTGTTGTACTCTGCATATCTTCACATATCCTCTATCTATCATCTCTCGAATGAGGTGATATCACCTAAGTATGTGTTTGGATCATTGGTGAGATCTAGGCGCCTTAGCTTGTTGACGACACCATTGTTATTACAATAAAAATTAAGGGGATCCATATTACTAGGGACTATACCGAGTTCCATAATATACTTATTGATCCAAACAACTTCCTTTAGTATATTTGAGGTAGAAATATACTCGTTCTCAGTTGTAGAATTAACAACTGTATCCCGCTTTGAACGTTTCCATGTCACATCACTACAATTTAAACAAATAATATAACTAGATTACGATCTAAAGTTATCCTTATATGTCTAGAAGTTAACATCGTTGTATTCACTTACAACGAGATCTTACTAAACTCCATATATAAAGAATGAGTTCTTAGTCCTTCTTAAGTATTTATGGATAATATTGGCAATAATCCAATGAGCATCTCCTGAATCAGACACATATATGTAACACCCTAAAATTTGGTTAGTTTATGTAATTGAATTATTTGTGTTTTACTTAATTATTTAGTATGAGGTATTCTTCCAATTAAATAAATTATGATTTTTATATGTTAATGTGGGGTATGGTGGGGTGCATTGAGAATATTTGTGGGTTGTAGAATAAAATAGAAATAATTAAATTTAATAATTATTTTTTAATAAATAGAAATAGAGTGTTGGGTGAAAATTAGAAATAATAGAAATAGATGGATAATGAGGTGAGAAGTAAATGTAGTTGTGTCAAAATAATATAATTAAAAAGATTAAATTAGGTTTTGGGGGTAAATAGGAGATTAGAAAAGCCTAATTGTGTCAGTATGTGTAAAAGAGAGTTTCGATATAAAAGGCTAGAGAATAAGGATTTGAGAGAGAAGGAGAATCTATTGTTAGAGCTTGAAGTTGCTGCTGGATATTAAAGGTAAGGGTTCGTGGATTACTTTAGACACATTGTCAATTGTATGATGGATATGGAGAAGTGCTTAACCTCTAATAGGGTTTTCTTTATTTTTTCTTTCCATTGATGAATGATTGATGATATGAATGAAGTTGCTTTGATAACATGAATTATGTGTTGTAACTGTATGATTTTTGTGTACTATTTTTACCATGGATCCTATATGCAATTGGTATGAGAAACATGTATATTTTGAGTGTATTCTCACCCTTTTTTTGTTTTTGGTATTGTGTGCTCCTTCTTAGGGTACGGATAAATAGCTACATGAGTAGATGCTTTAGAGATGAAGGATGACGTTGAGGTTATTCTTCCTTTCCATTTTATGCGTTTAGATTTTTGTTGCTCCGATCTGTAACACTGGATGGAAAAATGTTTATGATTTATTTTATTATGAGTTGTGGTTGCACGAGTTAGATGTTATAACTCCTGATGTTTTAAATTGTTTTGATGTTAAAGACTTTTGCCATAACTGATTTTAATTTCAAATAAAGGTTACTATGCTACTTAGCTGGTTGACGTGTTATGTTTGTTGATTTATTCCGTTTTGATGAACTTAAGTATAGGCGAGCATATGATAACATCTATTTTTGAATTATATGTTTTATTTAGAAGTGTTACAGAGTAGGTTGTGATGAGATGTGTGACACCCTAATTGTGAATACTTGTTTATAGTCGAATTATTTCATAAATTTTCACTGGGGTTTTATGGTGTTACAATACTGGTATCAGAGTAGGTCGGTCAATTCGGTCGGGTTTTATAATGATAATTATTCCCCGATAGTCGACTAGTGTGTGAATAGTGTTGATTCTTTATTTCTTATAATATTGTTTTCCTTTATGCAAGGTTATGGCTGGAGGAAGAAACAATGATGCGATTGCTGAAGCGTTGGAATCGCTAGCTCAAGCAATGTCTTAGAATAATCAAAACAATTTGAATGCTGGAACGAATGATGAATTTTATGGATTGGGAATATTTTAGAACAATAATTCGCCGACCCTCAAGGGAAGATATGATCCAAAGGGTTCACAAACATGGATCAGTGAGATTGAAAAGATTGTGTCCCATGATTAAGCAAGGTATCAGGAAATTCACCAATTTCCCGTGCTGGTGAGTAATTGCAGAATATATGATGAGGATATTAGAGCATGATATGTTCGCGATAAGAGTCTTAGTGAGAATAAAGAGAAGGATCAAAGTTGTTGGAAGCCTTATGGAACTTGTTTGATAAGGGTAAGTAGACGACCGATAAGAAATCTGTAGGTGAGAAAGAGCAATGTGGGGGAGGAATTCCCGCTTCTCTTAGATGCTTCAAATGTGGTGGGTTTGGACATTATGTTTCTGAGTGCAAGAGCACAACTGTGAATTGCTTCAAGTATGGGAAGTTATGTCACCGAGCATTATTATAAATCTTTTCTTAGAATCATGCATATTAAAGCATCTCAGTGCTTTATCTATGTATGTGCTCTGACTTAGGCCAAACAATATTTAGGATATATCTATTTAGATATTGATTCCTAGCCAATTTTCCACTTGCTGCAATGTAGGGTATAGTCTCCAATGATTAATATATCATATACATATAATATCAGGAAAGTGATCATGCTCCCACTAACCTTCTTAAAGATAAAAGACTCTTATAATTTTTTAATGAATATATATTGTTTTATAGTTTCATCAAAATGAAGATTCCAACTTCTAGAAGGTTTCTTCAATCTTTAGATTGATTGTTATAACATGCACATACATTTAACTTCTTATGGTATGTCAAATCCTTTAAGTTGTATTATGTACAAATCTTCTAGGATATTCATGTTAAGGAAAGTAGTCTTGACATCCATTTTCCATATTTTATAATAATGATATGAAGCTGTAACAAGTAATATCCGAACAAATTTGAGCATTGCACCAGGTGAAAATGTTTCATCATACTCAACACCATGAATTTTATTATAGCTCTTATAAATCAATATTTCCTTATATATATGTACCCCACCATCCATATCCGTCTTCTTTTTGAAGATCCAATTGCATCCTATAGGACTAACTCTTATAGAAGGCTCTACCAAGTAGTTTGTGTTCATGGAATCGATTTCAGATTTCATGACCCCTAGCCAATTCTCAAACTCAAGACCAATGATCTTGTTACATGAGAAATACATCACCTTGATCAATTATGAAATATCTACATCTCTCAGGTTAGTGACATATCTTACTTAACCTACATTGTTCTTCTCTTAGTTGTGTAGGTTTCTTTTCCACAGCTGATTGTGTTTCCTTCTCATGTTCTTCATAGGCATGTCTCTACTTTGTGATTCTTGATTTTCGTTAAGATTTACTTTCCTCTCACTAATTCCTTTGAAAATAAAATCATTTTTGAAGAATACTCCAGTTCGATGGACAAACACTTTTCCCTCATAAGGGTTATAAATATAATATCCTCTTGTTTCTTTAGGATACCCACAAAGAAGCATTTATTATATTTGAGACCAAGTTTAGTTGAAATTTGTTCTTTAGCATTAACTTTGCAACCCTAAATCTTAATGTAATACATATGTGGTATATATTTCATATGTTGTCCTCTCAACTATTTTAAATATAACATGGTTAAGTGTGTAAGCTGATGTTGTTGTCAGTAAAACACGTCCCTAAAAGAAGTTTGAAAGATCAACATGAACCATCATTGATCAGACAATGAATAATAAGACGCTATTTTTTTTCCTCTCAGACATATTATTCTATTATGGTGTTCTAGGAGGAATAAGTTTGGAAATAATGTCACACTTTTTTTAGATGTTCATCAAATTGTAGTCTTAAATATTCATCACCTCAATGTGATAGAAGAGTTTTAATATTCTTGCCTATTTATTTTTTTACTTCATTTTTGTATTCCTTGAACTTTTCAAAGGATTTAGATTTGTATTTCATAAACACATAATCATATCTACTATAATCTTTCGTAAATGTGATGAAGTATTGAAACCTTCACTAGAATTTTGGTATGTCCGATGTTTCATGAATCATGATAGGTTAAATTATTGATTTGTTTGATTCGTGTGTTTCTTATCTAATAGGTTTGTTAGTTTTATTTTTCGTGTTGTTTTTTCCCTAAACTTTGTTAGACTTTTTTCTCTTTAGCATTTCTTGTGCTATTTATTTTTTTTTATATTATTTATGATTTTTGTTTTATTTTTATGGTAATATATCATTCGTTACTATTAAACAAAAATCCAATATCACATAATAATGTTTCTTATTTTTATTTTAGACAAATATCACATTTAATTAGTTAAAGGGTTTAACATTGACCAAACCCAAACATCATTATAGGATATATACATTCTCATTTGTTCCATCTATTATTATACACTCATTTCAACTTACCATCTCACTTTTACTATAGATTTATGTTTTGCCATCAAGTGAATGTTTAATCATAAAAGCAAACTCTCAACCAAAGGAACATTGAAATTTCACCAAATGATAAATAAACAATTCTAAAGTAATGATTTTAATTCCCAACACAAAGGTTGAAAATAACTAACTAATTCTACTAGAAAAAATGACTTAATAGAAAACTTACCCTACTTGAAAATGACTTCATAGAAAAAAAAACTCTAATAACTAAACATTGAAAGAAAATTGATAAAAGAAGTGTTGAATTTGGATATCAAAGGAGGAAGCTCTAAAAAAGGCTTCACACTATCAATTTTATTTTCATAAATTAAGATATTTTCATTTCAAAGTAAAGAAAAAAGATTGAAAAAGCCTATGGACTAGCCCTTTTCAATTACTTTTAAATTCACAAATCATGATAGATGAATTTATCTCTATATTCTGCACTACTTGACATCAAATGTTGTCTTTCCTAGGTAGAAAAGAAGACTATGGTCCTCCTATCTTGTATTTTTGTCTTAAATTTTCAGTCTCCACTAAGTACTGCCCATTACTTTTTTACCTTTTTCTTTGTAAACAAACAAAGTTCTTCAGAGAAAAAGAGAAAGGAAAAATTATGGTGGTCATTGCTTCTGAGACTTCTGACAATTCTTTCGTACTCATGTTCTAAAAACGCACTTTCAATAAAGAACAATAATGTAATGCATGTAAGTTGTTTAATTCCATCATTTTTTGTTTATATTAATATTATAGTATCTTTTACCAAATTTTCATCTTTTTATGTAAATGACATAGTTAATAGAGTTTAATCATTACACCACATTGTGTATGCATGTTTTACTTTGACATTTATTAGTTTGAGTAGTTTTTTTATAGGCAAAATGGTATTAATATGGAGTATAAGAGATATTCCTATCGACTATAGAAAATGGAAGAAAAATACAAGTAAACACGATAAATTAAATAGTTGAATTATGACCTAATCAAATCGAATCAAATATTCTTGTTGGAATTCAAATCGAATCAAATTAAGTAGTGTTAATTAGTGAGTCGTTTTTTTGAACTACAAAACCAAATTTTTTGATTTATTATGTGGATTAAAAATGATTGATTAAAAAAAAAAGAATTAAATAGTTCTTAAATTCAAACTCAACTGATAAAAAACCTATATTATTAGATTAAATGCTATCATAATTTAAACCCTAATACTTGTAATAATCTGAACTTTTAGTGGTTATTGTAACTTCCTCTAAATAAATCAATTCAAATATATTATAAATCTTACAACCAATGTAAGAAAAAGTCATTGCTTATTGTCAACAAAGAGAAGAAAAAGAGAAGAAAAGAAAAGTATTTGCACGGTAAAATATTTTTATTATATTGAATGGGACCATGAACAGAAAAAGAGAGAAGCATTGAGAATGTAAACCACATTGTCAAAACAGTACATATGTTATGATTCAAAAATCCAAGGATGGAGCTATAAAAAATAAAATAAAATCCAAGGATGGAAACCCATTACTTATATATGCACTTATTTTGTAGTTATAAATTTATGATCATAGATTAAAAGCTTTCACTTTATCTTGCATTGCATGTGAGACTTCATCATTTGGTTGAGATATGGTTCTGAATTTTTCATGTATTCGTGAGGCACTCTTTAGCAGGAAACACAATTAATTGACCAAATTACACTTAGTTAAAATATGTGTACTTTGATATATTAATTTTCATTCTCTTAAGAAAAGTTCTGACTTGTGAAGGTTTTCTACTGTCTTCTTCAAGGAGTCAAAGAAAATGTAGTCAAGAGAATATTCATAAAAAGTACTTAGAATCTCTCAACTTTTGTAAAGTAGACTACTAGCATGTAGTCTTTTTAATTAGAGCTTCGATAAAGGAAAAATGAATTATTGGAAGTAACTAGCATGTACTAACAATTGAGTTTAGAAAACTTTTATTTAGTATATTTGAAATTTATAGGAAAAAGAAATTCTAAATGCAAAATTAATTTTGTTAAAAAACGTCTAGAGTAATAAACCCTAAATGAGTTCACTAGTCCGTAAATAGTCAACCAACATAGTGTAAAAACATGACATGATCCATCTATTGTCATTTAGAGACTTCTAAAAAGATTTACTAAACTCATCGAGTTATTTCAAAAAAATAAAAATGACTCTTATAAGTTTTTAGAAAAGATTTGTATTTGTTAAAAGTATAATTCTTGATAATCTTTTATGTTTTAGGATTGTCAAAGATTTTTAAGGTCGCTGTGATATTAGAATAAGCTCACGTAAGTAATGTGAGAAACTTTGTCTATGGTATTATTAGAGAGAATTGAATATTCCTCTCAACTTTACGATTGAGGTATTTATAAAAATCTCTTGTGCCAAGATCTTAGAACTCAAGAAAGCAATATTTGTACTTCCCACTTTCAAGAGCATGTGAAATTGATAGTTATTTCTCCTATTTGTCCAGGGAGTGTGACTTACCCTCCCTTGAATTCCTCTCAGTTACTATTATAAATAGGGACACTACACTACCCAAGTTTTCATCGACGGACTAGTAAACCAGAAAACAAACAACATTATTAGGAAACACGCGCACATCCTGACAAACATGAGCTCATAACAACAGGTGGGGGACTAACGTCTTTGCTTTGGGCAAAGGTTGTTATCTAATTGTCTCTTGTGTTGGAACAAAATTATCCATAACCTTCAGTTTTTTTATGATAACAAAGTGCGTAAAGAACAATTGGGTATACTAACATATGTTCAAGTGCGTAGGATCATAAGCTTAAAATTCAACTTGATTCTGACCCTGATAAGAGCATATGAAGAGAAGCTAAATGACACTGATTCTGAAGGATTAGAATCTGATGACTTAGAACTTGGTATCTCAACTTCTGGTGACATATCAGCTTCTAAAGATCTAAGTTAAAGGTACTCAGATTCTCGTCCATATTCAGTCTCCAAAGTAAAACCATCTCGTCGAAGCCAGATTTTGGAGAAAGTCAATTAGAATTTCTTAGTGGAAGGCTCAAGGAAAGTTGATATGATCTTGTAAGTCTGCCCCAACATCTTGGTATATACCTAATATGAGAGGGACGCCATAGACAAAGCTATTACATCAAGGATGAAGATTTTAACCTATCAACTTCCAACGTCTCTCTTGAAATAGTTTCTCAACAAAGATCACTTGTGAAAACTTCCAACATCTCTTTTTCTGCCTCTAAAAAAAGTGTTGAAGATTTGAAGAAAGACAACTAACTATCTAACAAGAATAACACTGCACATATTTGAACTAAAGTTATTTTCTGAACAAGTTCTTGAGATTTCTTATCTCTGTATCTTAGAAATTTTAAGTGTTTAAGAATCTTAATCAATTACGTCTTCGATAATCAAAAAATAAAATTGAAAACTGTTGCTGGTAGTCGATTACACTAAATTCTGTAATCGATTACTAGCCCGATAAATTCAATTCCTACATTTTAAAAGTGCTTATTTTTTAAACTGTTTCCTCCAAAATCTCTCAAAAACCCATACCACTTGAATTTCATAATTTTTTTATTTTCATTAATTTACAAAAAATAATAATAATATTTTTTTTATTATTCTTTATAGGTATTAGAAAAGTATGATCATAGGTAAACTATCCGTTAGCCTTATATTTGATATATTTAAATATATTTTTCCATAACAAGGTGCCCATTCACAAAACCACTAAGATTTTCAAACTTCTTCTTTTGTTAATTAATCCAATGATAGTTACTTTTTAGAAGCACCTTCTTCATTGTTATTTTTAAAATATAGTTACCACATCACATGCTCTTCTTCACATGATGTGCATTTAGATTTGTGCAAACACATAAAAAGACAAAACCTTCTCCCAAAAAAGACATGCAGTGGGTCACATGGAGATTGAGATAAATCATGTGATGTAACATACATATATTTTCACTCTGAAAAACCTGAAAATGATGGTAAGATTAACTTTGGAATAGAATCTTCTCAATTATTGAAATTTCTTATTTAGACCTTTCGGATTCTAAGGAGTTACTATTATGCAGGGTATTTTAGAGGCTTCCTATACTTTGACTAACAAATTGTGTAACAAAAAAACTTCTCTATGTCACTTTCCACTTCTTTTCTAAATATATTTCTTTAAAAGAGCAATAAAATTTGTATACGAAATGACTTCCAAGTGTTTATGTGCGTTGTATTTTAATCTATTTTATAAAAGCCCACAATAAAATATGATAGAGCGAAACAAATATAATTGAAAATTAGGGCTAAAATTTTGCTTGGGCTGATATGCATGCTTTGCATTTCTAAAGATTAAAAATTGTAAAAATCTTTATTAATGTCCGCTCGTGAAAATTTTAAAAAAATAGGACGAAACATAACAAATATATTTGAAGATACCATAGTAAAACTTTGATATGACCTGTTTTGCAAGCCTTTGTAATTATTGATTATCCATGAAAAAATCTTCACATTGTAACTCTTGAATAGGAGAATACAACTTCTTATCAAATATCAACTGAATTAATTTTCATTTATTTAAAATTATTACTTTCAACAAAGGAATTTCCTTTTAAAATTGTTGATATTATGAATAAATTAAAAATAAATAAATAAATGCTTATTATTGTCAAGAGTTGAACCCTAAAGTAATAAAATACATCCTTAATCCAACTAATAATTGTCAGTTCAAAATTACTCCACTCATCCTACTGCTTCCGTACCACTCATCAATTTGATTTTTCAATATATTTTTTTAATTCTATCATCTAATTAATTAAATTTTCACAATTTTCAATACATAATTAAAAGTATTATAATAAATATATTATTATTATTTTTTTAAATATTTTTTTAATATATGTGAAATGATATGCTAGATCACTCATTGTAATACGGAAAAAGAATCTAAACATGCACTTAATGTCATGCATTATCTATCATTTTGTTTTTTTATTATTTTATTTACTATTTAAGAAGCTTTGAGAAGTGACAATAAGATATAAAAATATAAATAAGAGAAGATTCACTTATATAACTTTGCAGTAGATATATACATATTTAATTCCATGATTTGAGGCTAGAAGAAGCTACTTCTTTTTTCTAAGTCACGGGTGTGCTTTGAATGTTGTACATATAAAGATGAATAAAGGTCAGAATGTTCCACCTTGATACTAGCTACCAAACAACTTCACTTTTATTTATAAATATAGCATAATAATTAATATTAATATTGTTTAAACTAAGAAGGTTTACTATAAATTGTTTGAATATAAGCCTTTTATAAAATTGATTATTAGGAGTGTTAATTTTTGCTTAACCTTTTACAGTAAGTCATATCTTGCCACATGTATTTTTCTGTTACAGTTTGTTATATAATGTGTAACTATATTGGTTGTTATAAATACAACTCTTACCCACTATGTAATCACTTAGTGAAAGGAATAATAAATTGTCACTCTAAACTTTTCTTCTTCTGCTCCAGAAGTTCAGTTTCTATTCATCTCCAAAAGTTGCACTTCTGATTCATCTCCAGAAGTTGAACTTCTGATTCATCTCCCGAAGATGAGTTTCTAAATCATCTCCAGAAGATGATTTTCTGATTCATCTTTAACTCCGACCACAAAGACGCACCGCCGTCGCACTCCATTGCTGCCATGTGTTCGTCTTAGAACACTCACAATAGCTTTGGTCCGAAGCTCTCAATCAAGCTTCAAGAAAACAATTATCTCATGTGGAATCAATAAGTTGAGGGAGTAATCTTGGCACAGAAGATGCACAAGATCGTTGTAAATCCACAAATTCCGCCGAAGTTTGCTACACCACAAGATCTTCTTGAAGGTACGATCTCTGAAGAGTATGAATCTTGGATTGCTCAAGATCAAGCGGTGTTCATCTGGCTCCTATCAACAATTTCTAAATCTGTGCTCCCTCGTGTTCTTACCTGCAAGCACGCGTATGAGATCTGGGATCAGATTCACAAATATTTTCACGCGCAGATGAAGGCTCGTGTGCGTCTGTTACGCATTGAGCTCAAGTCCACCAAGAAAGGTAACAAATATGTTACTGAGTTTGTTCTGCGAATCAAAGCTATTGCAAACTCTCTCCTAGTTGTTGGTGACTCCATCACTAAACAAGATCAGGTGGATTCCATCCTTAACGGACTCCCGGAGGAGTATAATCCATTTGTTATGCAGATGTTTGGGTGCCCTGAACCTCCATCACTCTACGACGTTGAAGCTCTTCTTTACGTGCAGGAGGCACAATTTGAAAAATTTCGTCAGGAGCTTGCCGTTTCCACAGTCTCTGTTAATCTAGCTCACGCGATCAAGGGTATGAGAACAATAACTCCAGAGGAGCATGTTCATCCAGTCGTGGCAGAAGTGGAAGGTACACTCGTGGAAGAAGTCGTGGAAGAGGTAGGTACACCATTGATAATCATCCAACTTGTCAATTGTGTGGCAAGTATGGCCACTCTGCTCTGGACTGCTAGCACCGTTTTGATGAGTCCTTCGTCCCTGGAAATTCTGCTACTGATTAATCCACCAACAATGATGCTTCTAAGTCAGATAAAGCTCAAGAGCCAGCTTCAGGAACTGTTGTTGTAGCTATGTATGCAAGTGTTCCTCAACCAGGTGCCTACACTCAGGAGTATTCTATGCCAAATGAACTTGAATTCCAAGCTTGGTTTGTGGACTCAGGTGCTTCTCACCATCTTACTCCCTTTGATTTGCATTTACTTAATAAACAATCCTATTCTGGTTCGAACAAAGTATATATTGGCAATGGTCAGTCCTTAGCTATAAAATCTATTGGTTCAGCATAATTTTTTCCTAAGTTATGCACCAATCATAAACTTATCCTCTCTAATGTATTACATGTACCTTCTATAACTAGAAATCTGCTTTGTGTGTCAAAATTTACACAAGATAATAGTGTAATTTTTGAATTCATGCCTGATAAATGCTATGTCAAATCCCATGTTTCTAAACAAGTTCTCATTGAAGGGCATCTAGATGCTAGTGGCCTCTACTGTTTCCCACAACTTCCTTTGCAGTTTTCCAGCTCATGTCACTTGAATAAAAACTTGGATTCCCACTCGGGTATTCAAAGTTATTTTGCATCGAATTCATGTAATACTAGTACCTTGTGGCACCATAGGCTGGGTCATGCCAATATTAATTCTGTTAACCAGATACTCAAAATATGTAATATCTCTCAATCAAATAAAACTGGTTCTTTGTTATGTTCTTCTTGCAATCTTGGCAAAGCTCATAGATTATATGCTCATTTATCTACTACTGTTTATTCTAATGCCATTGATGTTATATACACTGATCTATGGGGGCCCTCTCCTTCATTATCTAGTGCTGGTTTTAAGTACTATATTGCCTTTGTAGATGGCTGTACTAGGTACACCTGGCTTTACTTTCTTAAAAAGAAATATGAGGCTCTTCATGCTTTCAAATTGTTTAATGCCTTTGTTAAAACACAGTTTCAAGCAACTATAAAAGTTGTCCAGTCATATTTTGGAGGTGAGTTTTGACCATTTACCAATTTTCTGGCTGAACTAGGCATCAGTCACAGACTCACTTGTCCTCGCACTTCCCATCAGAATGACACAGTTGAAAGAAAGAACAGACAAATAGTAGAAATGGGACTCACACTACTTGCTCACTTATCCATACCTCTATCATATTGGGATCATAGTTTTGCTATGGCTGTGTACCTGATCAATAGATTACCTACCACTGCCTTGTCTAGATTCAATTATCCCTTTTATGCTCTGTATAAAACACAACCTCAATACAACTCTCGTAAAGTTTTTGGGTGCTCTTGTTTTCCCCTCCTCAGACCATACAACAAAAAAACTACAATATAGAAGTCAAGAGTGGGTGTACTTGGGAGTTTCTAGTCAACATAAAGGTTTCAAGTATCTCAGTCCAGATGGTAGAATTTACATCTCTAAAGATGTCACTTTCCATGAGAATAATTTTCCCTACTCTAGGTTATTCTCAACTAAATCTCAGGTAGCTGAAACTAAAAATAGCTCTGTTCTATCCCATATACATGTTCCTAACTCTGTTCATATAGGTTCTCATTGTGTTCCTCTTGTGGTTCCTAATTCCATGGGCAATCTGTGTCAGCTCACACCTCTAAATCTTCACAAAGTGTTTCAAATTCCCACAATGGTACCAATCTAGATGTCTATCTTGGTAACTTCTATACTCCACCTTTTGTGTCAAATCAAGATGTCACTTTATTTGCTCATGCCTCTAATCAGGCTAATGGTGAGATGGTAGTACACAAATCTGCCACTGCAGTTGCTGCTACTCCTGTGAATGATAGTAGCATCCCTGACTCCCTCCACAACTGCCAAACTTCTCCAGCTGCCTCTAACCCTAGTACAGGTTCTGAGTTATCTCATTGTCCAGAGGATAATGCTAATGTTACTAATCTAAGTCCACTGGATAATCCCAGTTCTCCTGTAGCAAGTTCACAGAACCTCATTGCCTCTCTCCCTCAGTCAGACACTTATGGAAGCCTCATTTTGTTCCCTGTGTCATCTGCCTCTCCCTCCATTACACAGAGTGTTGATCCCACACCTCTTGTTCATAACCAACACCCTATGCTCACTAGAGCCAAGTCTGGAATCTCCAAGCCTAGGGTGTTCACAACTGTCACTGAGTCTGAACCAACAAGCACTAAACAAGCACTTACAAAACCTAAATGGGTGCAAGCTATGCAAACTGAGTATGATGCCCTCTTAGCGAACAAAACTTGGACTCTCACATCTCTACCACCTTATAGAAAAACTGTTGGATGTATGTGGGTTTTTTAAATCAAAGAAAATGCAGATGGCACAATTCAGAAGTACAAGGCTAGGCTTGTTGCCAAGGGCTTTCATCAGCAACAGGGATTTGATTTTACTGAAACTTTCTCACCTGTTGTAAGCCTACTACTATCATACTTGTTTTGACTCTTGCCTTAACTTTCAAGTGGGATATTTAGCAAATTGATGTCAATAATGCTTTCCTAAATGGTGAGTTGAATGAAGAAGTTTACATGACTCAACCTACTGGATTTACAAGTGTTGATAAAACACTTGTCTGCAAGTTGCACAAAGCAATTTATGGTTTAAAACAGGCTCCAAGGGCCTGGTATGAAAAGCTGACCAAGACTGTCATTCAGTTTGGCTTTGTTCATTCCAAATGTGATCACTCTTTGTTCATATATCAACATCAAGGTATTTCTCTGTATATTCTGATATATGTAGATGATATCTTGATTACAGGCTCCAACTCGAAGCTTATTCATGACTTGATCACAAAACTTCACTCTAAATTTGCTCTGAAAAAGCTGGACAAACCTGCTTACTTTCTTGGTATTGAGGTCAAGTTTCAACCTAACGGATCTCTCATGCTTCTTGAATCTAAGTACATTCGTGATCTCTTAGCCAGAGTCAATATGGAGACTACTAATGGTGTGCCTACACCAATGTTAAGCACCACCAAACTGAGCAGACATGGCACAAATTTGTTTTCTGATCCACAAAAGTATAGGTCAATTGTGGGAGCCTTACAATACGTCACTTTGACAAGACCTGACATTGCGTTTAGTGTCAACAAAGCTTGCCAATTCATGGCTTCTCCCCTTGACACCCACTGGTCAGCTGTGCGTCACATCCTTAGGTATCTCAGTGGAACTGCTCATTATGGTACGTTGCTGTCTCCCTCGCCTGCAAGCCAGAAGTTCTCTCTTCGTGCATATAGTGACTCTGACTGGGCTAGTGATCTTGACGACAGATGTTCAACTTCTGGCTCCTGCATCTTCTTTGGGCCAAATCTTGTGTCTTGGAGCTCAAAGAAATAGTCTTTTGTTGCGCGTTCCAGCACAGAAGCTGAGTATCGGGCTTTGACTCACTGTACTTCAGAACTTTTATGGATTGAATCCTTGCTTGCTGAACTCAGAATTCCACTGTATACTCATACCCTCCTGTGTGATAACCTCAGTGCTGTGCATCTTTCTCACAACCCGGTGCTTCATGCTCGCACTAAACACATCGAACTTGATATACATTTTGTAAGGGAAAAGGTTGTCTCCAAACGAATGTCACTTTACATGTCCCTGCTGCAGCTCAAATAACTGACACCCTAACCAAACCTTTGGGTTCTACAACCTTTCAGGAATTGAGGTCCAAGCTAAAGGTTATCTCAAGTCTTCACTCACCTTGAGCTTGAAGGGGGCTGTTAGAATATAAGGAATATAAGCCTTTTATAAAACTGATTATTAGGAGTGTTAGTTTTTGCTTAGGCTTTTACAGCAAGTCATATCTTGCCACATGTACTTTTCTGTTATAGTTTGTTACATAATGTGTAACTGTATTGGCTGTTATAAATACATCTCTTACCCACTGTGTAATCACTTAGTGAAAGAAATAATAAATTGTCACTCTAAACTTTTCTTCTTCTGCTCCAGAAGTTCAGTTTCTATTCATCTCCAGAAGTTGAACTTCTGATTCATCTCTAGAAGATGAGTTTCTGACTCATCTCCAGAAGATGATTTTCTGATTCATCTTTAACATAAATCATTAGTATATTGATCTACTTAAATAACTAAGAAATACATAAAATAAAATAATTAAAAACAACAAGATTATTATCATTTTATCCATATATATATATATATATATATATATATATATATATATATATATATATATATATATATATATATATATATATATCCACTCATTTTATGAAGGCGTGTTTTAGCAACATATACCTTAAGGTGCATTTAATATATTTTTAATCATAATTTACTAATACACTCTTTCCAAAATAAATTAAGTGTAATTTTAAAAAATGTCTATAGAAGATGTTAATTTACACCAATCTAATTTATAGAAGAAATATTTTAATAGCATACACCTTTGGGTGTATTTTATCATTTTAAATTATTATTTGCTAAAACACACCTTTATAAATATAAGTGGGTATATCTTAACAAAATATATATATATATATATATATATATATATATATATATATATATATATATATATATATATATATATATATATATATATATATATATATATATATATATGATATGATATTAATAACTTTTAGTGTTCTAGTTATGTAGTAGTACTACACAAGAGATAGTAGTATAAAAATTATACTAGCCTTATAATGAAAAATGTTTAAAAATTATATTAGTGGTCCTCGTGATCAAAACCCAACATTCATTCATCCCTTCAAAAACTATCTCTTCACAAAACAAAAGGATACTTTAAATATCAAAAGCTGTAAAAAGTTACAAAATTATTCTTCAATAGTGTTTATCTTTTCTGACTTTTGAGACACTTTTTTCTTAGGCTGCAAAATAAAAAAGTCATAATTTTGATGTCAAAGTTTCTATCCCAATCTTAATAATTCCTTAATAAAATTTTATATGTACCATATTTAAATTATAATCTTGATTTTTTTGATATATATTATGATGGGCTGGTGATGAAAATTGCAAAAATAAAAAATAATACATGGATATTTATTTGTTTTGATTGCTAAATTGTCCCACAAAATTTGGAGAATCCAAATAAAATATATCAAAATGTTGTCTCACCAAAAATAAATATAGAAAGTATAGCTCATCTCTCAAGAAGCATCAATCCTCCAACAGAACAATCAAATTGTAAGTAGTAATTAATGGACTCATTGGATCTTATTAAAGTTTATCTTACAAAACACACATTGTTTCTACTGACATGTTCATATGCTTCTTAAAGTTAGTAAACAATATTAAGACAAGAGAAGGGACAGAGACAAAAGAAGAGTTACTTAAAATTATATGCCATTTGTTTTTTTTTCTTCATAAAGTTTTACCAATATGTTATAGACAATAATCTAATAATAGTTTATATATAACATTTATATATGAGACGTACTTAAACTCAACTAGACGTCTTTTAAAAAAAATAAAATTGTGGGTGCGTAGGTGTTCTCACATCTAAAACGGATAATATCTCATATCTGCTGTAATATAAATTTGAGATTGGGCACAATAAGATATAATCTCATAAAATGAACCATAATAATTTAAGACAAGTTTTTATCTTAACTTTGTCATTAGACTTATCCCAAATTTGAATAATGCACTCGGAAATATATAGACACAATTAGTCATATTCCGTGATTAAATTTTTCCTTTTTTAGATTAATCGAATTCCGTGGTTAAATCTTTGTTATGAATATTTGAATAATTAAAAATTCATATACACAACTAACTAATTTTATGTTCAAATTTAAAATAATGTATTCAGCCTAACAATATCGACATTTGTCAGTTGAGTTAAGTCCTACATAAAATCTCGTGTTTTTTATAAATGTTTTTTAAATCCTTATTCTTTTGAATGAGAGTAGCTATCACAACATAAAAAGAGTGAGATAGGGTTTTAAAACTTGGTAGTACACTAAGAGAGAGTACAACAAAGTCTAAACTTTGAAGAATCACTAACTCTTTGTTTTAAGTCATGGCTTTCACACTAGAGAGATGTGAAGATAACAACATGATCTTCACTATGGATTCTCAAAAAACAGTACCTGCTCCATTCTTAACAAAAACATACCAACTTGTTGATGATCCTCTCACTGACCACATTGTCTCTTGGAGTGAAGATGAATCTACATTTGTTGTTTGGAGACCTCCTGAGTTTGCTAGAGATCTTCTTCCTAACTTTTTCAAACACAACAACTTCTCAAGCTTTGTTAGGCAACTAAATACCTATGTGAGTATCTCTAAACTCTAACTTCTAACTTCTATCTTTTCTATCTTCATTTTTTATATATTATTCATAACTCTCCGATTTGAGAATTATACCATAGTAATTCGTATAGTTCAATTGTTCGAAGAATAAGTAAAGTTGGTCAAAGATTATTTTTCGGCAAACTCTGATAACTATTTTCATCTAGTTCTGTTAGGTTTTTATATTGTTTTGGTTGACAAAGTAGGCCTTATCATGTCATTAAGAGTAGAAATTTGGAGCTGAGATTTTCTTCTTTTATTGATGTACAAAGTTAAGGTCTCACAGTTTTTAATTTTTTTTCTCTCTCACTATTTGAACCATAAGAATAACTTGTGAATTGATTACTCATTGTTCTTTGTTTTCATAGGTTACATTTCATTATTATTGTTATTGACCATGAGAATAAACCATTATGTATTTAGTTTTTTTTTTTTTTGATAATCAATTTGGTAAATGTTATAACATAAGTTCTTAATATATAAGTACTTATAACAAGTATACGAAAATAAACTCAAAATAACTTAGACATGTAATAAATTACTTTTTATTTTTATAAATTCTTTCAAATAATATTCCAAACTATGAAGCATTAATACAAACATCAAATACAACATTAACAGATAAAATAATATGAAAAATAAATAAATAAAATATAATTATATGTGTCGGTATCAGACATGTTTTGTTTTTTAAAGGTGTTCGTGTTATAGAGTCGCACGTAGATGTTTGAAATTGACACGTGTCAAATACATTTCGGATACCGAATACATTTTCAATAGAAGCTCTTACAGTTCTCCTCTTCTTGCAGGGTTTCAAGAAGGTGGTTGCAGATAGATGGGAGTTTGCAAATGAATACTTCAAAAAAGGCGAAAAACATCTACTATGCGAAATCCACAGAAGAAAAACCTCTCAAAACTATCAACAACAATACTACGAACAATCACCACAAATTCTTCAACAAGACGAAAACATCTGTTGGATCGACAACACTCCATTACCACAACAATCTCCTAAACCAAACACTGATATCTTAACCGCACTTTCCGAGGACAATCAAAGACTAAGAAGAAAGAATCTAATGCTATTATCAGAACTCACTCACATGAAGAATCTCTACAATGATATCATATATTTCATTCAAAATCATGTCACTCCTGCAACATCTTTTGAACAAAGAACCAACAATAGTGCTGCTATTTTGAAGCTTGTTGAGTTGGATTCATCGGTAAGTCAGTTACCAAATGAGAGTGATGTTGTTAAGGATTGTAATGGTTCTTATGTGAAGCTCTTTGGCGTTCCTCTTTGTGGAAAAAAGAGATTGCATCCATGAAATGTTGGTTTATGAGAATATTTAGTCTAATATTTCTGAGGTAATTCATCGTAATCCAAAGCTCGTGCCGAGAAGTTAAGGTTATGATACTGGCCAAACATTGTTTTCATGTATAGTTGAGGATGATATTTAGATTAGTTTGCTTTAGTTTGTTTTTATGAAATATTTTATTACTTGGATCAATATCTCTTTCAATTAGAATAGAATTCAAATGATGATAGCTAGTTTTTGAATTTGACAATATTGACAATTTCCCATTCTGCAAACCATAATAAGATCATAATTGGCTAATTGATGTATGTAACCATGCGTTGGAACAAAGTTGGTTATAGAACAATGTTATGCAATTTTGGTTTTGAAGATATTAAGATGTAAAGAAAAAACAAATTACCTGTCGGGTGTTACACGTGTAAAATGATATCCAAATGGTTTAAGTAATATAGCATCTTGAAAATCTGCTTCCATCTAATGATCATTTGAGCTCACTCGACTATGAAACAGTTGGGAAAAAAGTTTCAGCGCGGTTAGTTGTCTGTGATAAAAAGTGCATCAGGTTTTCACTTTGGGCTACAGTCTTTAGTGAAAAACTACGATTGAGAGTTCTAACTGTATTGAATATTGGTGCACAAGATCAAAGATGATTGGAATAAATGAAAGAATAATGAGAGTGATGACTGCAAAAGGTATGAAAGAAATAATGATTGTTGTTATAAATAACATCTATTAATAGTCTATTTATATAAGGATAAAATTGTCATATAGGCCATAATATAGGTAAACTTAATAAATAAGTAAACAGTACAAACTAGGAAATACTAAAATACCCTTAAAACTAAAATTAATAGCTACGCTAACTCAACTCCAAAACCCAGAACTTCTGGACGCAACCTCAAAAGCTTTTTGCTTATGACTAACAACAATTTCTAACTAATCAATCTCAGAAGTTCTACTGCTTCTGAACAACAACATCAGAGCATCAGAACTTCTGATTAACAACAACTTTTGAGTATTGAATTACTCTTCAATACCATCCCTTAATTCATATTCAGCTAGCCAAAATCTACAACACCAATTTCACTCCTCAAACGAATAAGGTGTTCAATCTTGACATCCTTCATCAGAACTTCTACAAGTTTCTTCTGGTTGCTATAGTGTGCAACTTCCAATACTCCATTCAGAAATGCAGATTTCTCCTTGAAAATCGATCTGGCGCTGATGGTTTTCTTCTCCCTTGGAAGCTCAGTTAACTTCCAAGTCTTGTTTTCTTCTGAAGCCTCAATTTCTCCTTTCATGGATGAAACCACCCGACTGAACTTCCGACTGATAGGGGTATATCAATGGAGTCGCCATCAAACGTCTTTTATCTCGCGGAGGAGAAAGGAAAACATCGAGTAAACCTGAGAAGGAAGAACCCACGGTCTCATGACCGAGAGATCTAGGTAAGGGAGTTTGTTACGCAAAGGGAAGGGATTAACACCCCACATGCCCGTAGTACTCTACGGTATCCACTTCTATTTTCTAGCTAAGGGGTGTGTTTATATCTATCTATGCTTGATCACTACGATGCATACAAAAGTAAAGGAAAATAAAGAAACCACAGGGAAAAGAAGGAAGTTTTTACAAGTTGTGCTCGATCGAGCCCCATGACAAGATGCCTACGTATTCCCTCGTGCAATGAGAAAGTCAGAGCGTCGTAGTTCGACTCACTTGTTTTGGTGGGTGTTGTGTTTTTTACTTATGAAAAAGGTTTTAAAAACAAAAAGAAAATGCGTCCGAAGGCGAAAAGAGTTTGCCTTGGTTGATTGCTTTTACCTTGAGAAAGGAGTTCAAACCATTATTAAGTGTTTTTGTTTTCAAAAAGAAAAAAAGAAAGCAAGTTTTAGTTTTAATTACATGCAAGGATGCAAAAGAAACAACCAAAACAAAAGGGAGAATAAACTAGTACTAACCCTAATGTTGTCATGCAAAGATTGAACCTATGGTTGAGGATATAAGAGAATCTCTACCTATGTCAACATGCAAAGGATGTAAATCCTAATGTCTAGGCTCAAGAGCTATCTTAACCGAGCGGTCCTAAGGGAAAGCTATCTTATATCCGTCTTGGTTGTGAAACCAAGGGATGCAAAGGGATGAAGCAATCAAGTGCTTTGGCAGAAGCACACAAGCAATGCAATGCGCAAACAAATGTCAAACAAGCGTAGGCATAACCTACAGAGGAAATGATGCGAGTTCTGTAATAAATGTGAACCCCAGAAAAGAGTGGAGAGTCAGAATAGGGAACTCTGACCACTTTGTTATTGACTCGATAAGGAAGAGCAACATGATTCGCATGTGTCATACAAGACACAGACTAGAACTTTGCGGGGGACGACTGCCGACCCTTTCCTCTTGCCCCATATATCATGACTCGATAGCAGGAAAAATAACAACGCGGGTCTTTGCGTAGTGGTGCCACGTCGGGTTGCCTAACCACTTGACCTATGCAAACACAAATGTACACTTACTGAGAATTGTCTCCCTATGCACGGATGAGGACTTTAAATAAGCCAAACACAAGTAGCACACAGAAGCGCCCTAAACAGGTATTTAAATAAACCAGAGGGGTTCCCGAACATGCTCAAACTACGGAAGCCCCATCATGCATCTCTGTTCCTACTTCTCATGGCAAAAGAAAAAGCTGTAAATCCCCACTTCTCATGATATCTAAGAAAGTTGTAAGAGAATGCGGTAAAATTAGTGTAGAAACTACCAAACGAATATAAAATCCGAAGAGCACTGCGAGCTAAAGAATTAATCCATAAAACTTCAAGTACTGCTGCCATGCAATAAAAGTAAATCGGCAAGGAGCACTCAAGGTATCAAAAACAAGCGGAATACACATTCATACGTATCCGAAGTAATTACACCTACAAGAAAACCACGCAAGCAGACAATAGAATGTACACGTATGCGCACAAGCCAAGAAACATGTGTATACACATTCCAATCAAAGGTACCTTCAAGAAAAACCACGCAAGCAGACAATAGAATGTACGCGTATGCGCACAAGCCAAGAAACATGTGTATACAAGTTCCAAACAATGGTACCTGCAAGAACGGAGTAATACCGAACAAACAGATAATAAAATGTACACGCATGTGTACAAGTGCCAAATATCTGCAAGAAGGGAGTTAAACCCAAAAATAGACAAATAGAATGTATACGTGGGTATACAAGCGTAAAACACCTGCAAAAAAGGAGTAAAACTGAAGAAGAAGACAATAAGACGTACACATATGTGTGCAAATGCAAAACACCTGCAAGAAGGGAGTTAGACCCAAAAAACAGACAAAAGAATGTATACGTGGGTATACAAACGCAAAATACCTGCAAAAACGGAGTAAAACCGAATAAGCAAGCAAATAGAATGTATGTGTGGGCATACAAGCGCAAAGTAAGAGTGATAGAAGTCTAAATTTCACATGAAAGGAGTCCAAGTACCTCGCACACGAAATAAAGTGTCAAAATTAACAAAGCAAGTGGCATAAATAATGATCGGAATGCAAAACCGATTGCAATTATGATTACAAAATGGTATAAGCATGCAAGAAGTGAAATAAAATCGGAAAAATCGGGATGAGAAGTCGGTTTTCCGAAATCGGGGCAAAAAAGTCAACTTCTCAGAATCGATTAAAAGTCACATAGTTGCTTGCAAAAACGTCAATGGTTTCAAAAACGTATGCGCTTTTAATTAATTTCGAGTGGAAGTCGTACTTTTGAGCATTAAAGTGACGGGGCAACAACTCCATTTAGGCATGTTGTGCTCAAAATCAGTTCTGGAACGTGCCAAAACGTGGGGGACAAGTATTGTTACCTTGGACCTTTGGAGAAAAATGAGGTTTGATGAACAAAAATGCCTAAAAAGGCTTATAAAAATGAAAATTCATGTGTCAAATTAATCCCAACCCTCATTTGTTTTGATTTTGAAAGAAGAAAGAGTTAGAGATTAGTTCATGTATATGAAGTAAACAATTCACAACAATTTAATATGCAAAAGAATGCACAAATTCAAAGTTGCTTAGAGGAAAATGAATGCAAAAAAATATGCATGGAAATGCATGTTTATTCATATATTCAATGATGTTTCATGAGTAAAAATGCAAATGAATGACATACAATATGTAATAAATGCATGCTCAATGTATACTACACCTAAGTGTGATGCAATACATGGATCAAAGCCAAGTGTCATGATGTTTTGATTTCATACAAACAATAATGTATCAGAAACACGTGAAAATGTGCATGAAAAGTTATACTTCGACACATCGAGTCCAAAAATCACCATTAATGATAAATTTGAAAACTGAACCGAAACACAAGGCACAAGCTAAAAAAACAATCAAAATAATTTATCAAAAATATCGGAAGCTATGCACACGCGTACGGTCTCAAAAATGCGGACGGTTCAGTCAAATCTCGTTAAAAAATACAATTTTAGCACAAAGGTCAACATCTCCCAGATTTGACTGAAACATGTCCAAAATAAGAAAACGTTCGTAAAGAGAGCTTCAGATGGCTCGAGAAACATTGTTTACATTAAGAAAAGTCGAAAAAACTCATCACGGATCAAAAGTTAGAGCAAAAACAAATATTATGTCCAACTTTATCAATTTTCAAGTGTCATGTTATTTTCCACTAAACTCAAACAAACTTGTTTCCAATGAGATCTTCCAAGAAAACACCAAATTATGCTCCAATTGGTGATAATAAGAGAATTGATGAAGAGGAAGACCTTGATTCTTGAGGGATTGATGAAGAGGAAAACTTCAACTCTTCACCTCGGCACCTTGAACGCTCTTCAATGTTCTTGAGAAAACTTGATGAAAAGCTTGATTTGATCCTTAAGAATTGAGAGCGAATAGAAGAGTGTGGGGATGTACCGGAGAAGGAGAGAAGAAAAAATAAAAATTTTTTTTCGACGTAGTGGTTTTGGAATTCCGGTGGTGGTTTGAGGTGGTTGTGCAACTTTGAGTTGAGAGAAAAGTGAGAGATTTTGGGTGAAATTTAACAAATGATTCTATCTTCCAATTTTGTGAGTGGTAAAATATATTTAGTGTGAAAAATTGGGCTTTGAAGTGCCTTGGATCCACAATTAAGTCCAAATCGCGATTATCAAAATAATTTTCGTACACAGTCCAAAACAGCTAAATCCGTGCGGAATTTGAAGTTGGAATGTAAACGAGAATAGTCCGGAACGCGATTTTGCTTGAAAAGGATAAAATTTCGACTCAATCAGATGAACGGTCAAGGCAATATGAATTTTTGAAGTTTCAGCACAGTTTTCAGGCGACTGACACATGCAGAATTTTCAATGCGCTTTTCGAAGAAAATGCCTCGAACGAGGGCCTTCTGATCAAAATTTGTAAATGAGTATTTCTAAGACAATTGAAGCTAATGAAATTTTGGAACTTTTGGCACTGGTCCCACCTCGTTTCGATAAAAATCGAGCGACATATGATTTTTCGAACATCGCGTATCAGATGAAAATTACTCGGTTCAGGTCAAAATCAACTCCAAAGAATAAAATTCTGGTATTGATTGGTGAGGAATCAGATCTTGAGTTGCAAATTAAAGTTGAAGATAATTTTCATACAGAATTTTAGACATCGACCCTGCTCAGTTTCAATTTTCCAGCTGGAAATTACGAATGTTTCAGTGCACTAAATGCACGGTACAACATAAAAATTCAGTTTAAACCACTTGAGAAGTCAATTTTTTCGGGGACTTTCCTCACATAATTTGCTTCCGTATTTCAAACTAAAGTTGTAGATAATAATGAGAGGGGCTTTCCAATGAAAAATCATCAGAAAATACCCGACAAGCTGAGAGATACGCCTTCTCGAGTGCCCAAAATGCACTGAAAACCCAAAATTCACTTTATTGAGAAATAAGCGAATAAAGTCCTTTTCTTGACGAAACGACCTCCGATATGAACAGCTAAACTGGAGGACATTTTGAAATGATCCTAGAGCTTATGGAACCACACCAAAATAACTTTCTGACCAGAATACGTTGTATTGAGCATACACATCAAGGAATATCAATACTAGACTCAAAGCGATCTGAGATAACCAAAACGTGCCATTTCTTTCACCACTTGGGATACCTTGAAACTGATAACCCCATGATCAATTATATATGTGCAACTACATGTATGTTTAGGCAATCAAATTATAAGCCAAAAATACAAGAAAGAAGAGGGTAGATTTTGGGGTACAACAATGGCCTTCAGCCACACTCTTTTCTTGAGATCTTTATCAATATCCACCGGTTCAAAATCTCCTTCTGATTCTTGAACCGTATCTCCTTCTGGACTTTCTTCAAAAGTTTTACTAACGCCTTTTTTAGCTTCTGGACCTTGTCCAGAACCACCACCTTTAGAAGTTGGACCGCCTTCAGAAGCTTTTTCTTCAGAAGTTCCACCTTCACAATCATGACCACCGCCAGAGGCTGGACTACCTTTAGAAGATCCTCCTCCAGAAGGTCCACCTTTAGAGTCATGATTACCACCAAAAGCATGATCATCTCAAGAAGCTTGTCCTCCAGAACCTACGTTTTCAGATTTTTCCCTTCCAAAAACATGATCACCACCAGATTTTGGATCATCATCAAAATCTGGATCAGAATCAGATTCATTATCTGACTCATCTTTAGAGTCTCCAGAAGATTCTTCATATTCTGACTCTAACTCTTCTTCAGAACTTTCAAGTTCTGACTCATCTTCAGAAGTTTCAACTTCTGGCTCTTCAATGTCATTTTCGGACTCTGACTCATAAAGAAACACTCCTTCTGAATCAGAATGCTCAGAGTCGTCTTCTTCCCCTTTAGAATCATAAAATGACAACCTCACAAGTTCCTCATCAGACTCATAAGCCATCAATAACATAGGTTCATTATCTGAATCTCCTATGGCTAGGTTTGCTTCTTCTGATTTCCTTCCTTTGCTTGACCAACAATCTCTAGCAAAATGGACAAACTTCTTACAACAGTAACATTGAAATTTCTTCTTCTCCTTTCCCTTATGATGTTTCTTCTCATTAGAAGTTGGGGTTTCTGACTTCTGGAATCTATCACCACGTCTATTCTGCTTCTGGTCCTTCTTGACAAAAGAAGCCTTCATAGCTCGCTCAACTTCTCTCTCAGAAGTTCTCTCAGTCAGATGCAACTCTTGTGCTTCTAGACTGCTTTACAACTCTTATATTCTCATGGTTTCCAGATCTTTAGAATGTTCAATAGAAACAACAATGTAATTAAACTGAGGAGTAAGCGACCTCAGCAATTTCTCTATGATTACTTGTTCAGAAAGTGTTTCTCCACAAGCTTTCATTTCATTAGTGATCAGAATCACTCTAGAAATATACTTAGAAACTTTCTCACTGCTCTTCATGTTGAGATTCTCATATTGCTTTCACAGGGACTGAAGCTTCACCTTCTTCACTGATGCATCACCACCGTAACATCTGACTAGTATATCCTATGCCTCATTCAACGTCATCGAATCAAAAATCTTCTCGAACACATTTTCATCCACACACTGATGGATATAGAACAGAGCTTTATGATCCTTCTTCCTCATACCTCTTTCTTCAATTTTCTGTTCTCTAGTAGTATCTGCTGCTACTGAACCATAACCATTTGTTACCAGCTCAAGAACATCTTGAGCACCAAACAGAACTCGCATATGTATCATCCATCTGTTCCAGTTTTTACCATTAAAAACTAGAAGTTTAGTGTTCAAACTACTACTTCAACTCATCTTAAACCTTGTAGAAAAAATTTCTTTGAAATCTCAGTTCTCACTCAGTGTTTCCCAAAACCCACAAAATCAATATGATTATGTTCAAACACACAACTCACAATCACTCGTGTTTCCCAGGAATTTCAAGAACAACCAAGAGCTCTAGATACTAATTTGTTGGTGCACAAGAATCAAAGATGATTGGAATAAATGGGAGAATAGTGAGAGTGACGGCTACAAATGGTATGAAAGAAATAAGGATTGTTGTTATAAATGACATCTACTACTAGTCTATTTATACAAGGATAAAATTGCCACATAGGCCCTAATAAAGGTAAACTTAATAATTAAGTAAACAATATAAACTAGGAAATACTAAAGTATCCTTAAAACTAAACTTAACAGCTACGCTAACTCAACTCTAAAACCCAAAACTTCTGGACCCAACCTCAGATGCTTTCTGCTTCTGACTAACAACAACTTCTAGCTAATCAACCTCTGAAGTTCTACTGCTTCTGAACATCAACATTAGAGCATCAAAACTTCTGATTAACAACAACTTCTGAATATTGAATTACTCTTCAATATTGAAATGTCAATCAACCTAACTTTTTCTCATGGTTGAAAGTTTCAACCGTATTTAAATGTCAATCAATTCAATTTTTCACGATTGAGAGTTCCAGCCATGGTGAAAAGTTAATCATCCTAAATTTTCCTTTGCCACATGTTTTTTTTGGAACATACACTATTGGGGTGAATCAATGGTGAAGGTGAAGTTTAGAGAGATGAATTGAGAGAGAGAGAGAGAGAGAGAGAGAGAGAGAGAGAGAGAGAGAGTAATTGAGGAAAAAATGTATTTACTATTATTCACAAATGACATACATTGTTCTACACACTACATAGAGGGAGTTCCTTTATAGGCATCTAAAACAACACACAAACAAAAGCAACAAACAAAGAAAAAATAGAAAACTGTCAAAATTGAAATTCCAAATTTCGTGTCAGAATCTGGATTTCCCAAAGTTGGAAACCGGTTTCTCCAATTTTTCCTTTCCCTGTACTGATGCAGAACAACTTTTTCAAATAAGCTGTTTTGCAAAACCAGCATCTGAAGTCTTCTAATTGCATTTGGCTTATATAATACATTCAACACACCACCGTAAGCCAAGTGCTCTACATTCCTCAAGCTCAATTTCTTCACGAACACTTCATTTCTTACCGCCTTTGTCAACAAATCTACAAGTTGTTCTTCGCTTCGACAATGAGCTAGCTTCAGTTGTTCTTCACACACCAGCTCCCTCAAATAATGGAACCTCATCTCTATATGCTTTCTTCTCCCATGTGCTATGGGATTATTTGCAAGATTAATAGCCGAGAGGTTGTCAACAGAGAGTGTGACAACTTTTACCTCAATGTTGTCCAACTCTTTAAGTAGATTCATTAGCCACACGACTTGAAATGCACACATGGATGCTGCGATATACTCGGCCTCACAAGAAGAGAGTGCCACCACAGGTTCCTTTTTAGAGCACCAAGATATTGGATCTCCTACGAACATAAAGACATAACCGGCTGTAGACTTTTGATCATGTTTATCTGCACACCAATATGCATCCGTATAACCGAGTAATTCGCACATGCTGCCCATATCAGCCACGGGAAAGAGAGTTTCGCAACCAAGAGTACCTTTGATGTTACTGTCATAACCCAATTTTTGACCTAAGATACCACCTTATATCATTCACATATGCATCATTGCATCACTAATAGTTTCAGAACAGGATAGATCGTGCATGTGCTCCTAAAGTCAAAGTTAGGGTTTCATCAAAATGTCATCTGTTCATGATATGATTAATTAGGGTTTGAGTCTCCACTCACCTCAATTGATCTATCTTAATCAATCATCAATATTTGATCTTCAAATTCTCAACTTTTTCTCATGATCTACCTTGAATCGACCAATTAGGGTTTTGATCGAAGATAGTGAATCATTGACTTTCTGCTCAATGAATGACCTATTTGCTTGAAGATTGATCTTAACATCCTCAATGCAACATATTGACCTAATTTCTTGGTTCAAAACATTACAAAATCCATGTTTCTTCATCAGACAAATTCTGAATCATCTGATGAAAATTCATCTGTTCAAAAAGTCAAAACTTTGAGTTTTGGTCAACTTTTTCAAATCTAAATTTTCTCAATCATAAAATCATTTCAAATTATCCATCATGATCATAAAAAATCAAGAAATGTGAAAAAGTCAACAAAAAGTCAAGATTTGAATTTTTTCTAACATAGAAAAATTTTCAAGTGTCGAAAAACATGGTTTTTCCTTACTTTCATGACCATTTTTCACCTAGATCCATTTTGATTCAAGAAAAACTCAAAACATGAAAGTTGTAGATCTTATTACAAGCTTTCCAAAATGTCCAAGAACTTGCAAAAATACTTTGCGTAGCTAGGGTTTTGATTTTAAAACATAGAGCTCCATAGCCATGAAGTTTCGAAATCATGCATCAAAATTACAAGTTATTTTGCAACTTTCTCCCTTCTAGAAGCCTTGTCACCAAATAATATAGGATTTAAGGGTAAAAATCTGATGGAAATGATTTGGAAGGGATAAAAACACTTGAGTTTTTTTTAACCAATGATTAAAAGATTCCATTTGCATTTAATGAAGAATATTCCTTTCTTAAGCCTAAAGCTTCCAAGTTGCAAGCTCTTCAAGTTAATCCTTGCCTTGTAATTCAGAGCTTTTGGCCTATAAATAGGAGTTCTTACTTCATTCAAAAGGACACCTAAAACAATCCAAACTTGTTTTCTCACTTCTTTCTTATTTTGCAAGTTTCAAAGTTTCAAAGAGGTTAGAATTCCAAATTGCAAATCTTGCAAGTTCTAACCAAAGGTGTCATTTATACATCTTTTAAACATCATTTAGAAGTTGTTTGAAACTTCAAATGATCCAAAAACAAGCCAAGAGTCAGTTTGCTCCAGAAAACTCCGTTTGTGCAAGTTTTGAGCCAAAACTTCCAAACTTAAAAACCACTCGTGTTTGTTCTGATTTTTCACTTCAAACACACTTTATACAACATATAGAGACTGTCCAAACACTTAAACAAGTTCTGGAACAACTCCATCATCATCTTCCATTTCAAAACCAGCCACCTGCAACTGGACTTGGATAGGAGGAATCAGAGACCTTCAAAGCAAGGTAAGTGATGGAACACACTCAGTAAAACTCAAGGTAGCTTCTTGGATCAATAAAAGGCATCTGGAAGTCCACGTCTGGTTTCTGTAAATTCCAGCCAAGTTTTTGAATTGGTTGAGAAACGAAGGATCTCGAATTTGAGCCATGGATGTTCGTTCTCGGTTCCACGAAGAAGATGAAGTGGGAAAAACCAAAATTCAAAAGTTGATTTATAACATATTCACTTGGATGTGATTAAGTGAACGGATGTATTACCGCCCCAGCGGTTGCCAGCACACTCTTAATCCTTTCCTTTGCCTCAAGGCCCAGGGTTCGAATCCCCCTGGGACCTTTTTTTTTAATAAAAGGCTTCGCACTTTTGACGCTTGCTTCTTCAGAAGCGCTTTTGATGCTCAACCCTTCAGAAGTACTTCTGATGCTAGCACCTCCAGAAGCATTCAGCTTCTACTGCCTTCAGAAGCACTTCTAGTGCTTCTCACCCTCCAAAAGCATTCAGCTTCTACTGCCTTTAGAAGTACTTCTGAGGCTACCCCTTCCAGAAGCATCATACTTCTTACACTCCAGAAGCATCTAGCTTCTCACTCTTCAGAAGCAACACGCTTCTCAATCTCCAGAAGCAGCAAGCTTCTGACTCCTTCAAAAGCAGCAAGCTTCTGACCCCCCTCAGAAGCATCCAACTTCTGAACTTTATCAAAGATTTCATTTTTTCAAAACTCCTTTAAAACGAGGTAATTAAATGACAAGCCAAGCACATGGCTCAGTGGAAAAACTCTTCACTTCTAAGCCTAATGTCCTGAGTTCAAACCTCCTTAGGACCAAAAACTCTTTTTTATCACTAATTTTCTTAAGTTTTTAACAAACTTCAACATTTTCAAAAACCAATCAAAACTTCTCATTTTGAGATGATTTTTTGTACACTTGTCATTTAATATACCTATTTTATGATTATGTCAAAAAAATCCAAAAATATTTTCTTTTTGATCATATTTTAATTAGGTTAAAAATGATACATTTTAAGTATTTTTTAATGCTTTTCAAAAATGTTTTCTTTTCCAATTTTCAAACATAATCTTTTTCAAAACTTCTTGTGAATATCCTTCATTTTTCAAAATCATTTTCAAAACCTTTTCAAAAACCTTTCAATAAACTTGCACACCTTTTTTCCATGATCAATTAGATTTAAAAGATAAACCGAACCAGGTTTCTCCTTGAACTTCTTTCAAATTGATCATGGGCCTCCCTCACAGTGTAAGTCTCAACCCTCCTATGTACATATTTATTTCCTTGTACATATCCACCCTTCCGTGTACGTATTCATTTCCTTGTACACATTCAATCATCTTTGTAAATATTCAAGCATAAACAAACTTTGTTCGTTTGTTTTCATCCGCTTGCTTATACACCGATTCCATTGGTATTAAGAGGAGCATTATTCCTTGTGAAACTGCTCTTAAACCAATGGGCCTCCCTTAAGGTGTAAGTCCCAAAACCTTTGTATATATTCAAGTTACACTTGATTTAATTTCTTGTTTTATACACTTGTTTATATATTTCCTTCGTAAAATCCTGTGAATACATATCACACACTTGTTTATATAACTGTTTAGTTATAACATAACAACTAGCCTAACAACTAGGTTCCCCTTTAGCCTCCTCTTAGGCTTCATATAAGAAAACTCATTTATTGAGTTAGCCTCCTCTTAGGTTTCGTATAAGATAACTCATTTATTGAGTTAGCCTCCTCTTAGGCTTCATATAAGATAACTCATTTATTGAGTTAGCCTCCTCTTAGGCTTCATATAAGACAACTCATTTATTGAGTTAGCCTCCTCTTAGGCTTCATATAAGACAACTCATTTATTGAGTTAGCCTCCTCTAAGGATTCATATAAGATAACTCATTTATTGAGTTAGCTTCCTCTTAGGATTCATATAAGAAAACTCATTTATTGAGTTTACCCTCCGCTTAGGCTTCATATAAGACAACTCCCCTGCTGAGTTAGCCTCCTCTTGGGCTTCGTTCAAAAGAACTCTCTCGTTGAGTTTAGCCTTCTCTTGGGCATCAAACAAGAAAGAGACCTGGAAATCTCTTAACAGCCTTCTATTGGGCTTCCAATACAAAGAATCACCCACGCTAGGATAGAACCCTGAGAGTATGATTTCCCGGTGAAATCACTCTTGAATCCTAAGAGGATGGTTTCCCGGTGAAACCACTCTTAAAGCCAAAGCCAGCCATACCCTATAGCTTCCTCTTGTGCTTTATACAAGGACCCTCGATGACCCTCAGAATTCCTTCTCTTGGGCTCACAATGCAAGGATCCTCGATGACCCTCGGAATGCCTCCTCTTGGGCTTACAATACAAGGACCCACGGGCGTCTTAAAAGCATCCCCCTAATCCATAATCGATTTCTCCTAGAGATTTAGACATTTATCATCTCTATGGAAGAAGTATCTCATCTATCACATCACATACAATCAAACACTTTTTTCAAACAAAAACATATTTTAACTGTAAGTGGTAACGCTTGTACACTCAAGCAAAACACCAAAACTTACAATTAAAGATTCAATCATCTTTCAAACATCTTTCTTAACTTGTAAGTGGTAACGCTTGTACACTCAAGCAAAACACCTAATACTTACGATGAAAGATTCAATCAATCAACCCTTCAAAATGTATGTGATGAAATAGATTAGATACATTTTTCATTAAGATGACATTTGTCTTTGTCTCTTAATAACATCCTTTGCTTCCACTAGCATAAGTGGGAACTACGATTGCTCTGACTTTCTCAACCCCCCTTTGAGAATACGTAGGCACAAGGTCTCATCCTTGGCGAGCAAACTTCTTTCTCCCTCAAACCAAACAAAACCATAGCTCCCTTAGATCCGAGCTACAGATGCTCTAATTCCCATTAAGGGATATATATGCAGAAGATCCCAATGATCTTTGCGAGCACGATAATAAAAAAACCTAGGATCCCACATGACCTACCTTTCTTAAAATCCAAAGGAGAAACTCTCCCAAAAATAGAATAGCAAATTAAAACACACAAACATATAAAAAATATTCATAAATATAAATAAGGCTATAGATAACTATATATATAGGGTGCCACATCTTTCCCTTTATATAACAAACCCCCTTGCTCAGATCTCTCCCCAATGCATTGCGTCTAGTTCACGCTAGTCGCACCGCATATCATTATTTATTGAGGGTATTGCAGCTTTCCCCTTTTTCATCTCATTTTTCTTGTTTTGGAAATAATAAAGCTTGATGCTCGCGGCATCTTTAAAAACAAATCAAAGGAGTAAATCGTTTCGAGCCAGAGATTCAAATTCCGATTCGATTCCCTCGTTCGTCACTTTTTAACGCGAACAATAACGAATGGTCCTCTTGACCACTGCCAAATGAGACAACTTTGGTCTCTCCATGAATCTACTCACTATACCGACACTAAATGCCAAATTCAGTCGCATATTGCATAAGTAACGTAATGATCCAATCAACCTCCTATATTGAGATGGATTAACGTCACCCTCATCCTCATTCTTGGACAACTGCAACCTTGGTTCCATAGGTGAATTGGAAGCATTGCAATGCTCCATATCACACCTCTTCAATATCTCACAAGCATGCTTTCTTTGGTGCATGAGAAGTCCCAACTTTTGTGAAACTTTATGCCAAGGAAGTATGTTATGATACCAAGATCACTCATCTCAAAATCTTCCATAAGCTCACCTTTGAACTTGGAAATAAACCCGTCAGTGCTTCTCGTAATCAAAAGATCATCCACATATAAGCAAAGTATAATCACACCTTTTCTTGCATTCGACTTCACATAAACATCATGTTCAGACACACACTTCTTGAAGCCATCCTCAATAAAAAAAGTATCTATGCATTTGTTCTAAGCTCTAGGTGCTTGTTTCAAACCATATAATGCTTTCCTCATATTGTAGACTCTTCCCTCTTGGTTCTCTATCACAAAATCGAGGGCTGCTCTACATAGACTTCCTCCTCAAGTGGACCATTCAAAAATGCGTATTTCACATCCATTTGGTACATTTGCCAATTTTTTCTATTGGCAATACCAACAACCAACCGTATGGTCTCCAATCTAGCTACTAGAGCAAACACCTCATCATAGTCTATGCCTTCTAGCTGGAAGAGTCCTTTTGCTACTAGTCGAGCCTTATGCTTGACAATCTTTCCTTTAGGATTTGCCTTCACTTTATAGACCCACTTTACTCCGATTGCCTTTTTTTCCCGGTAAATCAACCAGCTCCGAAGTACTGTTTTTCTCAATGGATTTCAGCTCTTCTTTCATCACACACACCCACTTTGCATTTTTCAATGCCTCTTCTGTACTCACCGGTTCGAATTCGGCCATAAGCACAAAATGAATGAGATCACCATCATTGTTAATCTCATTATCATGGAACACTTCACATTCTTGGAGTCATTGAGGTATGTAACACCCCAATTTTACCCCAAACAATTATTAGAAAATCAGAGTATACAAATTTCCAACATAAATGGGATATCACATTTCAACATAATAACCAAAACCTATAATGCTTTTAGAAAGGATACATAACACTTAAGGAAGCAGAATGAACACAACGCATATATATAGTCTTCATAACATAAACCAACTTTGATTAATTACGCAGCGAATTCATAATAAATTCTCCACACAAGACATAACATATTTCAAATCTTAAAACAACATTAAAACAAGTAATTCCTCGAATGACAACGTCAAAATTCAACTTAAAACAACAAAGTAAAACATGCGTTTATTTCCCCCCAAGTGCTACGCATCAGAGCGAAAAACACTGACTCGAACTAACGACTACTAACACTTCATTGTTCATTACCTGCACGCTACCCACGTAGAGGCAACATCACAAAAGAAGGGGTGAGATATCAAATTATATAAATAGGTTTATGATAAACAATATATAAGGGATAGAATAAACGAAACCACCACTTCATACAACAACTTAAACTTCACAAATTCTCAACACAACAACTCAAAATATGTGACTCAGTATGCAACTCAATACGATGCAAATGCATGTCGTACCATCGGAGTAGAACTCCTGATGTAATCAACTACCAGTTTACCAAGGCATCAAGGCGTAAGCCTTCAATGTAATATCTTGTCAAATACAGGCCAACGTGATGAGCTTTAACTCCAACGTAAACATTGCCAATTTAGGCCAATTTTAATGTTATGCTATGCGATAACATGTTCGACCGACACTCAAAACAACTCAACTACAACTTCAACGTTGGCCACAGGCCTACAACGTAATTAACATATCAACAACTTATAAACAACAGTATCTCACACAATCAGCATATGCAATATCAACACAAACAATTCAATATTGCTCGTAAGACCTACAATTAACAGTGCCCTTTAATCGGACGAATCAACTTACTCACCTATACCTAAAAATCAGCGTATCCAACATATCTCCAACAAAGTAAATCAACCACAATTATCTACTGATTAATCTTAGTTAGCCCGACAAATTTTATTAAATTCTGGACAACAAATTATACCGTCTAATTCGGCTACTTCGACCCAACAGGACTATTCTCATATTTTCTGCATCAATCTGCTAATTAATCTTACTGATATAATTAATTTCCTGCTACTAATTTCATATTGTCACCACAACTTCAGTTTTTCTTCAAAAAAAATACCTTTTCCTGCTAAGCCTTTATCTTCTACTAAACTTATGTTTTCTGCTACTATAATCGAGTATCCATTTTAATCTACTACTTTTATTATTCAGTTAATATATTATTGTACCCAATGAAAACATTAATATGATAAAATCTATATTGTCATCTATTAAAGCAAGGTACACCGATTTAATTAATCATATTATCAAAGTACTAGCAAAGCTATGCAACACAACGTAAAAGGGCCTGCCTTGTGGCGCCCGTCCCTAGTAATGGAGGCACATGCCTCCTAGCATGTAAAGGGGGGGGGGGTGAGGTGTAACACCCCCTTCTATTTACCCGCGTTTTATACATAATAATCAGAGTATTTTAATCACAACCAAGAAGGCGTCACAATTTAAATCATAAAATTTTAACCAAAACAGCGTCATGCTTCACTGAAGAATACTCATCCATTAAATCATACTCAAAATTATGTTTAACAGCGGAAATGAAACATAATTAAATCCCGAATACTTTACTCAACAGTTATTCGAGGATAATAAATCAACATAATTCCAAAATTATTAAAATATCCATTAAAGGATTCCAAACAATCGTTTTCCCCAGTGTTACATCTACCAGAGCACGACACTGACACGCGGACTAAATCAATGACTCAATACTAGAGCTATCCTCACCAATCCAAGCAGCTAATCACCTCGGATCTGAAAATGTTGAGTAAGGGTGAGATTCCAATTCAATATAACATGCATTATCGTTTCTAGAATACAACGGAATAAGCGGATCGTTAATTCATTAACCAAACACAAGTCATAATCAATGCACAAGGCGGTCACACAATGAACATGTATATAATCAAACAATGGAAATTGCAACTTGGAAACCATCCTAGCATGTTACAATCCCATATGCAATGCGGACTCTATGCATGTGGTACCAAAACGTGAACCGCGTTCACCCACTGCTCCGTTTACTCGTGGAAAGACAGTGTAATCCATGATTCGCCCAGAACACTGAGTCAAGAATCCAATCCATGATTCGCCCATAACCACCGGGTCAAGAATCTAGCCTCTACCTCGCACCGGTAAGTCTATTGGCTCATCGGTTCACCTCCGCACAATGGGAATGAACCAATTTAACAAATGCTCATGCATGCATCATAAAAGCATGCAACATTAATTCAACGGAATATGATAACAACATAATTCCACATAATTGCCAATATCAACATATATCGCATGATAACAACATAATCATGAACTACTTATCACAAAGCATAAATATGTCGACGCTTACTCCTCAATCGGTAAGACTATCACCGATACAATAACAACCACACATGATATCAATACAATCATGAATAAACAACAAGGGAAAGAAACATCACATGAACGTCAATCTCCATTCAACTTGTCAAACAATCTAAACCAATTCATAAATTACGATCTCAACATAATTCACTTATTGCCAATCACCAATGTATCACATTCAATCACAATGAATAATCAATACAACATTGTAAATATTAGTCCTCGACTGATAACTCAGGCCATTCATATTAATTTCTCATTATCCTTAATTAATCACTCTTTTCAAAAATCGGGAACTCGACTATATTTAAAATAATTTTAGCAAAAGAATATTTTCTCTTTTCAAAAGGTAGTATTTTAAATTTAAGAAATAACGCCAACGGCTTTCGAATCGAGTTACGGTTTAGAAAATATGAAGTTTTGAAGTTTTAAAATTTTGGAAAAATACTCGCTCCTTGGTTTTGTATGGGAACCGGTTCCTACCTATCAGGAACCGTTCTGAGTGTAAAATTCCAATTTTGGCCAATTTAACACTGGAACTCGGTTCCTCCCCACAGGAACCGGTTCCCACGACTGTGATAATAATTTTGCTACTTTTGACATTTTCCATTCTTACTCATTTCCAAACTTACTAACACGATTTGGTACATTAGGAACATCATTTCATCGTCATTTCACACCAATATAACATCACACAACATAGTTTATTCATCCCTATCAATTATCGACATATTTATGATTCCTAATTCCAACACCCACAAATAGGGTTTATTCCTATAACTCATAATCATCATAATTCAAATTCTCTAACATACCCAATTATCCCTATGATTCCCAAAACCCATAAGGCATATTAACCGAACGAAATCACCCTTACCTCGCGATGATTCTTGATTCCTCTTGGTGTCGGCTTTTCCTCTCTTTTCCTCTTCTCTCCAATTCCACGTGAAAGCAGTTTCTCCAAAACCTATTATTTCCTTTCTTTTCCTTTTTATGTTCCTTTAATTATTCCAATAAAATAAAATAATTAAAACTTAATAATTAGTAGAGTGATTTACTCTCTTACACCCACCGCTTACTCTGCACACCTCAAAACATTTCCTCATTTAATGACCCAATTAATCCAACTAAAATCAATACTCGAGACTTCATTTAATTAAATAATTAAATCCTCACTTATTTAATATTTAAATTAAATCGGGTGTCACAACTCTCCCCACTAAAAGAGTTTTCGTCCTCGAAAACATACCTTAAACGAACGATTCGGGATACGAGTCCTTCATCCGACTCTCCAGCTCCCAAGTTACATTCCTTCATTTGGTCCTCCCAAGCTACTATTACTGCTATCTCTTTACCTGCAATTGCTTCACTTTTCGATCCTCATTCGCAGCCTTTGCTCAACGATCAAGTTATCCCTTTGAACATCATCTATTTGAATCTCATGAGACGGATCCGCAATGTACCTCCTCAAGCGAGATCGTGGAAAACATCATGCAAATTAGCAAGTGACAGCGGTAAAGCAATATGATAAGCAACTTTCCCAACTCTTTGGTAATGAAACGGACCAATAAAGCGCGGAGTCAACTTCTTTGACTTGAGGCTCGACCAATACCGTCATCGGAGTAACTCTCATGAACACATGGTCTCCTTCATTAAACTCAAGATCTTTCCTTCTCTTATCATGATAACTTTTCGGCTCGAGAAGTTCTCATCTTCTCTGAATCATCTTAATCCTTTCGAAGTTTGTTGAACAATCTCGGTCCAATCACGGACTTTCTCTAGATTCATACCAACACAACGGTGTCCGACATCTCCTACCATACAATGCCTCAAGCGGAGCCATACCGATGCTCGAATGAAAACTATTGTTGTAGGTAAACTCTATCAACGGCAAATAGCTATCCCAAGCTCCACCTTTCTCTAACACACAAGCTCTCGAAATCTTCTAACGGTGAATCGCCTCTCGTCGACCATCATGCGGATGATATCGGAACTCAATCGTAACTTAGTACCTAGAGCCTCCTGCAATCCTGTCCGAACTTAGAAGTAAACCTCGGATCTCTATCGACACAATGCTAGGCGGAATACCATGCAAACCTACAACCCTTTCGACATACATACGCCAACCTCTCCATCGGATAATCCATTCTTATCGGAATGAAGTGAGCGACTTTGTCAATCGGTCGACAATAACCCAAATAGAATCACACTCTTAGTTGTCTTGACCATCACGAAATCCATAGAAATGTCATCCCATTTCCATTCCGGAACAAACAACGGTTCCACCAATCCGACGGCCTCGATGTTCAATCTTGATTTCGACACACCAAACATGCGTACACAAACTCGGCAATTTCCTTTTTCATTCCGGCCACCAAAATAATTTCTTCAAATCATGATACATCTTAGTAGCACCGGGATGAATACTCAATCCACTACGATGTCCTTCTTCTAAGATACTCTTTCGATCTCGAACATCCGGAACACACTCTTTCACCAAATCTCATAACACCATTCTCGTCAATTGAAATTCACCTCCTTGACCTTGGTTAATCAATGTCGACTTGTCCACTAAACCAACATCGGACTTGTCCATTTGAATCCCTTCCAAAATACCACTAGTCACTTCAACATGCCCAACTTCACACTATTACGAGTAGTTTCACAAACCAAACTCAAGTCTCGAATTGTTCCACCAATTCCAATTCACGAACCATTAACATCGACATATGCAAGGATTTCCGCTCAACATCGCCATGACGTTTGCCTTACGGGATGGTAATTCAAACCAAAATCATAATCCTTGAGAAATTCTAACCATCTTCTCGCCTCTGTTCAACTCTTTCTGATTAAAGAGATACTTCAGGCTCTTATGATTACTGAACACTTCAAACCATGAACCATACAGATAATACCTTCATAACTTCAAAACAAATACAACAACTGTTAAATTTCAAATCACGGGTCGGATGATTCCTTTCATGCACTTTCAATTGTCTCGAAGCATAAGCCACAACCTGCTTATCCTTCATCAACACACCACCTAAACCCATCAATGACGCATCACAATACACAACAAGGGACCCTTCCGGATTCGTCAAAATTAAAATCGGAGCACTAGTCAACCTCCTCTTCCACTATTGGAATCCTTCCTCACAATCAGAATCCCAAAATAATACACTTGGTTTTACAAATCTATTTCTCTGAGCACCTTCCAATAGCTTCTTCAATTTTCTATATCTAAAGTTGACGTCTTGTACGGTGTCATAGAAATAAGTTTTGTACCCAGAACGACATTAACAACGACTCCGACTCTCCTCAATCATCATTACACGATAAATAAATTACTTACGGTCTGGAACCATTTTAAAACAAAGTTCATCACATTATCTTTCCAACACTTCAAGCGAAACTCAAATCGGACATCTAAAACTCCAATTATGGATTTTACAAGTTTCAAAAATAATCTTTGTCGACGAAATCAATTCCCTATGATAGGTAATCGATTTCTCACCTTGTGAGAGTGAAAAATCCCAAAACATCATAGAATGCAAAATTTGAGATTCTAACTTCAACATACCGCAACACACATCATTCACCATGATTAATTGCGTTAAGTTCGATTCAATAACCAATTCACATCATTGCATACTTTATATCAACCATTGACGACACAATTAATTTTTCAAGAACACAAAGAGGTCACTCACAACAACTTCACGATCAACGGAAGCATTGCAACATTCCAATCACACCAGCTTCATCTCCTAAGAGTCATTCTTCTCAATCACCAAATATATTATAGGCCAAGAATATGCATCGACTCATCAAAGCGATTCATAATCACTTGGTTTACTTCAAACATTCAACCCAAGGGTAGCCTCAAGCTAATTCAACATCTTGCTCAAGCGATGAGTCGCTATTATTCTCGGGAACATTAGAATTCACACCTAACTCTTCCAACCGTTTCTTCAACTCGGACAACTCGGATGCCGACTTGCGATCGACGCCATCGACACGGACTAGTTCGAGAATTAAATCTATAGTAATTCCTCCTCTCTCTCGCGGCAATTCACGTCTTCTAGAAACACCTCGGAAATTCATCCACCACGGCAATCCAACTTACTCGGAACAATCTCGGACAATTCTTCACTACCGGTAATTCATCGATCTTATATTTTCCTTTCACTTCCGTCGAAGAATACAACATAAATACCACAACACCATCATTAATATCTACGCAACTCTAACCATCCATCTAAATTCATTATTCTTATTAGAGTCTTCGTCCACTCATATGGTTCACAAGCTTCTACCACACTTCATTCATATTCATTACTTTATGTCCCAATTAGATAGCAAGACAATTATATACCATCCAATACAATTTCGTCTACTATCAACAAGAGATTAAGGGTGATCAAGTCCTCAATTTGTCAATAGACATCCGATAATCATACTGAAGTATAAACCATCATTACCACACTTTCCGTTCTCGAATCGTACTCACCTTTTGCACTTCCAACTATGACTCATGGTCCAAACGATTCCAACATCTAACCACACTTGCTGTCTTTTCCAACAGATCTCGTACCAAAGACTTCCAATCGAACATATCAGGAAGCATCTCTTCTCCCCTTAGTTTCACACTACTCCGCAATAATCAATCGGAAAAGTAACAAGTCAAGCGTGTTGTACACACTTGTCGCGTACAAAGGATAATGACATTAAACCGGTCACAACGACCGACTATGCTCGATACCACTATTGTAACACCCCTTCTATTTACCCGCGTTTTATACATAATAATCGAGTATTTTAATCACAACCAAGAAGGCGTCACAATTTAAATCATAAAATTTTAACCAAAAGTCATGCTTCGAAGAATACTCATCCATTAAATCATACTCAAAATTATGTTTAATGAAATGAAACATAATTAAATCCGAATACTTTACTCAACAGTTATTCCGGGATAATAAATCAACATAATTCCAAAATTATTAAAATATCCATTAAAGGATTCCAAACAATCGTTTTCCCAGTGTTACATCTACGAGCCACACGACACGCGGACTAAATCAACGACTTAATACTAGAGCTATCCTCACCAATCCAAGCACTAATCACCTCGGATCGAAAATGTTGAGTAAGGGTGAGATTCCAATTCAATATAACATGCATTATCGTTTCTAGAATACAAGAATAAACAAATCGTTAATTCATTAACCAAACACAAGTCATAATCAATGCACAGGCAGTTCACACAATGAACATGTATATAATCAAACAATGGAAATTGCAACACTGGAAACCATCCTAGCATGTTACAATCCCATATGCAATGCAGACTCTATGCATGTGGTACCAAAACGTGAACCGCGTTCACCCACTGCTCCGTTTACTCGTGGAAAGACAGTGTAATCCATGATTCGCCCAGAACACTGAGTCAAGAATCCAATCCATGATTCGCCCATAACCACCGGGTCAAGAATCTAGCCTCACTACCTCTGCACCAGGTAAGTCTATTGGCTCTGCCAGTTCACCTCCGCACAATGGGAATGAACCAATTTAACAAATGCTCATGCATGCATCATAAAAGCATGCAACATTAATTCAACGGAATATGATAACAACATAATTCCACATAATTGCCAATATCAACATATATCGCATGATAACAACATAATCATGAACTACTTATCACAAAGCATAAATATCGAACGCTTACTCCTCAATCAGTAAGACTATCACGGTATACACAATAACAACCACACATGATATCAATACAATCATGAATAAACAACAAGGGAAAGAAACATCACATGAACGTCAATCTCCATTCAACTTGTCAAACAATCTAAACCAATTCATAGATTACGATCTCAACATAATTCACTTATTGCCAATCACCAATGTATCACATTCAATCACAATGAATAATCAACACAACATTGTAAATATTAGTCCTCGACCGATAACTCAGGCCATTCATATTAATTTCCCATTATCCTTAATTAATCACTCTTTTCAAAAATCGGGAACTCGACTATATTTAAAATAATTTTAGCAAAAGAATATTTTTCTCTTTTCAAAAGGTAGTATTTTAAATTTAAGAAATAACGGGCTTTCGAATCGAGTTACGGTTTAGAAAATATGAAGTTTTGAAGTTTTGGAAATTTTTTGGAAAAATACTCGCTCCCTGGTTTTTGTATGGGAACCCGGTTCCTACCTATACAGGAACCGGTTCTTGAGTGTAAAAATCCCAATTTTGGCCAATTTAACACTGGGAACTCGGTTCCTCCCCACAGGGAACCGGTTCCCACGACCTGTGACAGCAATTTTGCTACTTTTTGACAGCATTTTCCATTCTTACTCATTTCCAAACTTACTAACACGATTTGGTACATTAGGAACATCATTTTATCGTCATTTCACACCAATATAACATCACACAACATAGTTTATTCATCCCTATCAATTATCTGACATATTTATGATTCCTAATTCCAACACCGACACAAATAGGGTTTATTCCTATAACTCATAATCATCATAATTCAAATTCTCTAACATACCCAATTATCCCTATGATTCCCAAAACCCATAAGGCATATTAACGAAATCACCCACCTCGCGATGATTCTTGATTCCTCTTGGTGTCGGCTTTTCCTCTCTTTTCCTCTTCTCTCCAATTCCACGTGAAAACAGTTTCTCCAAAAACCTATTATTTCCTTTCTTTTTCCTTTTTATGTTCCTTTAATTATTCCAATAAAATAAAATAATTAAAACTTAATAATTAGTAGAGTGATTTACTCTCTTACACCCACCGTTTACTCTGCACACCTCAAAACATTTCCTCATTTAATGACCCAATTAATCCAACTAAAATTAATACTCGAGACTTCATTTAATTAAATAATTAAATCCTCACTTATTTAATATTTAAATTAAATCGGGGTGTCACATGAGGCGTCCGACCCAAGAGTGTGGGGAGGGAAGGCGTCCGCCCCAAGGGTATGTGCCCCCCGCCACCACTTAATCTTTCTCCAAAAAGCCTTCCTTGTGCCTTCTTGTTCTTTTATTTCTCACCCAGATTCTTGTATATTATTCTTGATTCAACGTAATTTAGTGTTATACCCCATTGACACACGAACTCAATGTATACATAATTTCCAATCACAATTCCTTATCTATCTCGTTAACATCATAAACATAATTCAGTCGATCATTCAATTTCAACACAACACAATAATGAATCTAATACCCCAAACCTCACATAAAATTTATCATACTCCCATTTATATAACAAGAATCTCACCCTTACCTTGGATTGAGGGCAACTCTAAAAACTTCAACCGAATTTCTAGGAATTTTGCACTGGCAGCAACTTCTTTTAATTTGTTCTTCTCCCCCTCTCACAAACCCTATTCCTCTTTGTTGTTTCTACCGATAGCATCAGTTTCGTCTTCCAATTCTATTTCCAATAAAATATTATTATTTCACTTAATAAGATTAAATGGGCCTAAGTGACATACCTCCCTATTACTTCACGACACTACAAGTTAATCCCAATACCACTTCTAATCTTAATGCTAAAATAATACCTCGACTTAATTCCCACCATACTAATCTGATTAATTATCATGCTAAATTAACAAAATAATTTCGACTTCGACGATAAAATTCGAATTAATATAAAAATATTCAAAACAATATTTAATTAAATAAATAATTAAATATCGGGGCGTTACAAGGTAGACCTCTATGTCTTGTCGGTATTCTACTAGACTCAGCATTGCCATCTTCAACCGGAATCGGATTAGCCCCTTCATTCTGCTGCTGCTGCAGATTTTCTGTGTTTTCTAGTGGAAAGCGGTTTCCAAGATCAGGGGAACCAGTTTCTGCATCCAGAAATTCAATTCCAGGACTCCAATAATTCCTTTTTCGCGTGAGAAACCAGTTTCCTTCTGTTGAGAAATCGGTTTTTGCTCCTCAAACTAGAATTTTTCTGCTGTCACACAGCTTCAGCTCATCCACTACCACATCTCGACTAATCACAATCTTCTTGCTACTCAGATCAAACAGTTTGTAGCCTCCAGTAGGGTGATATCCGACAATAATCATTACCTCACTTTTATCATCCAACTTCTTTCGAAGTTGACCCGGAATATGCCTATATGCAATCGAATCGAAAACTCTCAAATGCATTAAATTTGGTTTGCAGCCAGACCATACCTCTTCCAATGTAACTTTGTCAAGCTTCCATTTTTTTGAGGCTTATAGGGTGGAACAACGTCACGTACTATACCCTCATCATCACAATAATTCTCAAACTCACTTGAGGTATATTCACCTCCACCATCCGTTTTGAGAATTTTCACATTGTGACCACTTTGCCGCTCCTCCATGGACTTAAACCGTTTGAACACATCAAACACCTCATCCTTCCTCTTTATGAGATAAATCCATAGATTTCTACTAAAATATTCAATGAAAGTGACGAAGTACCTATTACCACCATACGAGTCGACTTGCATTGGGCCCCACACATTGAAATACACCACCTCAAGGTGTACCTTGGTCCTATGACCAACATCCTTGTTGAAATTAGTCTTGTGTTGCTTCCCTTGCACACACTCTTCACACAACTCAACTGAAAGATTTATCTTGGGCATCCCGGTCACCATACCATGCTTTTGCAATGCGTCGAGGCCTCTCAATTTGAGGTGTCCAAGACAGTAGTGCCACAACTATTCAACATGACTTGCCGCTGTAGCAAGAAATTTATGTTCCATTACTTTCAAATCTATCTTGAGAGTACTATTTGCAGCCATGGGTGCTCTCAAGATTAAAGGGCCTTTTTGGTCAAAAACACGCAAAATCTTGTTTTCCATCCGAATTGTGAAATTCTTCTCGAGTAATTGGACAATGCTGAAGAGATTACACCTAATTCCATAAATATACAACACATCTTTGATCAAGGAATGACCTCCATCTTTCTTCTTGATCAAGACATCACCCACACCTTCGGCCTTTAAAGTGGTGTCATCAGCGAATCTCACTCTATTCTTTGTGGCTTGATTGATCTTCACAAACCAATCCTTTATACCCATCATATGAGTCGAACAACCTGAATCCAAGTACCAATCATCACTACTTTGGACTCCTCCTCGAACGGTAACCATTGCGTGTCGCTCCGAATGCATTTGTGCATAAAATTTTGCACTATTAGAGTTGTTGCCCAGCCCTCGACACACTCCCGTGTTGCTGTCCATCCCCTCTTTAGCCATTATTCTCCTCCGTGATAATGACAAGAAGCATATCAGCATCCTCTACTTCTTGTCTAGCAACCTTGGCCTCATCTCCATGATTTTCTTTCGATTTTGCATTACAATACCTTACAAAATGGCCAAGCTTTTGACAATTGAAACACTTCACATTACTCTTGTCACCTCTCTTGTAGTTGTTGCCTTGACCACCACCTTTGGAGCTGCTATCTCCTCTTTGTGCCATGGAACCTCTTGAATTTTGTGAATGTTTTCTACCAAAATTCTGGAAATTTGCTTTGCCCTTCGAAGACCACTTTCCTTTCGATCTCTTGTTCTTTTCATTGAACCTTGCTTTGCAATGCAATTTTTGCCTTGAACTTGTCATTTCCTCTTTCATCCAACCTTTGCTTATGTATCTCCAATGAGCTTTGAAGCTCCTCCTTTCTCATGGTGAGAATATCCTTTACCTCTTATATGGCTACCACAATGTTATTGAATCTTGACGTTAAATAACGCAAGATTTTTGCTACTACATTTAGTACCGTAACAGTTTCACCACAAGCCTTCATTTAATTCACCAAACGCGTTATGTGCGTAATGTAGTCATTGATCGATTCCTTCTCTTCCATTTGTACCAACTCGAATTTCCTCTTGTGAGTTTGTAACCTCACCACCTTCGCTTTGTCGGCACCTTCATACGCTTTCTTCAAGATCTCCCATGCTTGCTTTGCCGACATACAATCACCAACTTTCTCAAAGTTGTCATTGTTGACGCAAGAGTGTATCAAGAAGAGGGCTTTGTAGTTTTTCTTCTTTTCCTCCTTGAATGTGGCTTGTTGTGCAGTTGTAGCCTCTGCAAGGACTTCTTGATACCCAAACAAAACTTTCAAGGACTTCTTGATACCCAAACAAAACTTTCATTTGTTTGCACCATTTGTCATAATTCTTGGAATCAAGAATTGGGACGTTGGTAGGAATTCAATCAGTTGTTTTCATGTTTGCAACAGGTTAATGGATCAGAACTGGTGCTCTTGATGCCAAATGTTGGAACATACACAATTGAGGTGAATCAATGGTGAAGGTAGAATTCAAGAAGATGAAGTTTAGAGAGAAAATGAGAAAATTGAGAGAGAGAGAGTAATTGAGGAGAAATATTATTTACTATTATTCATAAATGGCATACATTGTTCTACACACTACATAGAGGGAGTGCCTTTTATAGGCATCTAAAACAATACACAAACAAAGAAAAAACAGAAAATTGACAAAACTGAAATTCCAAATTTCGTGTCAGAAACCGGTTTCCCCAAAGTTGGAAACCGGTTTCTCCTTCGAATTGTCATTTTCATGTACTGATGCAGAACAACTTTTTCAAATAAGCTGTTTTGAAAAACCAGCTTCTGAAGCCTTCCAATTGCATTTGGCTTATACAATACATTCAACATTTTTTCCCGACAACATTGAGGTTTTTCTTCACAACATGTAATATTAAATATTTCTAACTCAACGATAAGAATAAGAACAACAACAAAAAACAATAGAATCGTTAAATATTATATCTCAACAATAATAAAAAATTAATAATATCATTAAATGTTGAATCTTAACAATAACCAGTGGCGGAGTCAGGAATTTTAAGCAGACAGAGCAAAAATTTTAACCAATTTTTTTTTAGTTTTCACACCTTATTTTTACAAATTTTGTCCTTGATTTTGTCTAAAAACAGTCTGGGCAAAAATTTTAACCGCAAAAATTTTAGTTTTCATACCCTATTTTTACTAATTTTGTCTAAAATTTGATTATTAAATTAGAGAGAATACAAAGAAAATAGGGGTTGAGCCCGGGCACGCTGGACCTTGGAACCATCAGTGATAATAACAACAACAACTAAAAAGTAAATCCACATAATCTTTAAATGTTAAATCTCAACATTAAAAACAACAAAAATAAAATTAATAAAATTGGTAAACATTAAATCTCAATAGCAACAATATTAAACATTTTACCTGACACAACAACAACTAACATTATTAAGTTTAATCCATGATTTCATTGCCTCGTTCGAGTTAGAGAAGAGATGACAGAGTTTCAAAACTCGTTAATTAAATAACTAAAATTTAAGTTTTGTTTATGGATGAAATGATATTTTTGAATTGTGAAGATAAAAGATGAAATTTGTCTATGTTTGCCTAAGGCAAAAGTTAATGAGCGTAGAGTATTATATACCTTGGCAAAACAAAACCGGGTGACTTTTCACCACAGTTGGAACTCCCAACAGTGAGAAAATGTAATTCATTTTTAATTTAAAATTTAAAAAAGTTGAAAGACGTCACTTTTTATTTTGGATTGGACCTGCACTTGGTCTGCCATCGAGCAAGGTCCAGTCTAGCACTGTTGCGAGAAAGGCCCAACAAAGTGGCCCATATAGCTACAACCATTAAGAAACACCTCTTCCTCGTGCTCATCGAGGACGTCTTTCCCATATGCTCGTCAAGGACACGTGGCCAATGACTCTCCAAATTTTTTAGGTTATTTGAAAAAATCTTGTCATGTTAGCTTTGTATTTTGTTAATAACTGTAAAAATAAATAGCTTACCATATAACCATTTAAAAAAAAAATATGAAGCACCTCAGGAGATGTTTGTGGTAGAGTAAATTCGACTTTCAAGTAATCAGGTATAAGTGCATCTTCATTGGAAGTAATCTAATATAGATAATCCAACCATTCAAATTATTTGGATGGAGACTACACTAAGGGAAAAAGGTTTACAAAAAACATAGATTGTTAAGTAAAACTTTGTCATGTCTACATTTTACGAAATTTCCAGTTTTAAGACAACTTATCCATTTTTCCTTGTGGTGTATGGGCGCCAATTCAATTAGGAATTAGAGCATTGTGAATTTCTTGTGCTCGTTCTTTAATAAGGACATGACACACAATATTTGTATTCTCCTGATCATTGTCAATTAAATCTAGAATATCGTAAAATCTAGAACTACTTTCTCTTTTAACATCTACAATTTTGTCAATGTATTTGTACATTGAAATATGTATTTCCTCAATGTATTTAATTTTAGTAAATATATAAAATATGTTAGTTTACTAATGTGTGCACCCACTTTTTTGAATTGTGATTTTTTTATAATGAAAACGGAGTATCCAGATGAAGGAAGTCAACATGTTAACATAATGATAGTGACAACTTAGTTGAATTGTGTTAGACAATGTGACGGATATAAAAGGGGGTTGAATAGATCCCTTTGAAAATTTTGCGCTTTTTGTAAAATTGTTTTTATCAGAGAGCGACAACCCTGAATCTAGTCGTCTAAACTTTACATATTGGAAAGATCGGATATGCGAACCGATTTGATGAAAATGATGAGAATAGAATCACAACTAAAATTGAATATGATGAATCGCTTTAGCAAATTTAACTTGGTGTAAGTTATTACCAATTAGTTGTGGAGAAGATAAAGCTAATTTGCGAGTTGTAAATTCACCAAACACTTGGTGTACGTACTACACAAGGTTTGGTTATACTCAAATTGTAGTGATTATATCTATTCAAATGAATGCTATATGTATTTTAAAATTAAGTTTATCACTACAATCATTTTGTATGAATGAGAAAAATTGATAACTCATATATTTAAACAAATAGAAATAAAATGCGGAAAACTAAAATGGACACAGTATTTGTTAAGGCAATTCACCCTGTCGTCCTCGCGTGGGCTACTCTGCCCCTAATTCTAGAATCTAGAATTAGGATTATGAAACTAATTTTGCAAAGTTTGTAAGAGAAGATACAATCACCACAATTCAAAGTAATTTGATGAATCTTATATGTTGCACTTCTCTTCCCTTGATTTTAGATGAATCAAGTATGCCAAATCTTGAACAAAATCCCCTTCTTCCTTGAATGAATTTGAACCCTAGAAATTGGCCCCAAATCTTTTTTCACAATCCTTCGGTTACCGCTACCCGATTGAACAACTCACGTTCTTCCAATCCCTTAGCTCGACTGAATGAAGCAAAAACTTGTCATAAAACCCTCTAATTTTGTAGGAGAAAACCCTAATGGTTTTATTCATGAAAAAACCCACAAAGATCTCTACCCAAATCTAAAATTTGCACTTTCAATTCGGACGTTATCAACTAAATCCCAAAAACTTAATTAACAAAAATGATTGTGTGTAATTGTTGATGGTTGATGAGAGATTGAAGATGAAGAGAGCTCTTGTGTCAATATTTCACTTTTTCTTGTTGTCTCAAAAAATAGAAGCCAAAACTATATATAAGTGATTCCTATGATGTAACAACATAGCAGAAAAATGAGACAAATCAGCGATGAGTCGGCTCATGCAGGATGTGCAGAAGGCGAGCGTCTTCCCGAAAGAGTAAGGGTGAAAATTTCTTCAGTCATGCGCCGACTCATTGCCTTATGAGCTGACTCATGTTTTCCCAGAACGATGTGTCGATTCATAGAGAAGGCGTGCGCCTTCCCGGACGTTGTCAAACCAAAATATTCTTTTCATGAGCCAACCTAAGGTTCCATGAGCAGGCTCATGCAGTTTGTTTTGAGAAATATGCTTATTTTTGATGTTCCTCACTTGCACCAGTTTGAAGCATGATATATTTGTACAGATAAGTTTTTGACAAGCATTAAAACACTCATTAAAACATAGTTCTTTCACATTTTCCCTCACATGCCCCCCTTTTTGATGATGGCAAAAACCGCAAATATGAAACCATGTAATAGTCTCAATGATTGCAAATCATCCAACCATCCTCCCCTGAGATATTGCATATTTCTGCTATGTATTCCTTATCCCCCTTTGACAACGTCAAAAAGAAACAAGAACATGGATTAAGAGAACAAAAAAAAAGTAGAATGACCAATAGATGCAAGTGCAAACGATAATAGATGCAATAACCAATAAAACAATACAATACAATGTTCATTGTTACAAACCTAAAATAAAACACAAAGTAGTATGGGAAGTAAAACGGTTTAATACAAAGTAGTACGAGAATTAATTGAACATAATAAACAATTACACATGCACAGAAGAATAACACACAAAGCACTCAATCATTTCATAGCACAAACATTTAAGCAAAATGGTCACTAATGAGAAAGATTAGGAAGGATATTACCGAACGTATTTGAATGACATGATGCCCTCACATGTCGTCAGCCCAAGATGGTATTCATGATTCATAGAGACACAAAGATAAATAAAGATAATGCAACTCATTGGAGTTGCGATCTATCCGAAATATCAAGGACACCGAGTTCCCTACGAATATGAAAGAACGGTTCGGTCACAAGTGGTTTTGTAAAAATATCTGCAAGTTGATTTTTTCTATCAACGTGCTCAAACACGATTTCACCTTTCTCTACATGATCCCTAAGGAAGTGGTGTCTAATTTCAATATGTTTAGTGCACGAGTGTAAAACTGGATTCTTGGTTAGATTAATGGCACTTGTGTTATCACAAAATATTAGAATATGATTAAGTTTAAAATCATAGTCAAGTAATTGTTGTTTGAGCCACAAAATTTGAGTACAACAATTACCGGCTGCAACATATTCCGCCTCAGCCGTTGAAAAAGCAACTGAAACTTGCTTTTTGCTATGCCAACTAACTAAGGAGTTTGAAAAGAAATGACAAGTACCACTGATGCTTTTCCTATCCAATTTGCAACCTGCAAAGTCAGAATCGGAATACCCAACCAAAGAAAAATCACTACCTTTGGAGAACCAAAGTCCATACTTAGGAGTACCACAAAGATACCTAAGTATACATTTTACAGCTTTTAGATGACTCTCCTTAGGACAAGATTGATATCTAGCACACATGTAGACACTAAACATAATTTCAGGACGAGAAGCGGTAAGGTAAAGAAGAGAGCCAATCATACCTCTATACCTTTTTACATCAACCGACTTACCATGTTCATCCCGACCTAGGCTAACCGCAGTAGGCATTAGAGTGTCAATAACTTTTGAGTTTTCCATACCGAAGCGCTTGAGCAAATCAAAGAAATACTTTGTTTGGCTAAAAAAAGTTCCTTCCTCGAGTTGTTTGATTTTAAGACCTAGGAAGTAGTTTAACTCCCCCATCATGCTCATCTCAAATTCACCCTGCATCAACTTAGAAAATTCCTTGACCAAGGTGATGCTAGTAGACCCAAAAATGATATTATTTACATAAATTTGCACTAAGATGGAGTGATTTACTTGGAGCTTAATGAAGAGGGTTGTATCAACCTCCCATCTAGAGAATCCCTTTTCTAGTAAGAACTGGCTAAGCCGATCATACCTAGCCCTAGAGGCTTGCTTAAGACCGTATAAAGCACATTTAAGTTTATAAACATGTTTAGGAAACTCATGATTTTCAAATCCCGGAGGTTGAGACACATAAACTTCTTCATTAATATAACCATTTAAAATGCACTCTTAACATCCATTTGAAATAGCTTAAAGTTTTGTGAGCATGCATAGGCTAGTAACAAGCGTATAACCTTGATTCGGGCAACTGGACCATAAGTTTCCTCATAGTCGATGCCTTCCTTTTGGTTATACCCTTGTGCAACAAGGGGAGCCTTGTTGCGAGTTATGATTATGTTTTCGTCAAGTTTGTTCCTAAATAACTACTTCGTACCAATTACTCAATGGTCTCGCGGAGGGGGGACAAGGTCCCAAACCTCATTTCTCTTGAATTGGTTTAATTCTTCTTGCATATCTAAAAACAAATGTTCATCGAGTAAAGCTTCTTTAAGGTTTTTAGGTTCAATTTGAGAGGCGAATGCAAAATGATAACGAAAGTTACTTATCTTAGACCATGTAGTTACTCCCTTTGATATGTCTCTAAGAATGTTATCAATTGGATGATCCTTGGCTTCTTTCCACTCCAAAGGAGGATCTATTTCAGTTGTTGATTGAGCGTTTTCTTCTTATTTGTTGGACACATGATCCATCTCCCCTTTTCCTTTCTAGAGTATGGACTCATTACTCTTTTCATCTTGATCATTGAGTATCTTTTCTGAAGAAACACCTGCACCATTAAAAGAAATACCTTTTCCGACCATATTTGGACATGATTCATCAAAGGAAACATGCACGGATTCTTCCACAATTTGTAACCTTTTATTAAATACCCTATATGCTTTGCTAGATTGAGAGTATCCGAGAAAGATACCTTCATCAACTTATGAGTCAAATTTGCCAAGATTTTCTTTGCCATTATTTAATACAAAACATTTACAACCAAATACATGGAGATGAGAAATATTAGGTTTTCTACCTTTCAAAAGTTCATACAGTGTTTTGTTGAGCATAGGACGTATCAAGATCCTATTTAGCACATAACAAGCTGTATTAATGGCATCAACCCAAAAATATTTTGGAAGGCCATGTTCATTGATCATATTTCTCCCAAGTTCTTCTAGAACACAATTTTTATGCTCAACTACTCCATTTTGTTGAGGTGTTCTAGGAGCATAGAAATTATGATCAATCTTATTGCTTTCACAAAATTCATCAAAAAGGTGATTTTCGAATTCACCTCCACGGTCACTTCGGATGGTAATAATTTTAGTATTCACTTCGGATGGTAATAATTTTATTTTCTAAGAATATTGTCCAACAAAATCTAGAGTAGTCATAAACTATAATGAAGCCCTAATAATTTCCACCTAGACTTTTAATTCTAGATGGTCCAAATAAGTCCATATGGATGAGTTCAAGTGGTTTCGTTGTAGAGATGACATTTATAGATTTAAAAGGCACTCGTGTTTGTTTACCCATTTGACAAGCATCACATAGATGATATTTTGAAAATTTTATTTTGGGTAAGCAAATCACAAGGTCTTTAGATATGATTTTATTTATCAAATCAAAGTTAACGTGTGATATCGCCTATGCCAAAGCCATGAGTCTTCACTCATGGAGACTAAGCATTTAGCACCAGTTAGGGACACATCATTTAAGTCAAGCATATAGACATTTCTTACCCTAAAGCCCTTAAACACATCCTCTTTCTTATCGTTATGTTCGATTATGCAATCATCCTTTAGAAAAGTAATTTTATAACCTTTGTCGCATAATTGACTAATGCTAATAAGATTGTGTTTAAGGCCTTCAACTAATAGGACATCTGAGATAGTGGTGGATGAGGGATTACCTACACTACCTTTACCGAATATTTCTCCCTTGTTGTTATCACCATAAGTAACAAATCCTTTCTTCTTTGCCACAAAGTCAAAGAATAGAGAAATGTCACCCGTCATGTGTATTGAGCAACCACTATCGAGAAACCATATTATCTCAAGAGGCTCAAGAAATTCCACCTGAGATATCAAACATGGGAGATAGGTACCAAACATTCATTGGGTCCTTGAGTGTGAGTGAAACATTTGTTGCCTTTGGGGAACCATTGGTATATGCCTTTAGGAACTAAGAATCTCCTTAATCAACATTTACTAATGGTATGTCCCTTCTTGCAACAATATAGGCAAGACATATCTAAGTGAGATATACTCTTGCTATCTTGATCCCTTACTTCATAGGTATATTTTTGAAAGGAATTAATCATACTTTTCTGAAGTTTGAGCGATCGATAGCAAACGTAATCTTAGGTTGTAAAGATTTGTCTAGTTTGGCTTTGAGAGTTCTAACTTCTCTTTGCCAAATATGACAAGTTTCACACCCATTCCATTTAAACCAAGGTATCTCTTCTTTTTCATATTTTCCTTCAATATTTTCTATCATAGATGCTTTAAGAGCTTCTAATTCCTTTTTGGAATCGGAAACCTTTTGTTCTAGATATGAAAAGATTTTGTTGTTTGAGGCTAAGCGTTTGAATGCTTCCTTAGCCTCTTGACGTAAAATATTAAAGGAATTTAACAATTCTAAATAAGACATTTCATCAACATGATCATGCTTAGCATGACTTACATTCTTTTTCTTATGATGATGAGCCATGAGACAAAGGTTAACTATTTCTTCTTCATCACTTGAGAAACCTTTACTTGAGGGATCGATATCGCTCTCCCAAGCAATGTATGCTCTTCTAGATTTGGTTGGTTTCCTTTGATTATTAGCCTTGGCTTTGTCTTTCTTCAAATAAGGGCAATCCAGCTTGTAATGACCAGGTTTGCCATAATGGTAGCATAATCCTCATGACTTAGGCTTCTTACTTTCATCTTGCTTGCTTGGTTGAGAGTGGCGTCTATAATTGATGAGATTCTTCTCCGAATGTTGAATTTTGTTTTTCCGGAGAAATCTATTGTATTTTCTTACGAATAAATCCATATCCTCATCCGAACTCTCATCGTCATCACTTGATTCACTTGCACACGAAATTGAGGTGGATGACTTGGAGCTTGAAGCCTTTAGTGGTATAGACTTCTTTTCCAAGTCCATTGACTTTTCCTTCTTTTCTTTATTTTCATGTTTTCCAAGGCTTATGAGCTCTTGCTCATGTTCTTGAAGCTTACCCCATAGTGTTGTGAGATCCAAATTATTTAGATCATTGGCTTCCTTTATTGTCGTAACTTTAGGTTGCCATTACCTGCTAAGACATCTCAAAATTTTGTTAGTAGCAACAGAATTGGCAACTACATGACCAAGTGTATGCAAGTGATTCATTATATGAGAAAATATCTTTTTCATGTCGGTAATGGTTTCACCTTGCTCCATGCGAAAGAGATCAAACTCTTGCGTTAAAGTATTGATTCTAGTCAATTTTACATCGTTTGTGCCCTCATGGGTGACATGCAAAGCGTCCCACATTTCCTTAGCCGTAGCACAATGTGAGACACGAAAGTACTCATCAAATCCTAGAGCTGCTATGAGCATGCTTCTTTCTTTCCAGTCATAGGCATAATTTTTCTCATCTTTTTCATCTCATTGTGCTTCCGGTTTAGGAACAATTACCCCAGTCGCATTTCCATAGTTATTGCAACTGGCCCATCTTGGATAACCTTCCATATTTTCCTATCAACAGACGTGATATGGATACATATACAATCTTTCCAATATCTATAGTTTTCACCTGTGAAAATGGGTGCTCTAGTGTACGCCCCTTTTAGATCACAATCCATTTCTAGAAGTTGTATGTGAAGCACTAGATAAACTGACGCTCTTGATACCACTTGTTAGACGATGTGACGGATCTAGAAGGGGGTTGAATAGATCCCTTTGAAAATTTTGTGCTTTTTGTAAAATTGTTTTTATCAGAGAGCGACTGTCCTGAATCTAGTCGTCTAAACTTTACGTATTGGAAAGATCGGTTATGCGAACCAATTTGATGAAAATGATGAGAATAGAATCACAACTAAAATTGAATATGATGAATAGCTTTAGCAAATTTAACAAGGTGTAAGTTATTACCAATTAGTTGCGGAGAAGATAAAGCTAATTTGCGAGTTGTAAATTCACCAAATACTTGGTGTACGTATTACACAAGGTTTGACTATACTCAAATTGTAGTGATTATAGCTATTCAAATGAATGCTATATGTGTCGTAAAATTAAGTTTATCACTGCAATTATTTTGTATGAATGAGAAAAATTGATAACTCACAAATTTAAACAAATAGAAATAAAATGCGAAAAACTAAAATGGACATAGTATTTGTTAAGGCAATTCACCCTGTCATCCTCGCGTGGGCTACTCTGCCCCTAATTCTGGAATCTAGAATTAGGATTTTGAAACTAATTTTGCAAAGTTTGTAAGAGAAGATACAATCACCACAATTCAAAGTAATTTGATGAATCTTATATGTTGCACTTCTCTTCCCTTGATTCTAGATGAATCAAGTATGCCAAATCTTGAAAAAAATCCCCTTTCTCCTTGAATGAATTTGAACCCTAGAAATCGGCCCAAAATCTTTCTTCACAATCCTTCGGTTTCCGCTACCCGATTGAACAACTCACGTTCTTCCAATCCCTTAGCTCGGCTGAATTCAATGTAGCAAAGACTTGTGATAAAACCCCCCAATTCTGGAGGAGAAAACCCCAATGGTTTTATTCATGAAAAAACCCACAAAGATCTCTACCCAAATCTGAAATTTGAACTTTCAATTCGGACGTTATCAACTAAATCCCAAAAACTTGATCAACAAAAATGATTGTGTGTAATTGTTGATGGTTGATGAGAGGTTGAAGATGAAGAGAGCTCTTGTGTCAATATTTCACTTTTCGTGTTGTCTCAAAAAATAGAAGCCAAAACTATATATAAGTGATGCCCATGATGTAACAACATAGCAGAAAAAATGAGACAAATTAGTGATGAGCCGGGTCATGCAGGATGTGCAGAAGGCGTGCGCCTTCCCGAACGAGTGAGGGTGAAAATTTCTTTAGGCATGCGCCGACTCATTGCCTTATGAGTTGACTCCTGTTTTCCCAGAACGATGCGTCGACGCATAGAGAAGGTGTGTGCCTTCCTGGATATTTTCAAACCAAAATCTTCTTTTCATGAGCCGACCTAAGGTTTCATGAGTCGGCTCATCCAGTCTGTTTTTAGAAATATGCTTATCTTTTTATGTTCCTCACTTGCACCAGTTTGAAGCATGATATATTTGCACAGATAGGTTTTTGACAATCATTAAAACACTCATTAAAACATAGTTCTTTCACCTTTGCCCTCACAAATTGTTGATATAAGTGGATTTTACATTCTTTGGAGCAATTTACACAGGTGGTGTCATTTCGGTGGTTTATGGATAGGTTATTTGACACATTTTCTCTTTGATGTGAAACTTCATATTGTAATTAACTTTCTTAAATCCTCATTTTTCTGGATTGTCCCAATGGATTTTGGGCCGACCGCGTACTCGCTGTCCATGGGCCTTATGTCGGGCCAGCAGAGCAAATGGTCTCCGAAAGACGATACTTGCTAGTTAGTTCCTCGCTACTGGTGCGACTCGTCCCTCTTGCTCGGCGACCGCCGAGCTGACGACCCAAATCTACCCCACGTCGCTTATGCCCGTTAGGATAAGTTTGGTCGACATAACAGCTAGTGTCGAGCAGTAACGCTTGTTTGACCAAGTCAGCTCGGTTGCCGATTTTCACGGGCTCAAATATATAGGCCCAAAAATAGCAACTAATGGGAACGCTCCTAGGAAATATTATATAAACCCTTACATTTGTGAGGGTCAGGTATCCACTATTCACTCTAAAAATCCTAATATCTTTCTTATACCTTTTTGAGCACCTTCTTACTCCCATGTGAATCAATTTTTTGAGAAGATTTTTCTATATTTACAAAGAAGAATATTGACGTGTCATTATATTAAAAAAAAAATTAATAAAGCACAGTCAACAAAGTGATACCACCTAAAAGATTCTCCACGCCCAATCAACCAAACATGAAATTATCAAAAAGATTTAATAAATTGTCCATCATTAATCATAAAGATTTATATTGTTTTGTTTGATAATGTTTTTTTTTTTTTTTGTTTTTGAAAACTAGTAGAGTTAAATTGACTCAACTATTTATTTTAGATGTTAATAGTCATTTAAAATAATTCCATTTCTTTATTTTAATAAATTTATTTTCTGTTAAAAGAACTCGTTATTTTTATTTTTTTTTTGCCGTTGGTTTTCCCCCCTTTAATTAATTTCCAAATGAATGCCACATAAGTATATTTTTGGGGGTTTGAATTAGAGATCTTTATATGTATTCTTAATAATTGTATTTTATTTGGTTGCTATCTTTTTTAAAAAAAAACATTTAATTGCTATATTATGTAACTTTTTGAAGTAACTTGATGGATTGATATATTTTTTAAACTTCTAGAAGATTTATTATTTAATGTTTCTTTTTACTATATTTAATTATTCTTGAAGTCAAATTATATGATTTTTTATAGTTAATTATTATTTATATTTTCCTTTTTATAGATTCATATGATTCAATTATACAATGTATTTAATTCTTATTTTAAGCTTTTTCTTTAATTTCTAGAAGTCATATTATGTAATGCATTGTAATTTAAAAAAAATTATCTACTATTGTAGCATTTTTTTTTGATGTTTTTTTGAAAAATATACATTTATATATTACATTATACAAATAATAAATATGTGGAGATATTTTTTTAATTTGAAAAAAAATTAATTGTTATGCTTTGTAATTTTTTGAACTAATTTTATTTATATTTTTTAAAAATTCTTGAAGTCATATTACTTATTGTTTCTTTTTTTATATTTAATTCTTATTTATATAAAATATTATTAGAAATTATGTTATATAATTTAAAACATATTATTACTAGACAGAATAATATTATGTAATGCATTTTAGTTTTATATTTTTATCTACTATTTTAGCTTTTTTTAGGTTATTTGACAAACCTCTATATATTATTTTATATACATAATAAATAAGTGGATATGTTTTTTTATTTCAAAAAATATTTAATTACCATGTTATGTAATTTTGGAACTAATTAGATTGATATTTATTTTAAAACTTCTAGAAAATATATTATTTTATGTTTTTTATTATATTCAATATTAGTATTAAATGTTTCTTTGAGATTTCTAGAAGTGGTATTAAATATTTTTTTATATTTATTTATCATTTAATTTTTCTTCTAATAGAATTCTAGAATACATATTATATAATGTATTTAATTCTTATTTCAAGTTTTTATGTTTTATGTAAGATTTCTAGAAGGCATATTATTTAATGCATTTCAATTTTGTATTTTTTTTATATAATTTGATTATTGTTTTTTTTTTTAACTTTTAGAATATATATTATTTATTGTTTTTCATTATATTTAATTAGTATTTATATAAAAAATTCTTTGAAAGCATATTATATAATTTAAATATACAATTATTACTTATATTTCCTTTTTTTTTTTTTGTATATTTTCAGAAGTCACATTATACAATGTATTTAATTATTTTAAGGTTTTTGTGTAAGATTTCTAGAAGGCATATTATGTAATGCATTTTAATTTTATTTTTTATCTACTAATTTAGCATTTTGCTTTTGAGGTTGTTTGGAAAAAAAATCAATTTATATATTATTTTATATAAATAATAAATGAGTGGATATTTTTTTTATTTGAAATATAATATTTAATTACTATGTTATGTGATTTTTTGAAGTAATTTGATTGATATTTATTTTAAAACTTCTAGAAAACCTTTTTTTTATTATATATAATATTAACATAAATATTTTCTTAGAGATTTCTAGAAGACATATTATATAAATTTTTAAATGTAATTATTATTTCTATTTTTTTTATAAATCTTTAGAAGACATATTATATAATGTATTTAATTCTTATTTTAAGTTGTTATTGTTATGTAAGATTTCTAGAAGGATTATTATATAATGCATTTCAATTATATATATTTTTGATATAATTTGATTGATATATTTTTTAAAACTTCTAGAAGACATATTATTTATTGTTTTTTTTAATTAAATTTAATTATTATCTAGGTTAAATTATATTTTTGATCTCCCTATTTTAGTATTTTCACGATTTTAGTCCTCTATTTTATTTTTAAACACTTTTGGTCTTCATTTCCTTTTAACTAAAAAAACGACTATGTTTCACTTTTTAAAGTACATATTTTTCCTTTCTTGTAATTGTATAACACACAACTGATATTTTATTATATGTCACGAATTTTAAAAATGACAGAAAAGCGTTTTTTTAGCCCAAGTAGAGATGGAGGACCAAAAGTGTTTAAAAACAAAATAGGAGAATGAAAATCGTGAAAACACTAAAATAGGGGGACAAAAATTGTAATTTAGCTTATTATTTATATAATTTTTTATAGAAATCTTATTATATAATTTAAAATATATAATTAATACTTTTATTTTATTTTTTATGGATTTCTAGAAGTCATATTTTACAATGAATTTTTTCATGTTAAGTTTTTTTATGTAAAATTTCTAGAAGGCATATATGTAAGGCATTTTAATTTTTAGCATTTTGTTTTTCAGGTTATTTAAAAAATAATCATTTATATATTATTTTAATTTAAATTATAAATGAGTGGATATGTTTTTTATTTAAAAAATATATAATTACTATGTTATGTAATTTTTGAACTAATTTCATTGATATTTATGTTAAAACTTCTAGAAGACATATTATTTAATGTTTTTCATCATATTTAATATTAATATTTTTTATTTGATATTTCTAGAAGTCATATTATCAAATTTGTTATATTTAATTATTATTTATATTTTCTTTTTTATAGATTCGTAGAAGACATATTAGATAATGTATTTTATTCTTATTTTAAGTTTTATTTTGGTGTAAGATTTCCAGTATTTTATTCTTATTTTAAGTTTTACTTTGGTGTAAGATTTCTAGAAGGCATGTTATGTAATGAAATTCTTTTATATTTTTTAAAAACGTTTAGACCACATACTATTTATTGTTTCTTTTTATTATATATTATATATTATTACCATTGTTTATCTAAAAAATTCTTAGAAATCATATTATGTAATTTAAAATATATAACTACACTTATTTTTTCTGTTTTATAGATTTTTAAAAGTCATATTATACAATTTTTGCATTTTAATTTTGAAGTTATTTTTTGTAATTTTTTTATCTACTATTTTTGCATTTTGTTTTTGAAGTTATTTGAAAAATCTCCATATATATATATATATATAAAATCTGAAAATCGGAGAAGACTAGAGTGAAAGACGGTCCTTTAAGCAAGATGACGTTGAGGAGGGGGTGGTGTACCTACAAGGCACTCCGATGCTAAAGTAAGCCAATGATCAAGATGAGGACAAGAGAATATTAGGGATTTTAGAGTAAGAATGTGATACCCTGCCCTCAAAGATATGAGGGTTTATATAATGGACATAGGAGGATTCTCATTGATTTTTATATTTGGGCCGAGATATGCGGGTCTGCAAATATAGTCGTTTGAGTTGACTAGGTCAAAACCGGGCGACTATGCCCGCAACTAGCCATTATGTCGAGCAGGGGGGACGTAACGGGCATAACTCTAGATTCAATATGCATTGATTCCACTCGACGGGTGTCGGGCAAGGGACTTTGTGTGGCGGGCGATCCTGTCGTTCGTCGCGCCCAACAAGGCTGAGGATCTCGATCATAGGCTCGAGGCTCAAGGAGATGAGGCTGCCCGGTTAGCATTCGGGCAATCCAGATTAGTAGTCCCCCAAGTCGTTGCATCTGTGGGTGTGATGACTTGAACTGTGCAGCCGAGGCCATCATACCAGATGGTCAAATGTCGAGGAGATGAAAAGTCTGGAGAATTTGAAGAGTTCACGCATGCGTGGCCTCGAGCCGTGTGCATTGAAGGCGTGTCAGGCATAAGGACTAGGGGTAATGATGATTCCCCTAGGTTTCCTAGGCGCGCGCGAATGCACGTGCAGGGGAGGCCTATAAAAGGAGAAAAGTCTCTTCATTTGAGAACTTTCTTCGTCATGCCTCGCTCGCGTGTATCCGGACTCGACAACTATCGTTCTGAGGAGCCGTAGTTGTGTTCTCTTGAGTTTTCACCGCCTTACTCCGCCGCACCGGTGCTTGACTTTCTTGTTGCAACGGTCTGATCGCCTTCTAACGGTATGTTTTCTAATCCTTCGTGTGATTTTGTTGGATTTAGGTTGAAATTCCTAGTTTATTTCACAGAATGCATGCGGTCAGGATTTTCTTTTTTGGGTTTTTCTTGGCGGTGAGTGGTTGCTCCGCCGTTCTCTGGTGTATTTTGACGCCAGAGTCCTTCCGTGCATTTTTCTCTTGAACTGAAGGATATCACTTTGAACGGTAGACCGTTCCTGATCATAGTGGAAGAGTGGATTTGACGTTAATGTCGAGCTCACTAACTTCCTCTGCTTTTCAGGTATCATGGAGGATGATAGCGGAGAAAGTAGTTCTAAAGGTTTGAAGGGTTCCAAACGGGAATATTCCAATTTTACCACTGACGAGGAACCGACCGACGGTCCAGGAGGGAAGATTCTCCTTCCGTCCAGGAACCGACCGACCTGAGGGAAGATTCTCCTTCCGTCCAGGAACCGACCGACGGTCCGTCTACAATAGTAGCACGGGTCAGGAGCCAAGATTCAATCACCTGGGTGGCCCCAGATGTATGTTTGAGGGGGTCGGCACATTACTACCTGTCAAGATGAGGTGTTCGATGAGGTGGCTTGGTATGACCCGGAGGATGAAGATATGAACGAAGAGGAGAGGCCAGAGGATTGGGCAGTATATATCCCAGCGGCCGTACATCGGATTTGTTTGACATATGAAGTCGACTGCATTCCAGTATTCGATATCTAGTTTAGGGAGTTGGGATTTCGCCTTCCATTCACTAATCTACAAGTGGAGATTTTTGACCACCTTCGCCTAGCTCCATCTCAACTCCACCCGAATGCGATCGCTTTTTTTCAGGCGTTCGAGATAGTGTGCAAGTCCTTAGAGATTGGTGCTACTCTTCCCTTGTTTTTTCATATATTCTGTCTTCATAGGAGCTCAGATAAGACAGACGGAGTAGTTCGGTGGAGCTGGGTGTCGTTTCGACAACAGGATAAAAAGCTCTTCAAATCTTATCAAGAGTCTGTTCAATTTTTCAAGGACAAGTTCATGTTAGTCCGACCGATTTTGGAACGGGCTCTATTTAATATGCTTTCGAGTGTTCCTGCGGTCTGGGATGATGGTTCTCTGAAGCTGGACGAGCATGGGGAGAAAGTGTATCGGCTCGTGTCCAGATTTAAGTTTCACTGGAACGCGGAGCATTTCGAGCGAAATGCTGAGCAATATGTTTGGGCGAAGGAGGGACTGAATGACGAGGATTCGGCCAGTCTTGGCGTGGTGTTGTCTTATGTTGAGGGTCTTGTCTCGGTCTAGCCCATGGGGAGAGGGGGAAAACCACTCGTAGAAGAAGACGGGGTTACGTTTTCGAGCCCCCGCTCATCAACGTGAGGGATCTCCTTCTTAGTGGAGATCCTAAGGCTTACTTGGGTAGATTTGAAATTCTTGCATCTTTTCTTTTTTTGTTATTGCTGAATATGTCATGTTTCATCCGATCCTAATGTGAGTTGCTTTTGTTGCAGCTAAGATGAATCCCACTATGGAGCGTATTGCTCGAAACTCATTGCAACAGAAGAAAAGGGGGAGAGGGTCACCGAATGATCTGAGGGCCAGTTCTAAGGCCGACCTGGGGAAGGTGTCCGCAAGATAGGCGGTCAGGGCTCTATCCCCTCAATATACTCCCTCGAAGAACAAGAGGGTTCGAGTTGATGAAAGTACGGTGGATCTAATTGAGGAAAGAGGTAAGAGGAAATTTGATCTCCCGCCCTGTTGGCTCGACCACACCTACTTCGACAATACGAGCGTGAATCTGTCGTGAGCAGAATCTCTTTTGTTGGAGGAAATGGACCGACCATCAGAGAAGGCAACTCTTTCCAAGTATGCGGGCACATGGGTGAACATTTTCGAGATGGCGGCGGCCTAATCTGAGCTGGGTCAGTCTCCCGAGGTTGAACTTTGAGAGCTCAGGGCCAAACTGAAGGAGACGAAAGAGGTTGCTAAGGGTCGGGAGGATAAGTTATCCGCTGATCTGAGGCGGGCTATAGAGGAGCGCGATGCGACTCGTAAAGATAGGCAGCAACTGAGCAACGAGGCCGCGCGCTTGAAGGGTAATCTTGCTTCAATCGAGGGGGAGACCGAGGATACTGCGAGGCTGAAGACCCGAGCTAATCTGAATGGACATATTCAACTGACCTACGATGATGCAATGGTCGCTTCTACCGGGAGCTTTGAAAATGCCTTGGCCCAAATACGGGTTTTAAATCCGAGCGTAGAGCTGGTGACCGACGCAATGGGAATCCATTTCTATGTCAAAGATGGTGAGATGAAGTAGCTTGACTTTGTCGACGAAATGTTCGTGGAAGAGACTCCTCCGCAGTCAACTCTTGGAAACATCCCTGATCAGCCCGCTGAGTAATTCTGATTTATTGTTTTTATTATGTTTGTCTCGACGAGGCTCATTTATGTAATGACAATTTTCGACCTTTGTGGTCGTTTTGTATCTTCCATTTTGTTGGGGTGGAGCCCCCATTTTAACTCCAGGACAAATTCGATCTTCAATGGCTGTGGATGTAATGTTTAATGTATTTTAGTTTATCGTTCGTTGTATCTATGTGATATTTTATATTTTCGGAGAGGTAGCACTCGTTATTAGTGCATGGTCTTTGACAGTGTGGGGAGACTAGTCAAAGCAGGCCAGTTCGTTGTTGGACTCAGTCTAGAGGTCAAGATTTGATTAATGGCCTGAGGTCGGTGGCGTGAACGTCCCATCGCGAGTTGGGTGTTCTTCCAGGCGAGGTACTTAGACAATGGGGCTCGTTTGAGTCCCCCGTATCGAGATAGATATCTAACTCCTTAGGTTATTGGAGCGAGTATCTCTTTATGTGTCATGATGTCACGCAACGTTGGTACCAGGGAGAGCGTGTGATGTCGAGCTATAAGCACCTGGATGGTTTCATGAGGTGTGTCGACCGTTAGTGTTTTAACTATGGTATTGTTTTAGTTTTTTCGCGTTCCATGATCGGGTGAGTTGCTCCCCTTGGAGGTTTTCTAGGTAGTAGTCCCTTGTCTCTTTTTTGGTATAGATATGATAAGGGCCTTCCTTGTTTGCTGCAAGATTTCCTTCGGTGGAGCTCTTAAGGTTTTGTTTGAGGATTAAGCTTCCGACGTCGAATTCGCGAGGAATAACTTTGGAGTCATATCGGAGGGCTATTCTTTGCTTGAGAGATGCTTCTCTAAGAGCAGCCCCCGTTCTTATTTCTTTGACCATGTCGAGCTCCTCCCTCAAGGATTGGTCGTTCATCTCTGCGTCGAGGGGATATTTTGTTCTTCTCAAAGGTTCAGAGATCTCTATCAGGATAACGGCTTCGGTTCCATAGGCAAGTCAAAATGGGTTTCCCTAGTGGATTAATGAGGAATGGTTTGGTAGGCCCAGAGTATGTTGTGCAGTTCTTCGACCCATTTCTTTTTCGATTTGTCTAACCGTCGTCTGAGCTTGTGCAATATGACTCTGTTGGCGGATTCGGCCTGCCCGATTTTTTGCGGGTGTTTGACCAAAGCGAAGTGTTGCACGGTTCCTAGGTGGGCAACAAAGTCTTGAAAGTTTTTATCGGTGAATTGTGTCCCGTTGTCTGTGACTATGGCTTGCGGGATGCCGAACCGGGCTAATATGTTCCTCTTGTAGAAACACAGGATGTTTTGGACGGTGATTTTGGCCAGTGCTTCGGCCTCTATCCACTTGGTGAAGTAGTCGACACCCACTATCAAGTATTTGTTCTGGTATACTCCCAGGATGAATGGCCCGAGGATGTCGAGCCCCCACCATGCGAAAGGGCACAGAGAAGAGAGGGACTTGATTTCGCTCGGGGGAGCCAGGTGCATGTGTCCATGCCATTGGCACTTGTCACATTTCTTTACGTGTTCCTTGGCGTCGATCTGCATGGTCGGCCAATAGTACTTGGCCCAGAGGGATTTTCGAGCTAGTGATTTGCCCGCTAGGTGTTGGGTGTTGATGCCCTAATGTATTTCTTTCATTATGTGTGGCACTTGGGTTTCTTCGACGCATTTGAGGAGGGGGTGGAGAATCCCCTTATGTAGAGTTTTTCTTCGAGGATGACGTACGAGCAAGACCTTCGCCTGATGACTCTTGCTTCCTCGGGATCATCAAGAAGGGTCCTGTCAGTCAGATATTTGTAGACGAGCGTCATCTAGGAGATGCTCTCTTTAATGACGAATATGTCTTGAGCGGGTCGACTTTTATTTATGCTTGGTTGAGGGAGTATTTCCTGGATCATTGGCTTGTTCCCTCCTTTAGTCCTCTACTGGCGAGCTTGGATAAAACGTTTTCACGAGCATTATGTTCTCGAGGGATATGTTGTATCTCAACTGAAGTGAAATTTTTTAGGTGGTTTTGGACGAGGGTCCAATATCCATCCAGTTGGTCACTTTTTACCTGATATTCTCCCCGAACTTGGGAGGCTACGAGTTGCGAATCCGTGAGGATTTTGACTTCTCTTGCTTCCATGTCCTCGGCAAGGCGGATATTGGCGGGGAAATCTTCGTACTCTGCTTAATTTTTGGAAGTAGGGAATGGGCGAGGGATACCTCGATGACGTTTCCTTCTCCGTTTTCTAGGATTATACCTACTCCGCTTCCTGATGAGCTAGAGGAACCGTCAACGAATATGGCCTATTTGTTGGTTCCTTCTTGGAGCGTTGGGAAAGTCATTTTGGACACGAAGTCTGCCAGGACTTATGCTTTGAGGGCTTTCCTGTTTTCGTATCTGATGTCGAATTCAGACAGTTCTAATGACCATTTGAGCATTTTTCTGACCATGTCTGGTCGACCTAATAATTGTTTGATGGGTTGGTCCGTTCGAACTATGATGGTGTGTGCTAAAAAATAATGATGGAGCCGTCTCGTGGCGTTGACTAGCATGAGGTAAATTTTTTCAATTTGTTGGTATCCCAATTCGGGACCTTGTAAGGCCTTGCTCGTGAAATAGATTGGTTTTTGTCCCTCCCGTGTTTCTCGGATGAGCGCGGCGCTAACGAACTCAGCAATCACGACCAGATATAGATATAGTATCCTCTTTATTAGGTCGAGATAACACAGGTGGTTGGGATAGGGTTATCTTGAGATGAATTAAGGCATGCTCGCATTCCTCGGTCCACTCGAACACAACTTCCTTTCTTAGTAGTTTGAAAAATGGGAGCGCGTGTTGGGCCGACCTTGCTACAAATCAAGATACCGAGGTCAGCATCCTATTGAGGATTTGAATGGATTTTTTGGATTTCGGAGTGGAAAATTCTGAGAATGCCCGACATTTGTCGGAATTAGCCTCTATCCCACGTTCGGTGAGATAGAAGCCGAGGAATTTACTGGCCCGGACTCCGAAGGTGCACTTTTCGGGGTTGAACCTCATTTTGACTCTTTTGGATTGATCGAAGACCTTCCTGAGGTGCATGGTATGATCGACCTCCTCTTGGGATTTTATGATCATGTCGTTCATGTACACCTCGAGCATGTCTCCAATTTCGCCTTTAAAGACTTTATTCATCATTCGTTGGTATGTTACACCAACGTTTTTCAGACCGAAGGGAATTACATTGTAGTGATAGTTGCCCGATTCGGTCATGAAGGCATTGTTGCACCCCAAAATTTGCCCTCCTATCTCGATTTTATCTGGCTTAGGCTTCACATTCATCTGCATGCACGTCCATTAGGTCATTGGCATTAAACAGTCATTCACTCATTGCATATGCATCATTTCGTTGTATTTAAATTGACCAAAAGTCAGTTTAAATCGATATCTGAATCGTTTTATAGTTATAAAATACCTGATATTTCACTTCATTCATTTTTTATCTTCTTACCTGTTTACTGTGTCATTTTAAGTTGATTATATGTCGATGATATCAATATTTCGGTTTTACAAACAGACTGTTAAAAGCGATTCGACACTGTACGAAAATTAGCGGGAAAAATATTTCAAGTTTTCGCCTCTAACTCACTGCTTTATGAATCTACGTGTCGCGTGGATCATGAAAATGTGATCTCTCTAATTTTTCAATATATTTCGAAGTTTTGTTTTTAACCGTAAGTGTTTTAAAATCAGGTATTCTTCATTATCGTTTTATTTCAATTTTAATTATTTCAATAATTTTTCTTTAATCTATGAAATTCGTAATTTATTTTAATGTATTCATTTTAATTTTTCGGATAATTTATTGTCTGAACTTTTATCATTTTTACAATTTTAAGTGTTCATTTTTTTTATCTCTAAAAATCAAACAAAAATTACTATTGGGCTTATTAATTTTTATCAATTTCATTTTTAGGCCCATTTTATGATTAAGGGTATTTTTGGTATTTTAAAAATATGAAAACCCTATTTTACTTTGTATATATATGTGTTATGTTATACTATTGAAGGGGGACAAAAAAGACAAAAAAATATGTGAAAAGGCAACGGCGGATCGGAAGGAAAATAATTTTCCTCATCCATCTCTTATATTCTCCGCTCAAACCCATCTTCACTGTCACCTTTTCGTTTCCATCATCTTCATACATCCTCTACCTTCTCACCTTCTTCACCGAACCCTGCTTCTTTCCAAAACAACACCCTCCATTTCCTCCATTATACTCCCTCTCTACCTTCGATTCAACCTCCATCACACCCCCTCCGTGTGCCTTCCCTCATCTCCGCTTCAGTTCCGTAAACCTCACTGAATCGCTCTTCTCCCGTTCTGTCAAACCCTCAATCGTATTTCACACTGTTCCCTCACGACAACCGCGACCTCAATCTGTCTCAACCTCCACGCATTCTCACCATACTTCCCCATCACACCATAGCCTTCGTCCGTTAACCCCCTGTTTCTCACTTCTGTTGAAACCCTCCATCACTGTTTTCAACCTTCAACTCTCTGTTTCTTCACCACTATACACTCATCAACACTCCCACAATCTCATACCACCCAGACCTCCCTTCTGTTCACCGCTGCTCCTCACGTCCGTCACTCTCTCTGTTATACAGCCACATGAAGAGCAAGTTGAGGTTGTGAATTTGGGTACTGACGAAGACAGAAAAGAGATCAAGATAGGAGCGGGTCTTGAGAACAATGTTAAAGAGAGATTGGTTCAGATGCTACGAGATTATGTTGAGGTTTTGCTTGGTCATACGAAGACATGCGAGGTTGGACATTGATATCGTGGTACACCGATTGCCAACAAAAGAAGGTTTTCTCCCAAATGAAAGTTAAATCGCATGCGTCCCGAGATGTCGAGAAGATCAAAGCCAAGTTATGAAGCAGTTCAACGCTGGTTTCTTAGTGTCACCTCCTATCCCTGGGTTGCAAATGTGGTACCCGTACCTAAGAAGGATGGTAAGGTACGAATGTGTGGATTACGAGATCCGAACAAAGCGAGCCGAAGACGATTTCCCACTTCCTCATATTGATGTTTTGGTTGACAATACCGCATAAGGTTTTCTCCTTCATGGATGGTTTCTCCGTTACAATCAAATCAAAATGGCTCTCAAGACATGGAAAAGACTACTTACGTTACGGTGGGGCACTTCGCTACAAGGTTATGCCGTTCGGATCAAGAACGCGGGCGCCACTTATCGCTATGGTAACATTATTTCATGACATGATTCATCACGAGATAGAGGTCTACGTCGATATGATAGCTCGATCACGCACTGAAGAAGAACACCTCGATCATTTGTAGAAATTGTTTGATAGGTTGAAGAAGTACAGACTGAGACTTAATCCCAACAAGTGCACCTTTGGAGTCAGATCCGGAAAACTCCTAGGGTTTGTAGTCAGTGGAAGAGGTATTGAGGTTGATCCCGCCAAGGTTAAAGCTATTCAAGAGATGCCAGCTCCCCGCACCGAGAAGGAAGTCAGAGGTTTCTTGGGCCGATTGAACTACATTGCCAGATTCATTGCACACTTAACTGCTACTTGTGAGCCAATCTTCAAGTTACTAAAGAAAGATCAAGTAGTGGAATGGAATGGCGATTGCCAGATCGCTTTTGACAAAATCAAGGAGTACCCACAATCCTCCTATCCCGATGCCGCCAAGGAAGACCTCTTATCATGTACTTGAGGTGTTAGAGAACTCAATGGGGTGTGTGTTGGGGCAACATGACGAGTCTGGTCGAAAAGAGCATGCAATATACTACCTTAGCAAAAAGTTTACCGACTGTGAAACAAGATACTCGCAGCTTGAGAAAACTTGCAACGCTTTGGCTTGGGCTGCTCACGACTAAGGCAGATATGTTAACTCACACTACCTTGTTGATTTCTAAGATGGATCCGATAAAATACATCTTTGAGAAACCGCTCTCTCCGAAGAATAGCAAGATGGCGATGATCTTGACCGAGTATGACATCCAACACTTCTTTAAAGCAATCAAAGGAAGTGTAGTAGCCGATCATTTGGCTCATCAAGCCGTAGCGACTATCAATCTATGCAGTTCGAATTTCCGACGAAGATGTTTTACTAGTTACTGATCATGAGAACCGTGCCCGCACGAAGGACCGAACAAGGATCCCGATGGACTATGGTCTTTGATGGAGCCTCAAACGCACTTGGCAATGGCATTGGCGCCATCATTACCCCCGCAGCGGACATACTCCTTTCACCGCCAGATTATGTTTCAGTTGCACTAACAACATGGCCGAGCAAGCGTGCATCATGGGTATCAAAGTGCTATTGACTTAAGAATCAAGTTCTTACAAGTGTATGGAGACTCGACTTTAGTGATTAGTCGATTAAGGCGAGTGGGATACGAAGCATCCGAATCTCATTCCATATCGAGAGCATGTTCGAGTTTGATTCCTTACTTCAAGAGATTACTTTGATCACATTCCACGAGAAGAGAATCGCGCACGCATTGGCTACTATGTCATCTATGTTCAAGGTTAGATGGGACAACGAGGCTCCCGGATCATCATTGAGAAGTTTGACGAACCAAGATATTGTTGTGAGCTTGATACGTAAGAGAAACCTTGGTACTATGATGTGAAGAGGTATCTTGAGACTCGGGAATATCCAGGGCATCTTAATGATAAGAAGTTCATGAGAAGATTTGCATCCAAATTCTTCCTCAAAGAACGACATCTTATACAAGCGCAACCACGACTTGTGCCTACTCGGTGTAGACCGAAAAAGCAATACGTATCATGGAAGAGTTACACGAAGGCGAATTTGGTACCCACCAAGGGACACACTATGGCTAAGAAGATTTTGAGAACAGTTACTATTGGTCCACCATGGAAGTCGATTGTCACCGCTATGCTCGATCTTGTCACAAATGCCGATTTATGCCGACAAAGTGCACGTACCTCCAAGACCTCGAATGTTTTAACTCCGTGGCCTTCGCAATGGGGCATTGACATGATTGAGAGATTAAGCCCACGCTTCCAACGGACATCGTTTCATCCTTGTGGCAATTGACTATTTCACCAAATGGGTAGAAGCGACCTCGTATGCATCTCATTACCAAGAATGTAGTGGCTCGATTCATCAAGCATAATCTTATCTCGTCGGTATGGCACTCCGAAAGGATTATCACGTATAACGGTTCCAATCTCAACAACAAGATGATCACGAACTCGCACGCAGTTCAAGATCAAACATCACAACTCTTCTCCATATCGGCCTAAGATGAATGGCGCATGGAAGCCGCCAATAAGAACATTAAGAAGATTATCGTAAGATGACGTTACTTACAAAGATTGGCATGAGATGTTACCATTTGCTCTTCATGGTTATCGCACCAAAGACGAACATCCGGAAACCCTCTCTTGTATACGGTATGGAAGCGTCTTACCCATCGAGGTTCGATACCCTCAACCGAGTCCTCCAGAGGCGAGTTAGCGAAGACGATTGGGTCCGACTCGGCTTGACCATTAATTTGGTTGATGAGAACGACTCGCATCCATCCGCCATGGATGATTTATCGAAACGAATGATCAGAGCATTTAACAAGAAGGTCAAGCACCGAGTCTACCAAGTCGGTGATCTAGTAGTCAAGCGCATCATTCTTCCACAAGGTGATCCCAGGGGCAAATGGACTCCCACCTATGAGGGACCATTTGTAGTCAAGATGATTTTCCGCGGAGCTATGATACTTAGCACCATGGATGGTGAAGACTTCCCACACCCTGTGAACGCAGACATAGTCAAAAAATACTACGCGTAAAAGAGACCCGCTAGGTCGACTGGCCTAGGCAAAAATAAGGGCATCCTGGCGAACCAAAAGGTTCGGGCAAAAATTAAGGATATATACAAAACATGTACACCCGGCAAGTCGAAAACCTGAAAAGGCGGCTTGGGCAAGAAAGGGTATCCCGGTGATGAAAACCGAAGGGCGGTCTAGGCAAAAGTTAGATTTAAGCGTCGACTATGTCTCTTCTAGATCATCTGCTTCCAGACTACTATCAGCATTCAAGATTCAAATGGCGAAGATCCGTCTACTCACTTTCTACCGACAGCAAGGAGATGAGATAGTCGAAGTATATGAGTACTAGCATAGTTGGGACTTAACGAGATTGTTTCCGCATAGCTTTTTACCTTTCTTATGTACAAACTACTTGGCCATACGCCACCTTTCAAAAAAAAAAAATACAGCTTCTTTCTCTTTACAATTTCTGTTGTTGTTATTTGCAATAAGTCCAACGTTTGCTTTGAATGACTATACGCATTTGACAATAAAAATCTAATCACAAACATACGAAAAGTGAATATGCAAAAGTACTTACTACAGGTTCCGGGAATTGGGATGACGACGAAAGTCAACGAATAGTTCCCCACAGAGCATAAAGGTGTCACCCACAACACACCTTCCCAATGGAGTATAAGGAATCCACGAGCAATTCCACTCAATCGAGCAACGTTACATCGGTCTCTAGCGGTAACACTTCATCCCCCGGATATTTCTCAATCCTCCCCCTTCTCCCGGCAGGTATCCGACTCAAAACTTGGTCAGATAGTGCATCGGAGGAAGCACACCTTTATTCCCCAGCCAGAGATTACAACGGACTCTAGACTCTTCAAGCCCGGTCTCTCAAGAACCATCAAATGCTCTCAATGAGATCTACACTGAATCCCGAGAGCGTCTCTTAAATTTCCTCGGCAGGATCTACATACAATGTCCTGGATCGCCTCCCGACTCTCCTCGAGGTCTATATATGAGATCTCCGACAACGAGCCTCTCAAATCTCTACCTTCCTCAACAACGTCTAGGCCCAAGACTTGGTCAGATAATGCATCGGAGGAATCCAAGATATCTTTCTTCTCCTTCAAAAGCAGGGTTCTCACCTACTCAATTCCCAGCAAGTTAGAAATCTTCAAAGAATATTCGCATCTTCTTCAAGATGGATATGTGTTGAAATATCACAACATTCATCATTCATACATTTCTCATAAAGTCATAATTCATGCATATGTCATTCATATACACTGTCATGCATCATACTTTGCATAAGACTAACAAATATTCTATCAAAGTTTTTCTTGATTTCTCCAAAACAATGTCATTTCCGACGCAAACAGTCCAGATTAAGCCCGAGCCGACGGAAAACTATCTCGAAAGACCGCCTTGAACAGTCCAGATTAAGCCCGAGCCGACGGAAAACTATCGAAAGACCGCCTTACAGGTCCAGATTAAGCCCCGAGCCGACGGAAAACTATCGAAGACCGCCTGACGATCGGGTCAGGATTAAGCCCCGAACCGACGGAAAACTATCCAAAAGACCACCTCCGTTATCCTCGATAACAGCAATGGATCAACACCGATGCACAACAGGAAGCTATCCACATTCCGCCAACTACAATCTCTCCCGAGTAATCAGCGAAGATTTATTCTCGATTATCAACAAGAACTACTGAGTCTAGCGACGACTCGGTTGCCTTGGATGGCATCTTAAGCCCATCTGCGACTATTTGTCAACATCTCTTCACTATCGAATCTGCATATATGGTTAAAAATCAATACGGACCAATAACTTCATTTAAAGTGAACACGAAGTCTAACGTCGACTCTCTCGGATGGCATCTTAAGCCCATCTCCTCTCCATTCCAGAACATCTACGAGTCTAACGACTCACCTCCAAAGATCGACCTTTCTAGATGGCATCTTAAGCCCATCTCCCGCCTCCTATTAACAACCTCGAGTCTAGCGTACGACTCGTTCCCCAGTAAGTCTCCAACTTCTCCAAATGGCATCCAGCCCATTCCCGCATCATCCACCAACCAGTGCAAATTTCGTGTGTAGGTGTTCAATCATCTTCTACCTCCGGTCACGAAAGACAAGCATGTCAATCTAACCCTTCCAAGACAAGAAGATTGAGCAGGGCAACTGTCATACCCCAAAATTTGCCCTCCATCTACTCAAGAGATTTCATACATCCATACTCAAGGATTCCTCAAGAGTTGATCGACAAACTCTCCTAGACAATCAACCCAAACTAGGGTTTGGTATCTCTCAAGTCAAGATGGATTTCCAACATCTCCAATGGCCTTCATGCCTCCTCATATGCTTCAAAGATTCTCCATGTCAAGTTTTAAGCCTCACAAGTCAAGTTTCCTCGCATAATGGTTCGGATGGTTGAAAATCGGTGTATTGGACAAAAAGTCAACTGTGGTCAACATACAGTCAAAACTTCTGATTTTTGGTCAACATCCTCATTTTGAAGTTACATTCATCATTTGATCAAGGGTTGATCATGATTCATCAAGAAAATGCTTCATTTGAGAGGTATAGCTCAAAACATTACAGGTCATTTTCAAAGTCAACAAAAAGTCAACTTTTTGTTTTGAAGATATTTTGAGCATGGTAACTCCAATTGAGATAAGACCAAAGACATTGGTTAGAGGACTCTTAGAGCTTTCCAAAAAGTCCAAGAACACTCAAAAATGTGGAAAATTGAGCAAGTTACACCATCTACAAGTTGGGCAATTTTGGAAGAATGCACAAAGAGAGATACTTCAAAAAATCAAATCTTTTGCAAATGGGCCTACTTTTTCTTCATCCTAACTTGTTCCTCAAGAAATTAGGAGTGTCCAAGCCCAAAGCCACGAATTTTTGATTTATTTTTCTATTTAATTTGTAATTTATTCATTTAAATGCAAATTAAATCTTAAAATAAATTATAAAATTGAAATTAATGGCAAAGATTGATTTTATTCTTTCCTTAAGGTCCAATTAACTCACAAATGCCAAGAAATTCGAAATTGGAGCAAGAAAGGCAAGATTGGATTGAAATTGATCAAGCTTTGAAGATTTGATTTTCATGGAAATATCAAATTTGATTTCCATTGAATATTGATTGATTCTTTCCAAATTCAATCCCAAATCCATCCAAGATAAATGTACAATGCATACCTATCAAGAAAGAACGAAAAATTGCTCCACAAACCCTATTCCAAAGCTCAAAAAACCGTGGTGCACAAGCAAGTACAAACCCTACTTCCAGCCGTTTTCAATCGTTTTTGAGGTGTCCAACACATTGCTTGACATCTCTGAGTCGATCCAGACCTCACATTGCACAAATCCATCGAATCGTGAAATCGTTTGGTTTGTTCTTGAAAATCTCAAATTTCTCATATTCATGCATTATTAACTTGTTTTGATTGTTTGTGTGTTTAGAATCAAGTTTGCAAGCTTTCGGGCAAACCAATTGGATTTTATGGCCGAATCGTGTTTCACCATAACTAGGGTTTCGAACACGATTTGGGGTTTCCTTTAAACGAAAAATTGGACCTCGAGACTAGTACCATTGCATTCGGAATGATGTTCCAATCGAACCATGGCTTTAGAATGTATTTATATTATGTGCTGCATTTTGATATTAGCAGGACCTAGCGTCGAAGAAAAGCCGTGGATTTTGAAAATTCAAAAGGTTGAAGACGATGGATGGCGCGGAGGAAGCGGAAGCGCGCGTGTTATTTTTAAATCGGTCCGATTCCAAACAGTGCAGCACGCCAGCTCAGTTGGTCAAGCATGTGGTTTTCAAGGTTTGAAAGGGAGGTCTCGAGTTCGAATCCTGGTTCAGACAACCCTTTTTTACACTTTTCCAAAACTCTATTTTCATTTTTTTCATATTATTTAATTTTGCATTCAATTTTAATTGTTTTCATGATTTTATTTCGCATTAAAAATTACCAAAAAATATTTTCTTTTTACATTATTTTCATAAAAATGTTTATTTAATTTAATAAATTAAAAAATATTATTTTGCATGCATATTTATTTTTATTTATAATTTAGCATTTAAATCATTATAAATTGCATTTTAATTATTAAATCTTTTCCAAAAAATCCCAAAAAATTATTTTAATATATTTATCTTATTTCCAGCATGTATTAATTTTCTCATATTAAAAATTGCATTTTTTCTGACATTTTCTCTTATTTCGATTCATATTGCATTTTCCGATTTTCTTATTCTTTCACAGGTTGCTCCGTTTCGGACGTTTTCGTTTTATCATTCTATTTTTTCCAATAATGTAATTGTTCATGGGTTGTAATAGTTTAATCTAGGGTTTTTATTTTCCGCAAGTTTAAATTATGTATCTGCCCCAAAGCCATGTAATAGCGTAGGTTTACCTTTCCGCACTTTACATTCCGCATTTTAATTTCCGCACCCTATAAATTGTTAGTAATTAGGCGTGTATGGCAAGATAATAATTGGACATAGCTCACACTAATTTTCAAGATAAAATATCTGAATTCAACACACTTCTCTCACACACGCACCCCTTAGGGTAATTCTCTCTCGATGCCTTTCGATTTCAAATGGTCATGTCCCTCGAACGTAGAGGTATTCTAGCACCGTTGCCTTCCAAACAAATCATCATAGTCCCTTCGATACAAAGATCATAAGACCCACGATGTCGCCTCCGAATACATGATCTTGACCCTCGATTGTCGCCTACGAAAATGATGATAGTCCCTTCGAATGTGCTAGGATACTTCCTACAAGTTGCCTTCTATGACCATCCGATGTCCCTTCGAATGTCCCGCTTACATCCAACGAATGGAGCTACCTACTAACTAATGGTATGGCTAGCGCTATTCTAAAGGAATGTAGAAGTACAACAAAACGACCAATTCTGAGTGGGTAAATAAGTCTTTAGTTGCTTGCTCTATCAAATGCTTTTCACACCACACACTTTTTCAAAGTTCAAATTCTTTTCAAAACAAAACATTTCCGAACACTTTGTATACACTCCTACATGAGTCATTACAAAGTCAAAGCGAAATGCCTTTTCAAAACATCTTTGTCAAACACACGTAAAGCAATTTTAAAAGTGATCTAGAGCAACTAAGAGCCCGTAGATAACTACGGATGGAAAGGGTGCTAATACCTTCCCTTTTCATAACCATTCTCCCGAACTCGTAATCTAACGAAGGTCTTTTTCTTACTTTTACCTTCCCTTAATTGGATAAAAATAAAAGTCGGTGGCGACTCTTGCTATCCGCACATTTGGATACAAAATCCTACAAAGTCAGTTCACCGTGTCACGTAATCGGCGACTGGGACGTAACCCAAAAGAGAGAATTGCCTTAGGGATTTCTAGATAACCTTTATTGCTTTTTGTTTGACTTGTATGCTTTATCTTTAAAGGTTGCTTGGGTATTATATTGTTGGGGATCCTACACCGGATCCGGTTTCTTTTAGGTAAGTAGCATTAGATCATCGCGACCGCTAGACGTATAACTACGCGGTCAACATGATGGCTACGTTAGCGTGACACTTTGGTTGTCCCGATACTCTTCATTCCCAAGTTGAAGATAGTATTTGGCTTCGTGGTGTCATCAGCGCTAACTAAACTTTTAGAACCTTAATTGACCCATCTTGGCCATTAGAAGGTAGTGAGATGGCGGCTTTGGTGTAGACCGAGGTTGGTTGATACTCGATGCTACGCTCATTGAGATCGACTTTTGGGACATTTTCGATCGACCACTTGGCCGTCGATTGAAATAAGCGCCACGAGAAAGATCTATGATATGAGATTCCTAGAACCGGTTACTATTATAGGACAGATGAACCAACTCAAACTTTTGGTGGGTAATCACCTATACCTCATGCAAGCCTTAACCCTAGGCTCATTGTGTGAATTGTGTGTGCTAAACATGACATCATGACATCATTCGCATTGCATATCATTTCTAACTATTTCAAGGACCTAGGATTTATCTTTGCTGCTTTGTAGGGATTATGGCTTCTAGAAAGACTATCCGAATCAACTTCATGGGTATCCCTTCTCAACTCAAAGAATTGGTTTGAAATTCCGACCATGCTCGGTTCATCAAAAGACATGGTTATCTACTTGATTTGGTTATCTCCGGTTTTGAAGAAGATATGATGCATGTCCTATTCCAGTTCTTTGATCCGAAACACCATTGCTTTACATTTCCAGATTATCAGTTGGTTCCTACCTTGGAAGAGTTCTCTAAGCTACTTGGGATACCTATTCTTGATCAAATGCCATTCACCGGTTTAGAAAAGGTCCCTAAGTTCGAAGACATTGCATCCGCCTTACATCTTAAGCGCTCAGACATTGAAGCCAATTGGGAAACTAGAAGTGGAGTTAAGGGTTTACTTTCCAAGTTCTTAATCAAGAAAGCCCGAGAATTCCTCAAAGTTATGAGTTTCCATGCATTTGAAAACATTGTGGCCTTGCTAATTTATGGTTTGGTTCTATTTCCTAACTCGGATCAATTCATAGATGTCAATGCCATCAAGTTGTTCCTTACCCGCAATCCAGTGCCTACTTTACTTGGAGACATTCTACATTCTCTCCACACTGTACTACTAAGAAACAAGGAACTCTCATGTGTGTGTACCGTTACTTTCAAGGTGGTTTATTTCGCACCTTCCTCCATCAGTTTTGAAGAATGAACAAAGGTTGAGATGGTCTCAAAGATTGATGTCACTCTCTCATTCAGATATCCGTTGGAGCTTTTCTCTCAAAAGGACTTCACATTCATTGAGCGTTGTGGAGAATTCCCTAATGTACCACCTTGGTATAAGGGAGGTATTACTTACAACCCTTCTCTAGCTCTACGTCGGTTTGGTTTTGCTCAAGAGATGGTCCACATGATATGCTTCTCCAAGATGTTGTGTTCGACTACAATCACGATCTCCGAATTACCGAAGGTTTATACACTTGGGGCATGGTAAAGAAGATTGATACCAAGACTTTGGGGCACCCGAACTCCATTCCTTGGGAACCTTACCTCAAATGGGTGCGAGCTCGAGCTCAAAACCTCATGATGCCATTCACTGCTTTACCAAGAATTATGGAACCTGCTATAGGTGACGTACCCTACGTTGTTCTCCATCCTGACATGCCTACTGATTTTGAAGACTTGAAGAGATCCTGGATTCAGATTAAAGAAGAAAGGGATACCTTTGAAGCTCAGTGTTATGCAAGTGAGAAGAAAGTTCTAGAGTTGACCAAGCTACTTCACGAGGAGCGAAACATCAACGCCTACATCGGCACCAAGAGGAAGCGCCCATGGGAGACTTAGAGCTTTAGGATGTTTTTGTTTTCTTTTATTATTTCGAACTATCTCTTGTACTTAAAAAGAAAAAAGAATAATGAGAAGTACTAATAAATGTTTGTTCATTGCTTGTTTAACAAATTTAAATCTCTTAGGTCCTTGAAAACATTGCATTGCATTCGCATAAACATTGCATATCATAGCATAACATTGCATCACAGGTACATTGGAGATTGGTTTTCTCATTTGCTCGCTATTTATTTTAGCAGAAATGGCTCTTGAACAGACTGTCAAAGATCTCCAGCTCGTAATGCCTCGGGCCAAGATGTTCACCAACTTGGTCCAAGGCCAAGAAGATCCAAGAAGCTCATCAACAAGAAGAAGAAGGTTGTTGGTCTCCTCAACATGGGTAGACGTTTCAAAGGGGGTCCTAAAGTGGTCAGCCGTATTGAGCTCTCTGAAGGAAGTGTCCATGCCGAGGGGAGTACCAAGGGCGATGAAGGTGAGCAACAGGAACCAAAGAAAGGAGGAGAGGATCATTCGATTATGGCCAAGACTGAGGAAGATGACAAGTACAAGCAACTTGAAGATCGCCTGAATGCTGTGGAAAACCGGAAAATGTCCGGCTGAATTTTGATGACCTGAGTCTTGTTCCTGGTGTGGTGATTCCTCCCAAGTTCAAAGTTCCTACTTTTCCAAATATGATGGCATGTCTTGCCCTAAGTCGCATTTGAAGTCCTATGTCCGTAAGATCAACCCCACACCGATGATAAAGTTGTGGATGCACTATTTTCAAGAAAGTTTGTCCGAACTCGCTTGGAATGGTACTATCACTAGAGAATGACCGTATCCGTACTTGGAGTGACTTAGCTGATGCTTTCTACAGACAATATGAGTACAATGCTGAATTGACACCCACTCGCATGCAACTACAAAGCATGTCTATGGATCGTGATGAGAAGTTCAAGGAGTATGCTCGAAGTGGAGAGATCTAGCGTGCGAGTTCAACCACCCTTGTCCAATAGGGAGTTGGTTGATATGTTCATGGGAACACCGACCCATTCTTCAATCATCCGATTGGAAATTCTTCATCCGGATTCACCGAGTTGATATTGACAGGCGAGCGCATTGAAGCTGGTATCAAGAGTGGAAAGATTCATGTAGAGACATCTTCGAATGCTGCGAAGAGATCCTTTGGTGCTAAGAAAGAAGCTAATGTGTATGGTCGAAAAGCCGAGCCAAGTCCGACCGCTCAATCTGTGGGGCGTTGTAATCTCCAATCCTACATCAAGACAACCTCGAGAGACGAGCGTAAGCGCCACGAGAGCCATTTAAGATCAACATGCCATTGTCGCAAGCCTTGCAACACATGTTGAACGCAGAGTGATTACCTTGAGGATCCTCCACAAAATGTCAACACTTCCTCTCCAAAGTACAATCCTAATGCTAAGTGTGCTTACCATTCCAACAGCCTGTGGCACGACATCGACAATTGTTGGGCTCAAAAACAAGATTCAAGATATGATCGAAGCAGCATTGAGTTTGACCTCCCGCTGAGACTCCGAATGTGATCAACGCGCCTATGCCTAACCATGACAAGAGTTCCAATGTGTTGGTGACGATACTTATGTTTTCAACATAGATGACTTGACCATTCCTCCGATGGTATTAAGAAGAATTTGTTGCAAGCGGTGTCAATCCGGATGCCCGAGAGTTGTCGTTGGTGCCCATCCGCACCGATGGTTGCTTGGTTGAGAAGACGTGTTCGGCATGATGGATAACCGTGAGATACTATTTCGAAACCACCATGCGAAGTTGTGTGAAGAAATGTCTAAGAAGATTGACAATGCGAATGAAACTGATCATCGTGTGGGATACCTTGGGGCAGCCAAGTGGAAAATATGATTACATGGTGAAGTACACGTCCTCGATAGTTACAAGATTCCTATTGAAGATGTTAAGGCGACCGGATGGGGTGACGATTTCCCGTAAGACTATGCCGATGTTAACACTATAAGGATTTCCTCACGATTCCGTGCCTAGAGTGGCACCTCTCATTATCACTTCTCCAAGGCCGCCCATATTCCTCTCGACAAGGCTATCCTTGGAACTATGGAGTGATGTTTACTATCATGGCGTCAAGCAAGACCCTCGACCATTGAAGATCTTACTGCTGGAGCTTCTATTCCCGACATCGACAACATCACGGATCCAAGAAGGTGACCCGAACCGGAAGGGTATTCTCTCCAGATCTCTCCTCCAAAGACATCGCGACTCCTCGCATTCCGCTACTCAATCAATATCCCAGCTAGAGGGAAAGAACCAAGAACTCATCCCGCCAGAAGTACCAAAGGAAGTCGAGACACCTCCAAACAAGAAATGGAGGAAATTTAAAATTATCAAGAAGAGTGACTACAATGTTGTGGAACATGGGACGATCCGTCCAAGATCTCCATGCTTGCTCGCTCTTATGCTCGAGGCTCATGCTAACGCCTTGGTGAAGTTTCAAGAATGCTCATGCCGCAAAACACTACTACCGATCAATTCAAGTTTGTATTGCTAGCGGCTGCCAACAACGGCCTAGGCTTCTCTCGATGATTTGACCTTCCGAAAGAAACATAACAAGGCCTTGCACATCTCCATTGAATGCAAGGGCACTACCTTGTCTCATGTTTTGGTGGATACCGTTCGCTCTCAATATCCTTCCAAGATCGCTTTTGATCGACTTGATGTCAAGGGTTGGTTCGAGACCCAGGACATTATCGTGAGAGCTTTTGATGGTTCTAAGCGCAAGATTGGAGAGCTCATCATAAAGTCGGTTCCCGGACTTTGATTCCACCTTCTTTGTCATGGACATCCGTCCACTTATTCTTGCCTACTTGGACGCCCTTGATACATGGGGCAACATACTCTACTTTGCATCGAAACAAGTACCGGTGAAAGGGAAAGTTGTTACGTGTGGTGAAGAAGAGTATATGGTCATCATCTATCATTCCGCTATCTCGAGATGGAGGGTGAATTCTTCGAGACTCGTCAAGCTTTTGAAACAATACCCAGTCATGCCTCTGACTCTCCGTCACTCCCGAGGTTACACAAGCTCCACCTAGAATGGCCTCACGAAAGATGCTCAAGCCATGTTGAACAAGGAGGTAGTGCTATTTGGGGACAGCTCCTAATCTTCCTTTCAAATTTGACAAGACCGGTTTAGGCTTCACCATCAAGGGTCGAAGATGATACGCCGCGAACGTGCCGCCAACTTCCTTTCCGCATCGCCAGTGGAATCCATGCTAGAAGACGCGACAACGGCTTCGACATCGAAGTGGATCTTCCCAACTCGGATCATGGGCTCAAGAATTGGAAGATCAAGACGCATACCAATCTCCTTTAGTCGAGTAATTGCTCTTGTTTTGTTTTGCTTTTCGTATTTCTTTATGTTTGAACAATAAACTTTGAAAGCCTAGTGCCTTGCCGGGCATCATGGCTCGCTTGAGGGTTATTATCTCGTCGTTTGCGTATTTTCATTCAATAAATTTGTTGGACTTTTGCATTCAATTGTTTGTTTTCTTTCTTTACTTTATCACCCTTCAAAAGCTATGTGTTCTTACACACACCCACGTGATACACGCAGAATCACTCCGAATCTCGTTAATAACTATGCTAGTGCTAAATATGACTTGATAATCCGATCTACCAAGCCAAGACGAAAGTGAGGAAGATTGTGAAGTGCCGGAGAACTTGCGATGCTACAGAAGAAGAGCGAGTTATACACCACATGAAGAGCAAGTTGAGGTTGTGAATTTGTACCGACGAAGATGTAAAAGAGATCAAGATAGAGCGGGTCTTGAGAACAATGTTAAAGAGAGATTGGTTCAGATGCTACGAGATTATGTTGAGGTTTTTGCTTGGTCATACGAAGACATGCCAGGGTTGGACATTGATATCGTGGTACACCGATTGCCAACAAAAGAAGGTTTTCTCCCAGTGAAACAGAAAGTTCGTCGCATGCGTCCTGAGATGTCAGAGAAGATCAAAGCCGAAGTTATGAAGCGCTCAACCGGTTTCTTAGCTGTCACCTCCTATCCCCAGTGGGTTGCAAATGTGGTACCCGTACCTAAGAAGGATGGTAAGGTACGAATGTGTGTGGATTACAGAGATCTGAACAAAGCGAGCCCGAAAGACGATTTCCCACTTCCTCATATTGATGTTTTGGTTGACAATACCGCCAAGATAAGGTTTTCTCCTTCATGGATGGTTTCTCCGGTTACAATCAAATCAAAATGGCCTCAAGACATGGAAAAGACTACTGTTACGGGGCACTTTCGCTACAAGGTTATGCCGCTCGGATCGAAGAACGCGGCGCCACTTATCGTGCTATGGTAACATTATTTCATGACATGATTCATCACGAGATAGAGGTCTACGCCGACGATATGATAGCTCGATCACGATCAAGAAGAACACCTCGATCATTTGCGTAAATTGTTTGATAGGTTGAAGAAGCAGATCGAGACTTAATCCCAACAAGTGCACCTTGGAGTCGATCCGAAAACTCCTAGGGTTTGTAGTCGTGGAAGAGGTATTGAGGTTGATCCCGCCAAGGTTAAAGCTATTCAAGAGATGCCGCCCCGCACCGAGAAGGAAGTCAGAGGTTTCTTGGGCCGATTGAACTACATTGCCAGATTCATTGCACACTTAACTGCTACTTGTGAGCCAATCTTCAAGTTACTAAAGAAAGATCAAGTAGTGGAATGGAATGACGATTGCGATCGCTTTTGACAAAATCAAGGAGTACCCATGAATCCTCCTATCCCGATGCCAAGGAAGACCTCTTATCATGTACTGGTGTTAGAGAACTCAATGGGGTGTGTGTTGGGGCAACATGACGAGTCTGGTCGAAAAGAGCATGCAATATACTACCTTAGCAAAAGTTTACCGACTGTGAAACAAGATACTCGCAGCTTGAGAAAACTTGCAACGCTTTGGCTTGGGCTGCTCACGACTAAGAAGATATGTTGACTCACACTACCTTGTTGATTTCTAAGATGGATCCGATAAAATACATCTTTGAGAAACCAGCTCTCTCCGAAGAATAGCAAGATGGCAAATGATCTTGACCGAGTATGACATCCAAGACACTTCTCGTAAAGCAATCAAAGGAAGTGTAGTAGCCGATCATTTGGCTCATCAAGCCGTAGATGACTATCAATCTATGCGTTCAATTTGACGAAGATGTTTTACTAGTTACAGATCATGAGAACCAGGCCCGCACGAAGGACCCGAACAAGGATCCCGATGGACTATGGTCTTTGATGGAGCCTCAAACGCACTTGGCAATGGCATTGGCGCCATCATTACGCCCCCGCAGCGACATACTCCTTTCACCGCCAGATTATGTTTCAGTTGCACTAACAACATGGCCGAGTTGCGTGCATCATGGGTATCAAAGTCGCTATTGACTTAAGAATCAAGTTCTTACAAGTGTATGGAGACTCACTTTAGTGATTAGTCGATTATAAGTGGGATACGAAGCATCCGAATCTCATTCCATATCGAGAGCATGTTTTGAGTTTGTTTCCTTACTTCGAAGAGATTACTTTTGATCACATTCCACGAGAAGAGAATCAGTTGGCAGACGCATTGGCTACTATGTCATCTATGTTCAAGGTTAGATGGGACAACGAGGCTCCCGGATCATCATTGAGAAGTTTGACGAACCAGATATTGTTGTGAGCTTGATACAGAAGAGAAACCTTGGTACTATGATGTGAAGAGGTATCTTGAGACTCAGGAATATCCCGCAGGGGCATCTGTTAATGATAAGAAGTTCATGAGAAGATTTGCATCCAAATTCTTCCTCAAAGAACGACATCTTATACAAGCGCAACCACGACTTGTGCCTACTCCGTGTAGACCGAAACAAAGAATACGTATCATGGAAGAGTTACACGAAGGCGAATTTGGTACCCACTCCGGTGGACACACTATGGCTAAGAAGATTTTGAGAACAGTTACTATTGGTCCACCATGGAAGCGATTGTCACCGCTATGCTCGATCTTGTCACAAATGCCGATTTATGCCGACAAAGTGCACACCTCCGACCTCAATGTTTTAACTTCTCCGTGGCCTTCGCAATGTGGGGCATTGACATGATTGGAGAGATTAAGCCCACGCTTCCAATGGACATCGTTTCATCCTTGTGGCAATTGACTATTTCACCAAATGGGTAGAAGCGACCTCGTATGCATCTACCAAGAATGTAGTGGCTCGATTCATCAAGCATAATCTTATCCGCGGTATGGCACTCCGAAAGGATTATCACGATAACGGTTCCAATCTCAACAACAAGATGATCACCGAACTCGCACGCAGCTCAAGATCAAACATCACAACTCTTCTCCATATCGGCCTAAGATGAATGGCGCGATGGAAGCCGCCAATAAGAACATTAAGAAGATTATACGATGACAGCTTACAAAGATTGGCATGAGATGTTACCATTTGCTCTTCATGGTTATCGCACTACAAAGACGAACATCCACAGGGCAACCCCTTCTCTCTTGTATACGGTATGGAAGCCGTCTTACCCATCGAGGTTCGGATACCCTCAACCGTAGTCCTCCAGAGGCGAGTTAGCGAAGATTGGGTCCGCTCGGCTTGACAGATTAATTTGGTTGATGAAACGACTCGCATCCATCCGCCATGGATGATTTATCGAACGAATGATCGAGCATTTAACAAGAAGGTCAAGCACCGAGTCTACCAAGTCGGTGATCTAGTAGTCAAGCGCATCATTCTTCCACAAGGTGATCTCAGGGCAAATGGACTCCCACCCATGAGGGACCATTTGTAGTCAAGAAGATTTTCCGGCGGAGCTATGATACTTAGCACCATGGATGGTGAAGACTTCCCACACCGTGAACGCAGACATAGTCAAAAATACTACGCAAAAGAGACCCGCTAGGTCGACCGCCTAGGCAAAAATAAGGGCATCTGGCGAACCAAAAGGTTCGGGCAAAATTAAGGATATATACAAAACATGTACACCCGCAAGTCGAAAACGAAAAGGCGGCTTGGGCAAGAAAGGGTATCCCAGATGAAAACCCGAAAGGGCGGTCTAGGCAAAAGTTAGATTTAAGCACGACTATGTCTCTTCTAGATCATCTGCCTGCACTACTATCAAGATTCAAGATTCAAATGGCGAAGATCCGCTACTCACTTTCTACCGAAGCAAGGAGATGAGATAGTCAAATATATGAGTACTAGCATAGTTGGGACTTAACGAGATTGTTTCGATAGCTTTTACCTTTCTTATGTACAAACTACTTGGCCATACGCCACCTTTCAAAAAAAAAAAAGCTTCTTTCTCTTTACAATTTCTGTTGTTGTTATTTGCAATAAGTCCAACGTTTGCTTTGAATGACTATACGCATTTGACAATAAAAATCTAATCACAAACATACGAAAAGTGAATATGCAAAAGTACTTACTACAGGTTCCGGGAATTGGGATGACGACGAAAGTCAACGAATAGTTCCCACAGAGCATAAAGGTGTCACCCACAACACACCTTCCCCATCGGAGTATAAGGGAATCCACGAGCAGCAATTCCACTCAATCGAGCAACGTTACATCAGTCTCTAAGCAGTAACACTTCATCCCCGACGGATATTTCTCAATCCTCCCCCTTCTCCCCGGCAGCGGTATCCAGACTCAAAACTTGGTCAGATAGTGCATCGGAGGAAGCACACACCTTTTATTCCCAAGCCAGAGATTACAACGGACTCTAGACTCTTCAAGCCCGGTCTCAGAACCATCAAATGCTCTCCAATGAGATCTACACTGAATCCCCAAGAGAGCGTCTCTTAAATTTCCTCGGCAGATCTACATACAAGGTCCTCAAGATCGCCTCCCGCACTCTCCTCAAGGGTCTATATATGAGATCTCCGACAACGAGCCTCTCAAATCTCTACCTTCCTCAACAACGTCTAGGCCCAAGACTTGGTCGATAATGCATCGGAGGAATCCAAGATATCTTTCTTCTCCTTCAAAAGGTGGTTCTCACCTACTCAATTCCCCAGCAGGTTAGAAATCTTCAAAGAATATTCGCATCTTCTTCAAGATGGATATGTGTTGAAATATCACAACATTCATCATTCATACATTCTCATAAAGTCATAATTCATGCATATGTCATTCATATACACATGCATCATACTTTGCATAAGACTAACAAATATTCTATCAAAGTTTTCTTGATTTCTCCAAAACAGTAATACATTTTCGACGCAAACAGTCCGGATTAAGCCCGAGCCGACGGAAAACTATCGAAAGACCGCCGAAGGTCCAGATTAAGCCCCGAGCCGACGGAAAACTATCTCGAAGACCGCCTCCGACGATCGGTCCAGATTAAGCCCCGAACCGACGGAAAACTATCCAAAAGACCTCCGTTATCCTCGATAACAGTGCAATGGATCAACACCGATGCACAACAGAAGCTATCCACATTCGCCAACTACAATCTCTCCAGTAATCGCCAAGATTTATTCGATTATCAACAGAACTACGAGTCTAGCGTCGACTCGCTTGCCTTGGATGGCATCTTAAGCCCATCTCCGACTATTTGTCAACATCTCTTCACTATCGAATGCTGCATATATGGTTAAAAATCAATACACCAATAACTTCATTTAAAGTGAACACGAAGTCTAACGACGACTCCTTCGGATGGCATCTTAAGCCCATCTCCTCTCCATTCCAGAACATCTGAGTCTAATGTACGACTCACCCTCCAAAGATCGACCTTTCTAGATGGCATCTTAAGCCCATCTCTCGCCTCTCCTATTAACAACCTCGAGTCTAGCGTGACGACTCGCTCCCCAATAAGTCTCCAACTTCTCCAAATGGCATCTGTAAGCCCATTCCGCATCATCCACCAACGGCGTGCAAATTTTGTACTTTGTTCAATCATCTTCTACCTCCGTGTCACGAAAGACAAGCATGTCAATCTAACCCTTCCAGACAAGAAGATTGAACAGGCAGCTGTCATACCCCAAAATTTGCCCTCCATCTACTCAAGAGGTTTCATACATCCATACTCAAGGATTCCTCAAGAGTTGATCGACAAACTCTCCTAGACAATCAACCCAAACTAGGGTTTGGTATCTCTCAAGTCAAGATGGATTTCCAACATCTCCAATGGCCTTCATGCCTCCTCATATGCTTCAAAGATTCTCCATGTCAAGTTTCAAGCCTCACAAGTCAAGTTTCCTCGACAATGGTTCGGATGGTTGAAAATCGGTGTATTGGACAAAAGTCAACGTGGTCAACATACAGTCAAAACTTCGATTTTGGTCAACATCCTCATTTTGAAGTTACATTCATCATTTGATCAAGGGTTGATCATGATTCATCAAGAAAACTCAAGATTTGCCCAAAAGTCAAACTTTCTAAATTAGGGTTTCTAGATGAAAAGTCAATCAACTTTGACGGATCATAACTTTCTCATACTTTCTCGTAAATTTTTCCACCACCTCTTGTTTTGAAGGAAATTCAATTCTCTACAACTTCATGTCTCACAAGAATGTCCAAAAATGCTTCATTTGAGAGGTATAGCTCAAAACATTGGTCATTTTCAAAGTCAACAAAAGTCAACTTTTGTTTTGAAGATATTTTGAGCATGGTAACTCCAATTGAGATAAGACCAAAGAAATTGGTTAGAGGACTCTTAGAGCTTTCCAAAAGTCCAAGAACACTCAAAATGTGGAAAATTGAGCAAGTTACACCATCTACAAGTTGGGCAATTTTGGAAGAATGCACAAGAGAGATACTTCAAAAATCAAATCTTTGCAAATGGGCCTACTTTTCTTCATCCTAACTTGTTCCTCAAGAAATTAGGAGTGTCCAAGCCCAAAGCCACGAATTTTTGATTTATTTTTCTATTTAATTTGTAATTTATTCATTTAAATGCAAATTAAATCTTAAAATAAATTATAAAATTGAAATTAATGGCAAAGATTGATTTTATTCTTTCCTTAAGGTCCAATTAACTCACAAATGCCCAAATTCGAAATTGGAGCAAGAAAGGCAAGATTGGATTGAAATTGATCAAGCTTTGAAGATTTGATTTTCATGGAAATATCAAATTTGATTTCCATTGAATATTGATTGATTCTTTCCAAATTCAATCCCAAATCCATCCAAGATAAATGTACAATGCATACCTATCAAGAAAGAACGAAAAATTGCTCCACAAACCCTATTCCAAAGCTCAAAACCGTGGTGCACAAGCAAGTACAAACCCTACTTCCATTTTCAATCGTTTTGAGGTGTCCAACACATTGCTTGACATCTCTGAGTCGATCCGACCCTCACATTGCACAAATCCATTCGAATCGTGAAATCGTTTGGTTTGTTCTTGAAAATCTCAAATTCGATTTCTCATATTCATGCATTATTAACTTGTTTTGATTGTTTGTCTGTTTAGAATCAAGTTTGCAAGCTTTCGGGCAAACCAATTGATTTTATGGACCGAATCGTGTTTCACCATAACTAGGGTTTCGAACACGATTTGGGGTTTCCTTTAAACGAAAAAATTGGACCTCGAGACTAGTACCATTGCATTCGGAATGATGTTTCCAATCGAACCATGGCTTTAGAATGTATTTATATTATGTGTGCTGCATTTTGATATTAGCAGGACCTAGCGTCAAGAAAAGCCGATGGATTTTGAAAATTCAAAAGGTTGAAGACGACTGGATGGCGCGAGCGGGAGGAAGCAGGCGAGCGACGCGTGTTATTTTTAAATCGGTCCGATTCCAAACAGTGCAGCACGCCAGCTCAGTTGGTCAAGCATGTGGTTTTCAAGGTTTGAAAGGGAGGTCTCCAGTTCGAATCCTGGTTCAGACAACCCTTTTTTACACTTTTCCAAAACTCTATTTTCATGTTTTTTTTCATATTATTTAATTTTTGCATTCAATTTTAATTGTTTTCATGATTTTATTTCTGCATTAAAAAATTACCAAAAAATATTTTCTTTTTACATTATTTTCATAAAAATGTTTATTTAATTTAATAAATTAAAAAATATTATTTTGCATGCATATTTATTTTTATTTATAATTTAGCATTTAAATCATTATAAATTGCATTTTAATTATTAAATCTTTTCCAAAAAATCCCAAAAAATTATTTTAATATATTTATCTTATTTCCAGCATGCATTAATTTTCTCATATTAAAAATTGCATTTTTTCTGACATTTTCTCTTATTTCGATTCATATTGCATTTTCCGATTTTCTTATTCTTTCACAGGTTGCTCCGTTTCGGACGTTTTCGTTTTATCATTCTATTTTTTCCAATAATGTAATTGTTCATGGGTTGTAATAGTTTAATCTAGGGTTTTTATTTTCCGCAAGTTTAAATTATGTATCTGCCCCAAAGCCATGTAATAGCGTAGGTTTACCTTTCCGCACTTTACATTCCGCATTTTAATTTCCGCACCCTATAAACTGTTAGTAATTAGGCGTGTATGGCAAGATAATAATTGGACATAGCTCACACTAATTTTCAAGATAATATATTCTGAATTCAACACACTTCTCTCACACACGCACCCCTTAGGGTAATTCTCTCTCGATGCCTTTCGATTTCAAATGGTCATGTCCCTCGAACGTAGAGGTATTCTAGCACCGTTGCCTTCCAAACAAATCATCATAGTCCCTTCGATACAAAGATCATAAGACCCACGATGTCGCCTCCGAATACATGATCTTGACCCTCGATTGTCGCCTTACGAAAAATGATGATAGTCCCTTCGAATGTGCTAGGATACTTCCTACAAGTTGCCTTCTATGACCATCTGATGTCCCTTCGAATGTCCCGCTTACATCCAACGAATGGAGCTACCTACTAACTAATGGTATGGCTAGCGCTATTCTAAAGGAATGTAGAAGTACAACAAAACGACCAATTCTGAGTGGGTAAATAAGTCTCTTAGTTGCTTGCTCTATCAAATGCTTTTCACACCACACACTTTCTTCAAAGTTCAAATTCTTTTCAAAACAAAAACATTTCCGAACACCTTGTATACACTCCTACATGAGTCATTACAAAGTCAAAGCGAAATGCCTTTTCAAAACATCTTTGTCAAACACACAGAAAGCAATTTTAAAAGTGATCTAGAGCAACTAAGAGCCCGTAGATAACTACGGATGGAAAGGGGTGCTAATACCTTCCCTTTTCATAACCATTCTCCCGAACTCAGAATCTAACGAAGGTCTTTTTCTGTTACTTTTACCTTCCCTTAATTGGATAAAAATAAAAGTCGGTGGCGACTCTTGCTATCCGCACATTTGGATACAAAAATCCTACAAAGTCAGTTCACCGTGTCACATGATGTCATGTTTTTAGAATCAATTTGAAGAAGTTTTTGGTTATATGTCGTCTCTTTCGATTCGGTTTTAAGGTGAGAAAGTTTAGTGGTGATGTAACGCTTTCCGTTTGCGATGAACATGTTTGAAACCATGTGTTTGAATGCTGATTTTTTGTATGAATATGAGTTAATAACATGAATTTTGGTTTTTTTTGGTTCCCGTTGAGTTAAGATCATGTTTATCTTTAAGTTTTTTTGTAATAACACGTTAAATAGTTGCTGCCCGGTTTGGTAAGTGGTTGAAATGTGCAAGTTAGTTGATGATTTGTGGTTGATTAAGTTTGTCTTAACACTTGTTTGCGTTTGCCTTTGAGTTTATGTGGTTTTGATCGATATTTTGAGTGTTTTTTCTTAAGATAATAGGTGCTGCCCGTTTTTTTGGTTTCATCGATTATAACATGCTTCATAATCGCTTTTCTCGTTTTGAACTCGAAATGAAGTTTAGCTTGAACCTCTTTGGTTTTGGTTCGTTTGTAAATCAAAATGCTTGAATAATCAATTGCTTAGTTCTTCGTTTTGTTCATGTACATTCATTTAATTTCGTTCCAACTTCATACCTTGTTTACTAACCATTTTCCGATTTATTGCAATTTCATCTTATTTTATCACACTCATGCTACTAACCAATTTGTTTGTTGTGAAGGCATTCAAGAAAAGTCTGATCATCATTTCCTCTTAGCATATATACTTTTATTCTTCCAATTTCATTCTTATAATTGTTCCATTATTAATATCTAGTAATGTCATTTTTATTTTTTGTAAATATAAAATACATAATATTTTTGTTATTATATTTAGTATGTAAATACAATTATACTATTTCTATTCTTATAACTTTATTCATATCCATTTGTAAATAAATTCAATTACATTTTAATGATCTTTGTGTTGCAAATTTTGAATTTGGAATTTAATTCAACCTTCGAATGAATTGGAATGCAAATATATCTATTCTTCGCATAGTTTTTGTTTGTATCTTGAGTGATGTAGGAATCTTCATTTGGCATTCATCCGATGCATCAAGCCTTATCCGATCTTGAAGACTACTTGGAGCTCAATTCTTGCACCAAAGCAAAGCTATTTATTTATTCAAACTAATTCGATTTGGTTGTAATAGTTTAGGATTTATTTCCTTGTGTGTTCTAATTATCGTTTAATTATGCGTTTATCATATTAGAACACATAGCCTCCTCTTGGGTTCCTCATCAAGGAAAAGGTAAACATACACAATGCACACCGCACACATTTATAGTTTGGTCCTGGCTTTTCTACTGACAACTATTCGATCGATTGTTCCAATCGGTCGTTTAGAATACTAGTGTCACGCTAGTCCCACTTTTAGGAGCATACATAAAGCCACTTTGTATGTGCTCGCTTGTTTTCCTAATAACCCATAAAACACTTTCAAATTAAATTAATTAATTGAATTTGTTTTCTAAATCAATTTTTCTACAAAACAAAAAACATGGTGCTATGGTATTTAAGTAAATCGTTAGAGGATAGCCCGACGATTTAATTAAAATGTAAAGTATTTGAGCCATTAGAGGGTAACCCAATGACTTAAATACTTTATTCCATACACTTAATAAAAGTGAACTTTGTTTCACCTCACTCTTTTCATAATAAAGATTTTGGATGAGAGATGATCGGTTGACCTCAATCACCAATCTCGAGTATTGAATCGTTAGAGGATAACCCAACGTTTTGGTACTTGTCATCTACAATTAAAATCAATTCAATCCATTCAAATTCCTTTTCCGCTCATACGCGGTCATCAAAAACATTTTCTTCTAAAATCAACACAACCAACTCAAACATTTCAACAAGAACTACGGAGTTTTGACTTTCCCATTGCACGAGGGAATACGTAGGCACGCGGTTTCGAAACTGTGTCAAACTCAAAATAATAATAAACAAATCCCGTTTTCTTCTTTTTTATTTCTTTATCATTAATTAGAAGATATCATTTTTACTTTAAACACACGAACATGCACGAACTAAACGGGTCCCATCGAGTACGATGGACGGGTGCTAATACCTTCCTCATGTAACCGACTTCGAATCCATCCTTTTGGTCTTGTAGACCGTCTTATCCGATTTTTGTGGGTTTTATCTATATTTTCCCGTTCTTTCTAGAACAAATAAAATTAGGTGGCGATTTCATTGTTTTGAAAATTCATTTAAATGATTTTTGAAAATCGAGTTGTTTGGCGACTTCACGGGACAATTTTAAAATCTTTTTTTGACTAAGCGAGTCAACCCTAGTTTAGTTCTTCGCATGTTTGTGTGTTTATTTATCGCTTTTTTCTTTATGCTTATCTATTGTTTATTTGCTTATTTTTCTCTTTATGCTTTATATATTAATCTGTTGATATATTATTGTGATGGGAATTCATGGGCATTGATACATAGATAAGCCCACTACCCAGGCTTCTAGGTCACCTTTTAGGAATAGAGGGGTTGCGTAGCCTAGGTCCACTTGACTCCATTGTCTCGTTGGTCGGCGAAGACCGGCTTAGAGTTGGTTGTTTTAAGGAGGTTGTTGGCCCGTGATAGCGCAGGACATCAATCTTTGGACAAATGACCTATAACTCTAAGTTTGTTCATGTTGTCCTAACCGAGGCCAAACGCTCAAATTTTGAATTTCGAGCATCCCGTTAAGAGCCGTTTCTTGCGGTATACTTTTACAAATACTATCGCCACGTAGGCCTCTCGCGCGATGATAATATTTGTTAAAAGGGGATCTGAGACTCCAAGAAACATTTAGCAAAAAACATTAGAACCACCTTGTTTGGGGTTATTGGGTAGAAGCCTAGAGCTGTCCTATTGTAGGAGCCCACCTAAATAAGTTGTTCTAATTACCAATATCATCCCTGATTCACGTCTTCGTGAACCTGTTATTATCATCATGTTGCATTCCATTTGCATCAATCATCATAAAAAAGAGTTTATTTCTCTTATCATCCATGCATCATCATGCATTTCATTCATTTCAATCAAAGGACTCATTTTAGCCTGACTTCTTATTTTGAATCTCAAGACTGCAAGACTGATTTCCTGACATCGTCGTCATCATGGATCAACTTCAAGCAAGTGTGGCTGCGATGAATACTCATATAGATACCCAAATGAATCAATTCATGGAGGTTAAACAGAAATTTGTCCTTGGACAAGAAAAGTTGAAGCAAGTTGTTCAGTGATCCGAAGTGGTTACTATTGATCATGTTAATCCACCAGGTGTTAATCTTAACCACATGGAGGTCCTTTCAAATCAAAATGTCAAAAACACCGTTCAGATGCATGTCAATGGAATTCCTCATTGTGAGGATATCTTCGAGTCTTCGTTTGACACCTTCAGATTTCCGATTGAAGAGCCTGAGTCTGAGAAAAAGCTTCACCTCCTTGAGAAAAGGATGAAAGCTATTGAGGGTCGTGATTCCCTTGGTTTAGACGCTCTTAGTTTGTGCTTGGTGCCTGGTATCAAAATTTCTGCAAAGTTCAAAGTCCCCACTTTCGAGAAGTATAAGGGTACTTCTTGTCCGATTACTCACATCAAAGCCTACTGCAATAAGATGGCTCCCTATGCGGAAAATGACAAGCTCCTCATGCACTTTTTTCAAGATAGCCTCAGTGGAGCATCTCTCGAGTGGTACACTCATCTTGAACGAACTCACATCCAAACTTGGAAGGAATTGGCTGAAGCTTTTGTCGATCACTACGACTATAATAGGGACATGGCTCCCACCAAAATTCAACTTCAGGGTTTAACTCAAAAGACGGAAGAATCTTTCAAAGAGTATGCGTAGAGATGGAGAGAATTAGCTGCTAGAGTTCAACCTACTCTTTTGGAACGAGAACTCATTGAGATGTTCTCCAATACCTTGCAGGGTCCGTATCTGATTGTTGGATGTATTTCTACGTTTTCACACCTAATTGTTGTAGGGGAATGCATTGAGCGTGGTCTCGAGACAGATAACAATCAGGATGTTGCTATTATTTCTGAATTTCTAGAGCGAATTGATGAAGAGGCAAGTACAATTTTCAAGGAAGAGGAAGAAGCTCCTGCTTACCCTCTATTTCAAATTCCTAATCAAGTGACAAAATCTACTTCTAATCAGTGTGCTCCACAAATCTGTGTTGCAACTGTCTGTCAAACACCTGTTCAGGATGCTCCCCAGCAGCAGAACGCTCCTCGACAACAAGCTTATCGACAAAATCGTCAACAACGAGGTGGGAAGAATCTGATAAGGCCAAGAAAAGTGCATGATCCAATCCCTATGCCTTATAGTGAGTTGCTAACTCACTTACTCCAACATTCTTTGGTGGAGTTAAAGGAGCTCAGGCCACCTCCTTTTCCGTATCCTTTGGGATATAATCCTGATGCTTACTGTGAGTTCCATTCTGGGGCACCTGGCCATACAATTGAAGGATGTAATCTTTTCAAAGGCACAGTTCAGAGAGTCATCGATTCCAAAGCCATCATGTTCACTCCAGAGGGCCTACGCATTAATTGAACTCTCCTCTGACTCAGTCAATGTCACGACTACGAAGTGCATCTTCTAAAGCAAGAAATCCATACGGAGACTAGTCTCCTCAACGTGGAGATTTCTAGTTTTATCTTGCATGCTCATTAGTAATTTTTCTTGTTTTATTCAGTACTTTCTTGTATGCAAAACGTGCTCATTTCTGAATACTAATCATAATGCATTGAATATGTTTGTCTTGAATTGATCCATTCGTATTCACTCTTATTTTTTTTATTATGCTTTTGATATTCAACTCTTATTAATAAAAATCTAAAACTTTATGCTTTCGAGTAAAAACCCTGCTAACGATGTACAGGCCTTGTTTCGAATTCCCAAACACCGGAGATATAAGGGAGTGAAACCCTCGTTAACCCCTTTTGAGCCTCGAAGTAGGAGTTCCTTTTCTATTTAGAAAAAACCCTCATTTTTTAAAACCTGGGGCATGGTAGTGTTCAGTTAACCCGATCGAGCATTTAAAACTCGTCAAGAGTGCGCATCCAAGGATACAACAATGGTTATCCTTTAAAAGGTCGAGGAAAGTCAAAACCATAATGGTCAACCTTTGTCTATCTTCAATGTGCATTAAAGGAGAATGAAACCGTAATGGTTATCTCTCGCACAAGAAATCAACGGACGATACCAAAATTGTTATCTCTCATCCGCCAAGGATTCAAGCAGTCACAATCACCTTCAATAAAACAAGGGTGCAAGATCACATGACTTGTTCAAAAGAAAAGTGATATAAAAAGTGATAAAAAGCCCGCTAAGTCGAAACTTCATAATAAGTCGCTTAGGCAAAAATGGCAAAAGAAAAAAAAGAAGAAAGGATCAGCAAATAAAATCCTCAACAAAAGAACAAAGACGTGTGATCAGACACCAAAAGCAAAAGGTGAGTGACTGTCGTGTCCAAAAAACCTCAGTGGTTCCTCAACCATCATAAACTTCTCTCAAGAGATTAATGCTCGCATCAAGTTATCTGAACTTAGGAATGGAGAACATCACGGAGAATGGGAGGGCACCAAATATTTTGAGCCTAAAAATCTTTTTTCTAAAAAAAACCGTGAACCAGACCACGTTACAACCCTTAAAAGTCCTAATTGAAGCATGGGTTAATTCGAAAGCAAAACAGTTACAAGAATACGGTAACCTGACTCCTAGGAGGTTTGCTAAACATTTGAGTTGGTATCACTCAATCTTTTACAAAAAATTTGATGTTTCGACATCCTTTCAATAAAAGATTTTTAAACTTCAAGACAAACATGAACTTTGCATTAGAATTATCATTCGTAGAATAAAACATTCTTTGCATATAGATTAGTGCTTAAACATCAAGTGATCTTTCATTTTGAGCATCAAACGAATAATTTGATTGTATCGAAGGAAATATTGCTTCAAGTATTTGATTGAGCACAAAGCAGCTCGAGTTGAGAAGTAAGGTTGTGAAGTAGCCTACTTTCAAGATGAAAACCACCCTGAGTAGGTGATATCTTCAAAGTTCAGTCAATCTGGGGCATTTGTGTCGAGATTCGAAGAATCTCTCAAGGAGCTGAGTAATCAGGGGCATTCATCCGAGCAAGGTTGAAACCCTCTTTACCTTTGGTTAGTCAGGGGAAGTGTTTCCAAGTTTATAATATTGGGGCAGATTATCTTGATGGTACAAATCTCAGGAAGCTTTCTCGAGGCTATTTTCTTCAAAATCCCTACAGACCGGGGCAAAGCATTATGCAGGGGCATTCCTCCACCTCATAGTTGATCAGGTCAAGTCCAGGCGCAAACTAAACAACCGGTGAGTTTGAATGGCATGTCAGGAAGTCAGGATCGTTATCCTTAGCTCATCAAAGATCTAAGTCTGTGTAGGATTTTCTCCATCAAAAATTAAGGATCATTATCTCCAACTCAAGTCAGGATTGTCATCCTCATTAGAGATCAAGGTTTAATTCTTGGTTATTGGTTTCCTTCAACGAAAGTCAAAAGGCGGTATTCTATCCATTGAGTTCCAACAAATATCTTTGCTTCGACACATTGCATATAGTAATCATCATTGCATTGCATAGCATCCTCAAAAAACGTGTAGCATTTCCATTGATATGGAGCATTACGCTAAAAAATAATAATCTCAAACATGCATGTAAGCATAAGCCAGGTTAAAATGTTTCTCGAGTACCTTTTGCGTCTCCGAAGAAAAGTCTATCCATAAAAAATCCCAAGTGGTATTCCCTGTCAAGTTTCCTCAAGATATATATTCTTGTTGTTGCTATCTGCATTTTAGACCCAGTGTCAAGATCTTATATCATTCAAATTCAATTCATTTACCAAGCGTCTTGCTTTTTTGTAAATTTTTATTTTGGTATTCTTACCCGTGTTTGCCTCTGTCGTTAGAGTGTGAGTAAGAGTCGGTGTCTAACCTTTCTTGCATCTCGGTTATTTGAGTATCCATACTTGGTGTGTGGTAATTCATATAATTGCCTCTCTTGAAGAATTACACCCCGCCTTTGGCCCGAGGGATATTGTATTTCTTGCACATTTGCAACCTTTTAAAGTCCAACATAGCCTGGCAATCCTCGCTAGAGTCTCTTTTGGTAGGCCTTTTTTTTCCCCGTGAATTCGTCTTCGATCGACGATTTTACCTTTCCATATATCTTCTCCCCAGTGAGTCTGCTCCGGTCGGTCTCCTTCTTGTGTGTGTCTAATATCTTTACTTGACATATACTCCCGTTTGTTCTCATTTTTGATCTGCGAAGCAACTTATTGAAGTATGCTCGTTCCAAAGATCTATGAGTTCTTACCTTTCTGATCTGCGAAACAACTTATTAAAGTATGCTCGTTCCAAAGGTCTGTCTGGTTTCGTTTCTAATCTACGAAGCAACTTATTAAAGTATGCTCGTTCCAAAGATCTTCCTGTTCTCATTTTTGATCTGCGAAGCAACTTATTAAAGTATGCTCGTTCCAAAGATCTATGAGTTCTTACCTTTCTGATCTGCGAAGCAACTTATTAAAGTATGCTCGCTCCAAAGGTCTGTCGGTTTCGTTTTCGATCCGCAAGCAACTTATGAAGTATGCTCGCTCCAAAGATCTGCCTGTTCTCATTTTTGATCTGCGAAGCAACTTATTGAAGTATGCTCGTTCCAAAGATCTATGAGTTCTTACCTTTCTGATCTGCGAAGCAACTTATTAAAGTATGCTCGTTCCAAAGGTCTGTCTGGTTTCGTTTCTGATCTGCGAAGCAACGTATTGAAGTATGCTCGCTCCAAAGATCTGCTGTTCTCAATTTTGATCTGCAAGCAACTTATTGAAGTATGCTCGCTCCAATGATCTATGAGTTCTTACCTTTCGATCCGAAGCAACTTATTGAAGTATGCTCGCTCCAAAGGTCCGTCTGGTTTCGTTTCGATCTGCAAGCAACTTATTGAAGTATGCTCGTTCCAAAGATCTGCTGTTCTCATTTTTGATCTGCAAGCAACTTATTGAAGTATGCTCGCTCCAAAGATCTATGAGTTCTTACCCGATCCGCAAGCAACTTATTGAAGTATGCTCGTCCAAAGGTCTTTGGTTTTGTTTCGATCAAGCAACTTATTGAAGTATGCTGCTCCAAAGATCTCTGTTCTCATTTTGATCTGCAAGCAACTTATTGAAGTATGCTCGTTCCAAAGATCTATGAGTTCTTACCTTTTCGATCTAAGCAACTTATTGAAGTATGCTCGCTCCAAAGGTCTGTTTGGTTTCGTTTCGATCTGAAGCAACTTATTGAAGTATGCTCGCTCCAAAGATCTCTGTTCTCATTTTTATCTCGCAAGCAACTTATTAAAGTATGCTCGCTCCAAAGATCTATGAGTTCTTACCTTTCGATCTAAGCAACTTATTGAAGTATGCTGCTCCAAAGGTCCGTCTGGTTTCGTTTCTCGATCTGCAAGCAACTTATTGAAGTATGCTCGCTCCAAAGATCGCCTGCTCATTTTGATCTCAAGCAACTTATTGAAGTATGCTCGCTCCAAAGATCTATGAGTTCTTACCTTTCTGATCTGCGAAGCAACTTATTAAAGTATGCTCGTTCCAAAGGTCTGTCTGGTTTCGTTTCTGATCTGCGAAGCAACTTATTAAAGTATGCTCGTTCCAAAGATCTATCAGTTTTCATTTCTAATCTGCGAAGTCGCTTATTTAAGCGTATTCGTTTCCTGATGTACCGAAATCTTTTTTTTTTCTTCTTTTTTTTCTAAAAAAAATGCAAAAAAATCAAGAAAAAAAAATCAAAAAAAGCATAAACATTTCTACTTGTTCTTCGGAGCGCAAATTTTTGGGTTCTTTTAGTATTTAATCTTCTTCAACCTTGAAAGTTCAAAAGGCTAGCGCCAATTTCACTTTCAGGTTTAAGACGATTAAATAGGGGCAGCTGTTGCACCCCAAAATTTGCCCTCCTATCTCGATTTTATCTGGCTTAGGCTTCACATTCATCTGCATGCACGTCCATTAGGTCATTGGCATTAAACAGTCATTCACTCATTGCATATGCATCATTTCGTTGTATTTAAATTGACCAAAAGTCAGTTTAAATCGATATCTGAATCGTTTTATAGTTATAAAATACCTGATATTTCACTTCATTCATTTTTTATCTTCTTACCTGTTTACTGTGTCATTTTAAGTTGATTATATGTCGATGATATCAATATTTCGGTTTTACAAACAGACTGTTAAAAGCGATTCGACACTGTACGAAAATTAGCGGGAAAAATATTTCAAGTTTTCGCCTCTAACTCACTGCTTTATGAATCTACGTGTCGCGTGGATCATGAAAATGTGATCTCTCTAATTTTTCAATATATTTCGAAGTTTTGTTTTTAACCGTAAGTGTTTTAAAATCAGGTATTCTTCATTATCGTTTTATTTCAATTTTAATTATTTCAATAATTTTTCTTTAATCTATGAAATTCGTAATTTATTTTAATGTATTCATTTTAATTTTTCGGATAATTTATTGTCCGAACTTTTATCATTTTTACAATTTTAAGTGTTCATTTTTTTTATCTCTAAAAATCAAACAAAAATTACTATTGGGCTTATTAATTTTTATCAATTTCATTTTTAGGCCCATTTTATGATTAAGGGTATTTTTGGTATTTTAAAAATATGAAAACCCTATTTTACTTTGTATATATATGTGTTATGTTATACTATTGAAGGGGGACAAAAAAGACAAAAAAATATGTGAAAAGGCAACGGCGGATCGGAAGGAAAATAATTTTCCTCATTCATCTCTTATATTCTCCGCTCAAACCCATCTTCACTGTCACCTTTCCATTTCCATCATCTTCATACATCCTCTACCTTCTAACCTTCTTCACCGAACCCTGCTTCTTTCCAAAACAACACCCTCCATTTCCTCCATTATACTCCCTCTCTACCTTCGATTCAACCTCCATCACACCCCCTCCGTGTGCCTTCCCTTATCTCCGCTTCAGTTCCGTAAACCTCACTGAATCGCTCTTCTCCCGTTCTGTCAAACCCTCAATCGTATTTCACATTGTTCCCTCACGACAACCGCGACCTCCATCTGTCTCAACCTCCACGCATTCTCACCATACTTCCCCATCACACCATAGCCTTCGTCCGTTAACCCCCTGTTTCTCACTTCTGTTGAAACCCCCCATCACTGTTTTCAACCTTCAACTCTCTGTTTCTTCACCACTATACACTCATCAACACTCCCACAATCTCATACCACCCAGACCTCCCTTCTGTTCACCGCTGCTCCTCACGTCCGTCACTCTCTCTGTTTCCGCCGCAGCATCACAGCCACCCTCACCGTCAATCGCCGTTCTATTCACCCTTCCGTCTACCTCTCAACACGCGACACACTCCTCGCCGTCTTGCCTCTCTCAGCTCTCTCCGTGAAACTCCCACAGTCACCGTTCCTGCCGTAACCCTCTCACTGTGCTCATCCGTCTCATACTCCTGTTCTCTCTTCTCTCCAGCCAACACCATTCATTCAACTCTCCAGCAATCTCTCCGCCGTAAGCCTTCACACCCTTACTTTCAATCTCCAGCCATCGTAACCCTTCATTCTCGCCGTGAAACAACTCCGGCCAACCCTCACGCCGGAACCCCAACCATCGTCTTCTTCATAACACCCACCACCAGCCGGCAACCTCCAAACTTCCTCTCAGCTCACCGGTCAGCATCAACTCGTACTCCGACAGCAACTCTCTGTCTCTCAGTTCTCCAGATTGCTACTATCCAGCTACTACAACAAACGCCGATTTTCAACCGACAGCTCGCAGCTCTGATTTGTTGACTCGATAACAGTTTGGTAAGTTTCGATTCCGTCTCATTCGTGTGTGCGAGTTTGAATTATTTGATATGCTACTGTTAGGATTTTGCAAAGGAGAGGTTCTACATATTTGGTTTAGGAATGAACTGATATGCTAAAGTCTAAAATCTAAAGAAAATGGTTTGATTGTTTTTGTAAATGTTGTGTTTGTCTGCGATGCTATTCTGATTTCTATGCGATAAACAATTGTGATTAATTCCGGTTTGTTTCTGACTTGGTTATAATGAATTGATTATGATGCTTTTTATAACTTCTGCGCAAATTTGTGAAAACATCGATTCAGTTGTAAATGATATGCTATGCTGCCTGAGCTTAATCTGCTTAGTCCAAGAAAACGTTGTGCCCATGATATTTTGTTCGCCTAAATTTATTGTTTTGGTTTCAAAACTGTGTGCTAAAGTTTGGTCGATGTTTTGTTTAATTGTGACGAGTTTTCTTGTGTGGAAATATGCTTTCGATACAATGATGATTGTGCTAGATTGGTGATTTTGAATTCATGATAAATGTTGGTTAAAGTGTGCGGTGATGTCATGTTTTTAGAATCAATTTGAAGAAGTTTTTGGTTATATGTCGTCTCTTTCGATTCGGTTTTAAGGTGAGAAAGTTTAGTGGTGATGTAACGCTTTCCGTTTGCGATGAACATGTTTGAAACCATGTGTTTGAATGCTGATTTTTTGTATGAATATGAGTTAATAACATGAATTTTGGTTTTTTTTGGTTCCCGTTGAGTTAAGATCATGTTTATCTTTAAGTTTTTTTGTAATAACACGTAAATAGTTGCTGCCCGGTTTGGTAAGTGGTTGAAATGTGCAAGTTAGTTTATGATTTGTGGTTGATTAAGTTTGTCTTAACACTTGTTTGCGTTTGCCTTTGAGTTTATGTGGTTTTGATCGATATTTTGAGTGTTTTTTCTTAAGATAATAGGTGCTGCCCGTTTTTTTGGTTTCATCGATTATAACATGCTTCGTAATCGCTTTTCTCGTTTTGAACTCGAAATGAAGTTTAGCTTGAACCTCTTTGGTTTTGGTTCGTTTGTAAATCGAAATGCTTGAATAATCAATTGCTTAGTTCTTCGTTTTGTTCATGTACATTCATTTAATTTCGTTCCAACTTCATACCTTGTTTACTAACCATTTTCCGATTTATTGCAATTTCATCTTATTTTATCACACTCATGCTACTAACCAATTTGTTTGTTGTGAAGGCATTCAAGAAAAGTCTGATCATCATTTCCTCTTAGCATATATACTTTTCTTCTTCCAATTACATTCTTATTATTGTTCCATTATTAATATCTAGTAATGTCATTTTTATTTTTTGTAAATATAAAATACATAATATTTTTGTTATTATATTTAGTATGTAAATACAATTATACTATTTCTATTCTTATAACTTTATTCATATCCATTTGTAAATAAATTCAATTACATTTTAATGATCTTTGTGTTGCAAATTTTGAATTTGGAATTTAATTCAACCTTCGAATGAATTGGAATGCAAATATATCTATTCTTCGCATAGTTTTTGTTTGTATCTTGAGTGATGTAGGAATCTTCATTTGGCATTCATCCGATGCATCAAGCCTTATCCGATCTTGAAGACTACTTGGAGCTCAATTCTTGCACCAAAGCAAAGCTATTTATTTATTCAAACTAATTCGATTTGGTTGTAATAGTTTAGGATTTATTTCCTTGTGTGTTCTAATTATCGTTTAATTATGCGTTTATCATATTAGAACACATAGCCTCCTCTTGGGCTCCTCATCAAGGAACAGGTAAACATACACAATGCACACCTGCACACATTTATAGTTTGGTCCTGGGCTTTTCTACAGCGACAACTATTCGATCGATTGTTCCAATCGGTCGTTTAGAATACTAGTGTCACGCTAGTCCCACTTTTAGGAGCATACATAAAGCCACTTTGTATGTGCTCGCTTGTTTTCCTAATAACCCATAAAACACTTTCAAATTAAATTAATTAATTGAATTTGTTTTCTAAATCAATTTTTCTACAAAACAAAAAAACATGGTGCTATGGTATTTAAGTAAATCGTTAGAGGATAGCCCGACGATTTAATTAAAATGTAAAGTATTTGAGCCATTAGAGGGTAACCCAATGACTTAAATACTTTATTCCATACACTTAATAAAAGTGAACTTTGTTTCACCTCACTCTTTTCATAATAAAGATTTTGGATGAGAGATGATCGGTTGACCTCAATCACCAATCTCGAGTATTTAATCGTTAGAGGATAACCCAACGTTTTGGTACTTGTCATCTACAATTAAAATCAATTCAATCCATTCAAATTCCTTTTCCGCTCATACGCGGTCATCAAAAACATTTTCTTCTAAAATCAACACAACCAACTCAAACATTTCAACAAGAACTACGGAGTTTTGACTTTCCCATTGCACGAGGGAATACGTAGGCACGCGGTTTCGAAACTGTGTCAAACTCAAAATAATAATAAACAAATCCCGTTTTCTTCTTTTTTATTTCTTTATCATTAATTAGAAGATATCATTTTTACTTTAAACACACGAACATGCACGAACTAAACGGGTCCCATCGAGTACGATGGACGTAAGGGGTGCTAATACCTTCCCCTTGCGTAACCGACTCCCGAATCCATCCTTTTTGGTCTTGTAGACCGCCTTATCCGATTTTTGTGGGTTTTATCTATATTTTCCGGTTCTTTCTAGAACAAATAAAATTAGGTGGCGATTTCATTGTTTTGAAAATTCATTTAAATGATTTTTGAAAATCGAGTTGCTTCAGGCATCATGCAAATTTGCAAGCGACGGCGGTAAAGCAATCTAATAAGCAATTTTCCCAACTCTCTTCGTAATCTAAAACAGACCAATAAAGCACAGAGTCAACTTCTTTGACTTCAAAGCACGACCAATACCAGTCATCAGAGTAACTCGCATAAACACATGATCTCCTTCATTAAAATCGAGATCCTTCCTCCTCTTATCATGATAACTCTTATGACGACAATTTCCGGTCCAATCACAGCACTTTCTCCATGTTCGTACCAACACAATGGCGTCCGACACCTCCTACCATACAATGCCTCGAACGAAGCCATTCCAATACTCGAATGAAAACTATTTTTGTAGGTAAACCCAATCAATGGTAGATAACTATCCCAAGCTCCACCCTTCTCCAACACACACGCTCACAACAAGTCCTCTAACGACTGAATCGTCCTCTCCGTCTGACCATCTGTCTGCGGATGATAAGCGAAACTCAATCACAACTTAGTACCCAAAGCTTCTTGCAACCCCGTCCAAAACTTAGACGTAAACCTCGGATCTCTATCCGACACAATGCTAGAAGGAATATCGTGCAAACTCATGACCTTCTCGACATACAACTCTGCCAACCTCTCCATAGGATAATCCATCCTTATCGAAATAAAGTGAGCAGACTTCGTCAGCCGATCAACAATAACCCAAATAGAATCACAATTCCTCGCTGTCCTCGGCAAACCAGATACAAAATCCATAGAAATGCCATCCCATTTCTAATCCGGAACAAACAACGGTTCCATCAACCCTGACGGTTTCTGATGTTCAATTTTCGACTTCTGACAAACCAAATAAGCATATACAAACTCAGCAATTTCCTTTTTCATTCCAGGCCACCAAAACAACTTTTTCAAATCATGATACATCTTAGTAGCACCAGGATGAATACTCAATCCACTATGATGTCCTTCTTCCAAGATACTCTTCCTAATTTCTACAATATCCGGAACACAGACTCTATCACCAAATCTCATAACACCATTCTCGTCAATTCGGAATTCACCTCCTTGACCTTGGTTGATCAATGTCAATTTATCAACTAAACCGACGTCAGATTTCTGTCCATTTCGAATCTCATCCAGAATACCACAAATCAGCTTCAACATACCCAATTTAACACTATCAGGAGTAGTCTCACAAACCAAACTCAAGTCTCTGAATTGCTCAACTAAATCCAATTCGCGCACCATCAACAGTGACATATGCAACGACTTCCTACTCAACGCATCTGCAACAACTTTTGCCTTACCAGGACGATAATTCAAACCGAAGTCATAATCCTTTAGAAATTCTAACCGCCTCCTCTGCCTCATATTTAGCTCTTTCTGATCGAAGAGATACTTTAGACTCTTATGGTCGCTGAATACCTCAAATCGAGAACCATACAAGTAATGTCTCCACAGTTTCAAAACAAATACCATAGCTCCCAGCTCTAAATCATGAGTCGGATAATTCCTTTCATGAACCTTCAATTGTCTTGAAGCATAAGCCACTACCTACTTATCTTGCATCAAAACACCACCTAATCCCATCAATGACGCATCACAATACACAACAAAAGATTCTGCCGGATTCGGCGAAATCAGAATTGGAGCACTAGTCAACCTCTTCTTCAACTCTTGGAAACCTTTCTCACATTCAGAATCCCAAATAAACACTTGACCCTTTCTTGTGAATTTAGTCAATGGTAAAGCCAACTTCGAGAATCCTTCAATGAACTTTCGATAATAACCTGCAAGACCAAGAAAACTATGGATTTCAGAAGCATTCTTCGGTGCTTCCCACTGAGACACCGCTTCTACCTTCATAGTATCAACAACAATACCATTCTTGGAAATCACATGACCAAGAAAGCTTACTTCACTCAACCAGAATTCACACTTGGACAACTTCGCATAACGCTTCTTTTCTTTCAACAATTCCAACACAATCCTAAGATGTTCTGCATGCTCTTCATCACTCTTCGAATAGATCAGAATATCATCAATAAAGACTACCACAAACTTATCAAGATACAGATGAAATATCCTATTCATATACTCCATGAAAACACCAGGTGCATTAGTAACTCCAAACGGCATAACAGAATACTCATAATGTCCATACCTCGTTCTGAACGCAGTTTTCTGAATATCTTCCGTCTTCCTGATGATATCCAGAGCTCAAATCAATCTTACTGAATACGCAAGCTCCAACTAGTTGATCCATTAAATCATCAATCCTCGGTAATGGATACCGATTCTTGATTGTAACTTTGTTCAACTGTCGGTAATCAACACACAGTCTCATTGAACCTTCTTTTTTCTTAACCAACAACACAGGAGCACCCCCACAGCAAAACACTCGGGCGGATAAACTTCTTCTCAAGTAAATCTTCTAACTGCTTCTTCAATTCAGAAAATTCAAATGTCGACATGCGATAAGGCGCCATCGACACCGGACTAGTTCCAGGAATCAAATCTATAGTAAATTCCACTTCTCTCTCAGGTGGCAATTCACTAACATCTTCCGGAAACACTTCTGGAAATTCATTCACCACTGGCAATTCATCACTATTATCATTTCCTTTCACTTCCGTCAAAGAATACAACATAAACACCACAGCGCCATCATTAACAGCTAGATTCATCTGCTTAACTGACATAGTCATATCTTCAACTCTAGCTTCTTCAGGAAAAATGACCGTATTCGCAAAACAGTTAATATGAACCTGGTTGAATTCCAACCAGTTCATTCCAAGGATGATATCAAGTTGTTCTAACGGTAGGCACACTAAATCCATACCGAAACCTCTACAAAAAATCACAATAGGATAATTCCTACAAACAAATGAAGTAGTCACTGAATCCGACGCAGGAGTGTCAATACCCATACTTTCATCCATATTAGAAATATCCAAGTTCAATCTTTTAGCACAATCCAAAGGAATAAAAGAATGTGTTGCTCCAGTATCAATAATCGCAATCAAAGGTATGCCATTAATAAAACATGCATCTTTAATCAATCGATCATCTAGCTTAGTCTCAGATGCTGACAAAGCGAACACTTTACCACCATCCTATTCCTTCTAGGGTTTTGTACACTGCGGACGAGTATGACCCTCTTCGCCACAGTTGTAATAAGTTACTTTCCTTGCTCTACAATCAGTAGCTACATGAACAGGTTTCCCACAGTTGTAGCACTTCCTCGTATCATTCTTGCATTCATTAGCTCGATGTCCCATTTTACCACACCTGTAACACTTGATATGAGCACTAGAATCTCCCCCACTAGGATTCTTCCAACCACCAGATCTCTGATTATTCTTGTCATAAGGCTTTCCACGGTCCATCTGTTGCTTTCCTTTACGATCCACATACCCTCGAGCATTTGTTCGAGTATTAGCAAGATCCTCTTCTAGAATCCTACTACAGTCTACCAAATCAGAAAACCTTCGGATGCGCTGATACCTGATACCCTGCTTGATCTCATCACGAAGACCATTCTCAAACTTGGTACATTTGGAAAATTCTCCATCTACATCGTTGTTGTAATGAGCATAGTACTTCGCAAATTCAGTAAATTTCGAAGCATACTCACTCACAGTCTTGTTTGCCTACTTGAGTTCTAGAAACTCAATCTCCTTCTTGCTCCGAATATCTTCAGGAAAGTATCTCCTCAGAAAAGCTCTCCTGAGCACAGCCCAATTCAGTGCAACACCATCTTGTTCCATCTCAGTCCTGGTATCAACCCACCAGTCATCAACTTCCTTTGCCAGCATGTGAGTATCATACCTCACCTTCAACTCTTCTGCATAATCAATCACTCTAAAAATTCTCTCGATCTCTTTCAACTATCTCTAAGCACCTTCGGGATCATGCGTGCCTTTGAACAATGGAGGATTGTTCCTCTGAAAGTTTCCCAATTGCCTATTAGCACCGATACCAGCTCCTAGCTGATTTCCTCCCAACCTACCAGCAAGCATTCTCAAAGCCTCAGCAATAGCAGCATCGTCTCGTCCGTTTCCTCTTCCGACCATTGTTCTGTAACATTACAAAACAATCACATTAGAACACAAGTATAGACAGTGTTACCTTGCACTAGTCGCATACAAAAGGGAATAACGACACTAAGACACGACCGACTATGCTCTGATACCACTGTTGTAACACCCCTTCTAAATACCCGCGTAATTAATAATTAAATATGAGTACCATGTAAAACAAAGGATGTCACAATTCAAAATATATATAAAACCTCAAATAAACAGTAGCCATGCTTCACTGAAGGACTTATTAAAATAATCAATCAATTAATATCATGTTTTACACAACGGAATAATACCACAAAACCAGAATAACTTCAATTCATAAGTATTCTCAACATAAATCAATAATAATATAGTATAAAACAAAACTCTCATCAAAACGTTTCCCCCAGTGTTACAACTACCAGAGCATACACTGACACGCAGATAATAATAAGACACAGCTCTACAAGCCATCCTCACCGACTCCTGAGCTGCTAACCTTAATCTGAAATCATCAAAGTAAGGGTGAGATCTCATTACAATATAGAATGCATTATACGTTTTTAAATACAACAGAACAATACAATATATTAGTTCACCCTCATCAGAAAAATCAGATTTCAATTCACAATTGCATTTCACACAGCTCATTATGTAAATATAACAATCAATAAAATTATAACACTGGAAACCATCCTAACATGTTATAATTCCATATGCAATGCAGACTCTATGCATGAGGTACCAAATGTGAACTAAATTCACATCCTGTTCGGTTTACACCTCGGAAACAGCGTTAATCAACGGGACACGAATCTAGCCTCACCACCACTAAACCACTGGCTATGGGTATTGGCTCTGCAAGTCCAATTTCACACAATGAGAATTAACCATCACCAGAATGCATATGCATGCACAACAAAAGCATGCAACATTCAATCCACGGAATATGATCACAACATAATTCCACATAATGCCATACATTGCCAACACCAACAAGTATCACATGATAACAGCACAATCATGAATAAATAACAGGGACATCACATAAGCATTAGTTCTCATCCACCCAATCGGAACAAATCCCAAACAATACTTCACCATTTCTAAAACTACCAAAGCTTACAAAATCGGGAATTCGAATCTTTTTAAAATAGATTCAATGAAATAATATTTTCTTTATTTTATGAGATAGTATTTTTAATTTAAGAAATACTGCCAAAAACGGCACTCGAATCGGAGTGACGGTTTAGAAAATATGAGTTTTCAAAGTTTTAAACATTTTGGAAATTAACACAGTGGTAACCGGTTCCTCCCAGGGAGAACCCGATTCTCACATTCCTCAAAAACACGCTCTCTGGATTTTACTATAGGGAACTCGGTTCCTCCATACTGGGAACCGGTTCCCACTAAAAATATTGGTTTTCTTTGCAAATTTTGAACTGGGAACCCGGTTCCTCCCCAGGAGTAACCGGTTTCCAAAAACCCAAAATTCCATCTCCCTGGTTTTTGTACCAGGAACCCGGTTCCTCCCACATGGGAACCGGTTCCTGCGAACTGCAGAACCAAAAATATGCAGTTTTGACAGCAGCTTGCAATTCAACTCAATCCATAATATTCCCATACGAATCCAAACATCAATAACACTAATTTCCATCCAACAGCACCGGTATTATACTACATAGCATGATTCCATTATTCCTAAACATCCCATAACACTACTACGTTCCAATTCATACAATTCGACGCATTTTGGGATAATTTCAATAAACCTAAATTATCTAAATTCAAGTTTTCTAACATACCAATCATTCAATTGGATTCTAAAAACCATAAGGCATAATAATCGAATGAAATCACCCCTTACCTCGCGATGATTCTTCGAATTCCCGGCGGTTGGCTTTTTCCTCTTTCTCTTCTCTTCTCCAATTTCACGTATGATGCAAATTTTCAAATGACCTCTCTTTTCCTTCTTTTCTTTATTATTATTCCTTTTATTATTCCAATAAATACAATAAAATAATAACTAGTATGAGTAGAGTATTTTACTCCTCACACCCCCAATTACACCTCACACCACCAACTATTCCATTCATTTAATTAATTAATTAAATCAAATGATCCAAAAATACTAATAATTAATTTTTAATTAAATAAATAATTAAATTCTAATTATTTTGATAATTGAATTATTTGGGGTGTCACACGGACGAGTATCGTAGGTTGAGTATGACATGGACGGTAGAGTTTAGTCTGTGACGGGCAGTGTGCATTCGTTCCGGACAAGCTGTCTATCCTTTACACTTTTTGTTCATTTACCTTTTGTCTTTTCTTTACAATCATATAACCCCAAACTCATTAACGATAGAATTGTCGAACGATGAATCAATAACCAATCTCTGTGGACACGATACGATATAACCGAACCGATATATATCACTCGATAAAAATAATACTTTACTTTTTGCTAGCCTGCCATAACCGCATCTGAACACTTACTTTATCTCTTGGTTATGATAAGGTGGAAATTAATGTTTACTCGAGTATGGTCGTGCAAGCTATTGAAAAAGGTAGGACGAATCAGATTGGGAGTATGATGTTGATTGATAAAATTTTGGCCCTCCTTAATCAGATTAAAGAAGTTCATATTCTCCATATTTATCGGAAAGCCAATAAGTGTGGTGACATGCTTGCCAATGTTAGTTGCAATAGAGGATCACAATCGGTAATCTATGCTTTGGCGCCTGATTCTATCTACGTCTTGTTGAAAGAGAATGCCGTTGGAGTAAACTCTTTTTGTTCTGCTTTGTGTTAGTTTTCTTTGCTCTTTGGGCCTTTGGCCCTCTTTATAACCAAAAATAAATTAAGGATATCATGATTTTCTATATATCTACTACCTAACTAAGAATGAAAGATGCTTAAGCACAACTCATTGGTTCTGCTCTTTCATGCTTCTTTGGTATTGTGCAGTTTGGGACTATTGCAGCATTTCTTGAGAAGGATCCAAAAGCTTGGCAGCTCAATTCCTTTGACTAGGCTTACAGTATTTTGTACTCGGTTTGTAAATCAAACTTCATTGCTCAATCTGCATCTTTCGTTAGAATGGGGGTTATTTCATGTTACAGAATATGAATTATGTTATGAATTAGTTAGTTTGTTAGAGTTAGTTATCTTTGGTGATATATTGTTCCCTCTATCAAGTTTATTATTATTATTATTAGTTTATTACTATTATAATATTCTATGTTGTAGAAAATTTCAGAAAAATATATTTGATACAACATAACTATAATTGAGAAAGCCTTGACATTATGGTGGCAATTGTTGTTGCGAGTCAAAATTTAAACACAACGTCTATTAAAATTCGCTCCTCCTTTTCTGCACTTTACGTTGCATTTTGATTGCTCATTTTTTATTCCTTGTGCAAATACGTTACCGACTAAGATAAAATAATGTTACCTGGTCTCATGCTACATGAACTTGATAAATAATCTGTGATAGAAGAATTTTTTTGATTTAAATTAATAAATTTGCTTTATGCTTTTCGCTATCCTAAGCGTTGAATGATTTGGATGTGTTTGTGAATGATCAATAGGGTATATTTTCACATGAACAATTGTTAGGATTACAGAATCATAATTATTTAATTCCTTTAGAGCCAACTCATAACTGAATTCATAACCAAATTTTGACAGAAGACAAGGGAAACCCATCCGATAGCAAAGCCTCCAATTAATGTTGCAGTTATGGTTTCTCAATTGCAATGCCCTTCTTCATTTAGCAGTTAAGGGGGTGGTCACCATTAGTTATATGCATTGTTTAACATGTTTGATATATGTGATCTTAATGAACCATATAATTGGAGTATACCATGTTTATGTATACCATGTTAAGACATAAGTTTCCTTCCTTCTTTATTTTGTTTTATTTTATAAGGGTTTTGTATTAAGTTTATAATCTCCACACTTAAGTTCAAAAAGGACACGGCAATTTTGATGGACTTAAAAATCAGCATCAGAAGGATTTGCCTTCACTTAAACTAAAATCGCAGCCAAGTAACATGAAATAGAGATGATATGCTTCATATAACCACTGGTTCTTGAAATGGAAGAAATTGATGAAAATGAGTCTTTGTTAGATATATTGACAACTTATAAACCTGTGATGAAATATAGATCAATATTTTGAATTTTTTAAATAAAATTAAGTAGAATATAGTAATGTATAAATTATGATTTGAAAAATACTCTACTATTAATTAAAACACTATAATAATGTAGAAACTTTTAAATTAAGGATTACTTACATATTAATATTAATTGAAAAACGCTATAATAATTTCAAATTAATTTTATTCAACTATATAAAATGCCTGACTGATTTTGCCATTTGATTATAATAGTAAAATATAATACTATATGTTGATATTACTATTTAATATTTATCATACAAAATATGATATTTGCATTTACTAGTTACCATATTATGAATACCGCATTGAATCCTAACAGCACAATTATGATCATTTATATTAAACATTTATTTCAATTTATACAAAGTGAATATTTCAATATCCTTAAATTTAGAGCATAAATGTAACAACAAAAAAAACAAATTTAGAGCATAAAATCGTAGTTCTTTAAGTATTGTTTCACCAGTTTCAAAGAGATGTGTTAGAGCGTAATGGATAATTGACCATGTATATCATTCTTTTTTTTAAAAGTGTTTTTCTGCTAACTAACGCTCCTGCACATGAATTGAGTAGAATATATATATATATATATATATATATATATATATATATATATATATATATATATATATATATATATATATATATATATATATATATATTATATTATAGTATTTAATTAAGTTTGAGAAAAAACTTGTTAAAATTTGAAAAGGTAAAAAAAATTCAACAGTATTTTACACTTATGGTCTGTTTATTTAAATAAATTGAATTTTTTCTTTGAAATTTTTAAAATATTTTTTACAAAACCGTTTTTAAGAATATTATAAGTTTTTTAATATTTGGTTTTTCTAACTGAAACATTAATTTTGATATTTTATAACATAAATATGTATTATTGAAGATCAAAATCGGAATTTATTCAAAAAATTATATTTTAAAATTAATTTTATGAAATTTATTTAAAATAGTTTTAAAATTACGTGATTTTTTAAAAATTTAAAATTTAATTTTTTTCTTCATAAAAATATAAAATATCTAAAAAAATATTTTATTCAAATCAAATTTATATTTGAAGTTTTTATACAAAAAATTATAATTTATTTTTATATAAAATTATGTAATATTGTAAAAATCATTTAAGAAAAACTAAGGGTGAGAATTCTTATCTTAGGTGACTTGCTTTCCTAGAGTGGCATAATTGAAATGGACAAAATGGGTAGGGTATGTATAAAATTGGTGGGGAAATAATGAATGAAATGTTCAAACTTTAGAGGACAAGCACTAAAAGATTGTAGTCCTTATTACATTGGAAATATCAATGCAGCATCAATGTAACTAAAGTTGGTATGATTAGATCATTCTAATTTTCTATTCCATTCATGCCTTCATGGTCATCACAAAAAAGTTTGCTTTGCACCCTATAGAGAGAAAAACAAGTCTTTTTTCTTCCATTTTTTTATAATAGCATTAGAGTTTGAATTTGTAATATCTCTATTATTTTTTGAGTTTTAAAAGATTTTGACAAAAAATTAAAATTTAAAATAAATAGTGAAGTTCATAATTAAATAGGTTTCAATATCATTATTTATTTATTTATTTATTTATTTGCTTTTATCTTTCACTAAATATAATCCTCTATTTCTTTTTATTAAATGGAGATAAGATTCCATTTTCACAAAAATATATGTCATGATGCTCAAATGGCAACATCACAATCAACCAAAATACTCCTCTTTATATAAATGTTCATTTGCTAATGAAAATGTTCTATTGCAATATTATTATTATTACTCCACTCCAAGCCTTTGCTTTAAAGAACACCCAAAAATTGTGAGACATATCCTATCAAGGAAGCTACTTTTGTACTAAAAATCATTCCCTATTGTACAAAGTGATCGACCAAAGGAAACCACTTTCTTGAATAATGTTGTCCACTTCATAGATGATATATCAAATAAAATGTTACTCCACCCGTTTTAAAATAATTGTCTTAAACAAATAAAATTTGTTTTAAAATAACTATTATTTTTACTTTTTAATTTAATAATGATTATAATTTTTTTAACTGTGTCATTTACATTTTACTTTGAACACTACTTTCAATATATTATTAAGGTTAATTTTATAAAAGTGGAATGTGTTATAACAACATTATTATATTTTTTAATCTATGTAAAGAAAACCTTAAACGACAATCATTTTGAAATTGAGAGAGTAAATTTGTAAACATGTCAATGAACAATTTAATCATGAAGGAATCATTTTTAGGGCGAGGTTCTTTAAATATTTTCTTTTCGATTCTTGACCACGTTCATAAGTGATCAGTGGTATTTACACAGTTATTTATCGTTAATTGAAGTTATATTTTCTTTTATTTGTCGAGTGTTTTATTTCATTTTACCGTAATTTATACTTTGGTTGTGTCTCTTTAATGTTTTTAGGTTCATGTAAGCATTCAAGAAGAATCAGAACAAAAACAAGGAAAAATCACAAGATTTCAGGAAAAAAAATTATGCACGCTTCAAGAGGTGCAACACTGTCACCCGTGTCAGGCAACACAGCCACTCGTGTCAGACACATTGGTCGTGTTTCTCTGACAGCATGAATTTCCAAAATCTCAGAAGTGCAACATGGGCGCCCGTGTTGCGTAACACGGCCAATGTCGGCTTGGGGCGTTGATTTATGTATTTTCTCTTATTTTGCTCAAGTTTTGGTCTGAAAGGGTGGTTTGGGTATTTCCAACCGACATAAGTGAATGTTTACTATTTAGATAAGTTTTTACAATGAATTAGAGGACTTTTTACCAGCGAAGCATTCCAGGAGAGAAGATTGGAGAAGACAAGGGTGTCGACAGAAGGAGATTTTCATGAATGCAAGATTGAAGATCAAATTTCTTTCCAATACTTGTAACATTTACATTTTATCTTCTTTTTTCTTTGAATAGTATTAGTAGCTAAAACCTCAATGCTAGGGGGTATCCTTGTTTTGATTCTGTAATTATTTTGAATTTCTAACCTGATAATACAATATGTTTCTATTTAATTTTATCATTCTATGTTTTTAATGCTTTCTTTGTCGGACCAACAAGAATTAATCAACGTATTTAACCCTTGATAAAACAAAGGCTTGATTTCATCATAATTCTCTAAGGATTTAGGATTGAATGTTCAAAGGTTTTGCCACTAAGGACTTAGGAGAAAATAACCTAAGGGACTGGTAATTGAATGTTATGAACTTGTTGAAAAAAATTAGAATTCAAGGTTATTATAGGGCAAATCATACACCTTCCTTAGCATGTTACTCATATCTGCCAAAACAGTCCTTAGCATTTATTTATTTTATTTGCAATTATTTTGTTTTAGAAAATCAAACCTAAACTCTAGAAGTTTTTGTTTAATTGAACAATAATTGGAACTCGGTATTTATACATAGTCCTTGAATCGACATTCGGGAAATTTCTCTATTATTACTACAGAGGCAAAATAGTACACTTGTTATTTTCCCCATCAATAGGATGTGGCAATTCCATTGTTTATAGGGAGCTTTTTTCCATTTAAGTCAATTATTAAAATTAATTCTCGTTTGAATTTATTAATCTAAATCAAGAATATTCTAACTTTTGTTTTTCTATCTCATAGATTTATGCCTTCTAGTTCATCTATTTGTTAGGTCATCTTTCTTTTAAATAGTCCTCCTTCTAAGATGCATAGCTCTAGACTTTTTGTTTTTTAGAGTGTCCGCTTTCTCGCCTATATTTTGGACCGTCTGTCTCTTAGATCACCGTCTTATTTGTTGTTTGTTTCTCAGACCGTCATTCTTTTAGACCGTCTACCTTATGGGTTATCTGTCTCGTAGACTTGATACCTTCTTGAATGTCTTATTTGTTGTTTGTTTCTCGGACTGTCACCCTCTAAGCTACTTTTCTAACCTTCGTCATACTAGGGCCTAAGTGGCCCATTTTGTTACATCATTTGGCCTAGATCAAAATAAATAATGCTAAAATTACAGAGGATTTCTTAATGCATCCTATGTTTTTCTAACACACCTCGTGAAATTCCAAAAATATCCCAGATTTTGAAAATTCATTTTCGAATGCACCCCAAACATATACAAATCATCCGTTTTTGAGTCACTCATTTTTATAACTAAATTTATTCTGAAAATGTATTTCCAGAATTTCTTCGAAAATACATTTATGGAACCTGATGTCATATATGTAAAATGTATTGTAATAGTTGGTGATTTGGCTGTTGGAATGTCGATGTTTTACCCCTTGTTCCATGGCAGAAGTTGACTATAAGGGGAGAAACTATAGAATTTGTTTGCTTTGTTGGTTTTGTTACGCGAAGAGGGCTTGGGTACTTTGATACATATTGTTATTTGTTATACATATGTTTGATGAATTATTTCTAAGATAAGACAATTTTGGCTTTTTGGAAAAAGTCCATGAATCATGGCTTTCATGAGGTGCGTCATTTTAGTAACTTTCGAAAATGTATTTTTGGAGATATTTCATAAATGCATTTTCGAAATAAATTTAGTCACGAAAATGGGGCGTAACACAAAACAAATGAAACGTATGTGTATGGAGTGCGTTTGGAAATATATTTTCAAAAATTAGAGGGTATTTTTGGAATTTCATACTTTTTTTCAACAGTATAAGGTGAAGAAATTCTCAAACTATATTGTTTTAAAGATGTGATTAGGGGTGCTCGCGGTGCGATTTTGATGCTAAAAATCATCCTAACCGCAAGAGAAAAAACGTGTTGTTTGGTTTGATTTGGTTGAATTTTAGATAAAACGAAACCAAACCAAACAAATCAATGCAGTTTGGTTCGGTTCTGTTGGTTTGATTTTTTAAAATACTTTATTGAATCATATATACACATATAGATGACAATATAATTTTTATATTTAGTCATTTAAACACTACCAAATAACAACAAAACTCATCATATTTGATCAACAATTTCCTATTTAAGATGTAAAAATTGAATTAGACAAAATTGGAATAATACACATTAAATAATAGCATAAAAATTTATCAAAAATATTATAATGAAACAAAAAATAGAAGAGATGAGATTAGTGATGATGAAAAAGAAAAGATATAAGAGATGAGAGATTAGAGAAAAAATGTATGATAAAAGCGAAATTGAAAATGGGAACATTTGCATAAAAATGAGAAGTGAAAAAGAAAGAGTATAAGAGAGTAGAGATTAGAAAAGAAGAGACAAGATGTATGTGGGGAAGAAGGTGCGATAATGCTTATGAGAGATTTAAGAAGACTAAAATTGAAACCATATGTGTAAGGATGAGAAAATTGTTAGTAATCATAAGACTAAGGTATAATATGTTTAGGTTTAGGTTGATGTGAGTTAAATAAAATTTAGATTGTAACGTAATGCAATTTAATTTGGTTTGATTCGATTTGAAAAATACAAACTGTAAAGCGAACCGAACTGTGTAGTGTTGTTAAAAGATGATGAAATCGAATTGGCTTTATGTAAATGTAATAAAAGATGATTTCAATATATTAATATAGTTAATTTAGTAAAAGTGTAACATCTTATAACAATATCATTACATTTATTAATTTGTGGAAAAAAACTCTTACAATTGTATTTTATTAATTTGTGTGAAAAAACTCTTAATCGATTGTATTTTAAAATGGATGTAATAATTTTGTAATGGACAAAATGGATGGGGTATGTGATTTCAAAGGGGTGGGTGTGATGAATGAGATGTTCAAACTTTAAGGGACAGGCAAAAAAAGATTGTAGGCCTTAGTGGAAATATCAATGTAGCAAAAAGTTGGTATGCTTAAATCTTTCTATAATTTACTATTGCATTCATGATCATCAAGAAGAATGGGAAAAAAAATTATGTATGCAATTTTAAAATGGAGAGATTTTAAGCCTTACATTTCTGCATTTAGATAAGATTCCATTTCACTTACAAATATATGTCATGATACTCAAATGACAACATCACAATCAACCAAAATACTTGTCTTTATATAATAATAAACTTCTAGTTCAATATTATTATTGTAATTATTATTATTGTTATTATTGATCCTATAATAACACACTCCACTCAAAGCCTTGGATTCAAAGAACACCCAAAAATTGTGAAACATATCCCATCAAGGAAACCACTTTTGTACTAGTATTAATTCCATATTGCACAAAGTGATCGACCAAAGGAAACCACTTTCTTGAACAATGGTGTCCACTTCACAGATGATAGACCAAAGAAGATGTTAAATTTTTAAAGATGTCAATGACAATGATCAATCTAATATTGAAGGATTCCTTTTTAGGGTGGGGTTCTTTCAAGGTTTTCTTTTCAATTTTTTATCACATTCATATGATGCGGCAATTCCATTGTTTTAAGGAGATTCCTTTTCCATTTAAAGCCAATCATTAGACATAGATGTGTTTCCATTTTATTTCTCAAAATTAGAGATGCTAAACGGATATATCTAGATAAGTATGTTTTCTTCGTATTTTTTTAAAATAGATCAAAGATTTAAACTCATATTTTTTAATATGTTAGTTCCACTCCGTTTTTTTTTATATAATTTTTGTGAATTTGTTTTTAAGGTTTTTACAGAACGGGATAAAATAGGTCGGCATATATATTTACCATCTATAATTTAAATTAGAAAAAATACTGCTATTTTAATTAATCATTCAAACATAAATTAAAAAATTATTTTTGACTGACCAATCCGATAAATTAAAAGAACCATAATTTAAAAAAAATGTATTCATCTCAAGATAATCGAGTTTGAATTTCTTTCATGGTTTCATATTTAAATTTCCCTAAACAATAATAATTCATTATGTTGCATCGATCTATTCTTAATTTTATTCGAATTTCAATTGAATTCTTGTTAATTAATGAATAGTAGGATTGACTTATTAAATTATTAGGTCCTAACACCTAATATCGAATTTTTGTATTAAAAGAATATATTAAAGTAAAAGTAGCTTTCTTGCTTTTATCACAAACAAATGAATAAAATAAAATAAGGGGTGTGCATTGTTTAAGTGTTTGACATTTTTGGAATTCCCCAAAATTAACAATAATTGTTATTAGTACTTCTTGGCACTAATGCACTTTGTACTTTTAGAGGAATGAGATAAACTTGTATGAGTGCAACTACGTACGAATTCCTTCTATTTGATTTTGCATTATTTACAAGTAAAGTCCAAATTAGTTGCTTACCACTAAATAAGCATAAAATCATTTATATTGTAAACCAAAAATAATAAAAAATGCAAGTCAATAAAAATGCTTATCTAAAACAAAAGTCAACCAAAAGTGTTGTCCAAATTTGAATGGAAATAGATTTGACCAAGTTAGTCTTTTCAATGCTTAAATTTAAGATGGTCAAAACATTCCAAGTCTAAGTTTACTTTTAGATGTGAATGTTATCATAGTAAACAAATAATTGAAAATATTGTTAGAATTTGAAACTAATCAATCCCAAATACTATTGCTTTCATCTTACATCTTTCATCTTACATCTTTCATCATAACAAAAGGAAATCATTTTGATTTTACAGTTTTAGATACGATGAGCTTATATATTATAAATGATCATTTAAGTGATATCTTGTTTGCTACATCCAAAATAATAATGGAATTTCTTCTCCCACCTAATGTCTTCTTCATTTATTGTGAAAACTCAAAAATACTCATGTTTTATAAGTGTATTTATAAATTCATCTCGGAGGTGGATTTCGCAAGTGTATTTACGAAATAACCTATATTTTTTAAAAATAAGGTGAATTCGTAAGTGCACTTGCAAATTCACCTTCTTTTTTTTTAAATAAGGTTAATTCGTAAGCGCACTTGTGAATTCACCTGATTTTGAGTAATTCATAAGTGCACTTACGATGTCTATTTTGTTTTAACAAAACACACATAATAACCCCCAATCCATTTCATTTTAAAACACCCAACACCCAACACCCATTTCATTTCAAAACACCCAACACTCATTTCTACTAATTCAATCTCACTCCATTCAAGTTCATTTTGGCATTTCAACTCCAAACTCTTTCAAAATCATCTTCAAACTCAAATTTGTGTGAATTTTCTTCACATTTTTTTGATTCAAAATGTAAACTTTTATAAGATTATTAGATTAGGTTGTAGAAATTAAATTGTATATGAAGTTAGAATAGGTAAATGTAGTTGTATTGGATTAAAAAATGGAATTTTGGGTGTTTAGGGAATGAATTTTCTGGTGGGTGAATTCGCAAGTGCACTTACGAATTTTTGTCTGACTTGTTTTAAATTAGTAACCTAATAATTATAATGGTTTATTTCAGGAAAATGGCAAAGAAACAGGATCATATGGCGCGTTTGAGACAAGGCAGGCCAAGTCAGACTTCCTCGGCTCGTCGAGAGTGACAACAACACAGGTTAACTGGCCTTGTGGACAGGGTCGGGTACAAAGGGATCAACTATAGATAACTTCACCTTCCGCACCGTCATAGAGGAATCGTCTGCATGAGGCATCTACCTCTGGTGCACATGAGGAGGTACCTGATGACCAGGTACCAGAGGAGGCCCAAGATGTTCAAGCAGAGGACGCCGAAAATGTTGAGGTACCGGACGACGATGTTGAGGAACCTGCAGAGGTGGAGGATGGCTATCCAGAAGGGCTATATGACACATCCCTCCTGATTTATTATAAGGATCATGATGCTCGTTATGTCTGGGATGGGTAGGTATTTTTTGGTTCCACATGATTTATCTCATATTATAATTTTTGTTCAAAAATATGATTCCTCTTGAGCTATTTTCGTTGAATTATTTTGTTTAAGGAAAGGAAGGCTTTAAAGCATGTTAACCACTCCTGCAAAAAATTTGATCTTTTTATTCCAAAGGCTCAGTGGTTCCATAATATTGTCATCGGATCCGTTCTTTCCATATTATGCGGTACGAGTTATAATACCATAAGCACTGGCATGCAGGATGCTTTTGCTGAGAGGTGGCATAATGAGATGTCATTTTTCCACTTTTCAGTTGGGGAGTTGACCATCACGCTTGATGATGTTTCCTGCTTGCTCCAACTACCTATTAGAGGTAGATTACTGAACCATATAAAGATATCCAGAGTTGAGGCGGTTGACTGGATGTGTGAGTATATTAGAGCTGACCCGAGCAGGGCTGCATCAGACTGTGACTCCACAAATAGGGTGCACATGAGGTTCTCCTACCTAAAGGAGCTATATGAGGAGCATCTCGGTGCAGTAGTAGCTGCAAAAAGAACTGTGCGTGCAACTAGTGTGCCTGTGGACGAGGATGTTTTTTTCCAGTTTCACCGTGGCTGTGTTGTCTGGTGTTTTTTGCTGTACCCGGTAGGCACGCCTGTCTTTGTGGACATGAGTGACCATTACACCGATGTGGCCTATCTGAGGTATTTTATGGACCTGACTACAATTTGTGAGTGGAGTTGGGGTGCCTCTTTTCTGACATACCTCTACCAGAAGCTGAATGAAGCTTCCAGATGGAGGGCGAGGGCACTCATTGGCTCGTGCACACTCCTCACAGTATCTTTTTTATTTTAGCGGTAAATTTTAATTAGTTTTGATTTATTTGTACTTACACATTATGTTTTTATTGATGTAGAGTTGGATAATATCATACTTTCACCGTACCCATGGTTACACGAAAGATCTTGACTACGAGGCCACCATGCCAAGGGCTGCCAAGTTTATTCTCAATAGAGACAACCAAAATGTGCTTCCTTACCGGGTGTTCCTTGATCATACTGCCCATGACGACATTAACTGGACGTCTTTTGGGGACTATAGGGAGGTTGTGGCATTTGATCATATCTCATTATACTTTGGGTAGGTAGCTTATGGGTCGAATATGATGGTCAGGTATTTTCCCGAGCGGTGTATCCGCCAGTTTGACTTTGTGCAGATCATACCTAGATCTCTTTTTTAGGATGCTCCTGATAGCATGACACGAAGGGATCTCGATGACGTCTTCCAGGATTGAGAGAATTATATGGTGCCAGAGGAGTATCGGATGATGCGGGCATCCCAAATATGGAACTGTATAGAGGGTTACATGACACGGTTCTTTAGAGTGTCACACCCTATCATGAAATCGGATGCTCCTAAACATCCACTGAGGCTAGTACATGAGGAGCTCTTGGAGAACGAGCAGGACCAGGATAACCATGTGATTGATCTAGTGCCCATATGCCAGCGTATCCTCTAACTTGGATGAGGGGCGTTGGATGCAGAGATTATCGATGGGGGCGGTCCCCAAGCGGTTGCCGTGATGGAGAGGATCGTCACTGAGGCAGACCGCGCAGTGGAGTACTGCAAGCAGAGGAGGGCGCGGGAGATTAGGATTAGGCATACACAATACTCTTATATTTTGTTCTTTGATTTTTAATAATTTGACCGTACTTACTTTTGGAACAATTTATGTAATTTGATATTTATAACTATTTTTTTCCATTACATAGTAATATATTAGTTGGTTTGTGAAAATAGAATTCAACTTATTTGAATTCCTGAAAACGAAAATATAATGCGACTTATAGTGAAAAGCATTGTAGTTTTAAACATCTTTTAACTCTTTCAAAGAAAGTTTCGTAAGTGCACTTACGAATTCACCTTTCAGGGTGTTTCGTAAGTGCACTTACGAATTCACCTTTCAGGGTGTTTCGTAAGTGCACTTATGAAATAACCTTATTTTTTTCTTTCAAATTCAACGTTTAAAATAATAAAACATACAAAATAAGGTGAATTCGTAAGTGCACTTACGAAACACCTTAAAAGATAAATTTGTAAGTGCACTTACGAAAGATATTTTTAGTTTTTTAAAAGTGTGTGAGAAAACTACTAGGTGGGTGAAGAAATTCCCAATAATAATGTTGGGAATATTCTTAATGTCTTGAGGATAAAATTGAACTAAAAAGCTTAAATTAAACAAAAAGAAGGAGATGGAGCTTTTGCAGAGTAAACCTAGTTGTCTTAGTGTATTTTTGAATGAGTAAATGTCAATTTAAACATGTTTGTCTTAACTTTAAAAAAATAGATTTTATTTTTACTTTTAAAATATTGATAAAAAATTAAAAATTCATTTTTTGTAAATTAAAATATTTTAACATCTGTTAACATAAATATATTATTAAAGATTAAAACATATTCAAAAGTACAAAATTATCAAAAGGATGTGTATCAAAATAACTTTTATCAAAAACTATTTAAAATAACTTCAAATTTAAGTTTTTTTTTTTTAATTTTGACATCCAAAAAATTTATAGTAAAATGATGAAACACCTAAAATATTTTTTTAATAAAAACTATTCAAATCGATTATCATTAATTTTTTATTTTTGAAAGTCTTTTCAAAAATGATTTTTAATGAAAATTTATTTTAAATAACTTTAAAATTAAGTGATTTTTTAAAATTTTGATAAAAAGATAATTATATAAGATAAAAAGATCCTTGCTTGAAAAAAAATTCTACAGTTTCTTCATGTCTAAAGATGGTGATCTATGGGAAATGCTTGGAGATGGTTGTTATACAACTGTTCACAAAAGAGGTATTTCTTTGGACAAGAAGACCTTAAACTCTCCATAAAAGAATTTGTACAAACTTTATCATAAATCTAGAACCATTACGGTGAACACAATAATCTCTTTCAAGGAGCTTCTTAAAATTCTATATCAATTGTTGTACCCCAATTTTTCCCCCTAAGATTCACTCATACTTCATACCATTGCATTACACAAAGATCAAATGGTCTCTCTCTCTCTCTCTCTCTCTCTCTCTCTCTCTCTCTCTCTCTCTCTCTCTCTCTCTCTCTCTCTCTTATCTTTGGATTTGCCTTTGGGAGATCACCAAGCACCATTGAATGTATGTGATGATTGATGTTTGACTAGCAATAATGTGTGCATACTTCACTCTCTAAATGTGATAGGTGAATGGTGCACAAGTCTCTTATGCAAGGAGTCAATAGGTTCACGTGTTTATTTCCATGTCTTCTCTCCTCAGTTCTCAAGATTTTTGAAAGTATTGTCTCCCATTGAAGATTTCTCTTGTCATCAACTATGGTCTCTCATCTTGAGTATATGCTTCATGTTAGAAAGAGATAATCAAATTCAAAGAATTCACCATTCTATGGCCATCTACCTTGAATTAGGGTTTTGGATTTCTGAGGATCATATCTTAGTATTTGTGTGAAGTTTGTGGATGATTTCAAAGTAATTTGATTCTTAAGGTGACTTCTAATATGAATATGCTTGGATCCAAGGAGTTTGATTGGTGAGAAGATTATTTTAGAAGTCTATGGTTGCCTACTCTCTATATTGATACTTCATTTATCTTGTATGACTCCAAAGAATCATAAATTGGTCATCCCTTGTCTCTTTGAGATCATTCTTCTTTCACAATGAACCTAAGGATGTATAATACAACCTGGTTCAAATGGTAGGAAGAGAAAATGCATGGAAACTTACCTATGAAGTCAAAATATTACAAGTCCTTGATGAATTTCTCAATTGTTGGTCAATCAACTTCAAAAGATCATATCTTGATCATCATTTATCACCTTGAGGTAATTCTTTTTGCACAACAATCTTGATGATGTGAACTTTATCTCCATATAATTTTTAAAGATTGAAAGTTTTTGGAAGTTGCTTGAAGAAATCAAAAGATTATAGGTCATTTCATGAAATTTCATCAATTTCACAAGGCCATAACTTCCTCAATTTTTGGAATTTTTGGGTGATTCTTTTTTCCAAATGTTCCTTGAGAGGTATACTTCATTTCATCTTTGAAAATCAAGAGCAAATTTTGAATTGAAGTCCATGTTTGGATTGAAAACATTATAGGTCATTTTTTGCCAAACTTAGAAATTTTTCTAAGTGTGAAAAAGTCAGTTTGTTTTTGGTGATTTCAAAGGATCACTGAAACACCCAGCCGAAAAATCAAAGGATATAACTATATATCAATGAAGTCGCCATCGAACGTTTTTTATCCCACCAAGAGGGAAAGGTAAACATCGAGTAAACACAGAGAAATCACGGTCTTACCGAGAGATCGTAAGGAAGTCATTACGCGAAGGAAAGGATTAGCACCCCACACGTCCGTAGTACTCTACGGTATCCGCTTTTACTTTCTATCTAATGGGTGTAAAGGTCTAACTATATCTGTATATGGCATAATGCATGCAAAAAAGAAAAGAAGAATAAAGAAATAAAATAAAATAATAAAAGAAAGAAAACACGGGGAAAAGAAGGAAATATTTACAAAGGTTGCTCGATCTAGCCCCGCGACAGGATGCCTATGTATTCCCTCGTGCAATGGGAAAGTCAGAGCGCCGTAGTTCGGCTCACTTGTTTTGGTTGGTTTGTGTTTTTTAGATTAGCAGACAAAACAACAAACGGTGACGAAACACCTCCATGATGACAAAACATCAGCTACAGACGGGATGACGAAACATCAGTAAACGGGATGACGAAACATCAGAAGAAGAAATGACGAGACATCAGAGGGTGAGATGACGAAACATCGGCAGCAGGACGACGAAGCATCAACAGCAAACAGGACGACGAAACATCCTAAAACTAATTGGTTTGTATCTTTTACTTTGGAAAAAGCTTCAGATTATTAGGGTGTTTTAATGCACTTGACAAAACAAGATTTTAATTTTAAGAATGCAAGAGGATAAAGGTAAAATGGCTAAGGGATACTAACTTACTTCTAATCCTAATATTATCATACAAAATTGATCCTAAGTTATGGATATGGACAAGGGGAAAATCTACCTAAGGTTATCATGCATGGATGCTTAACTCAATCTCTAAGCTCGATAACTAACCTAGTCGAGTAAACCTAAGGGGAATCTATAAAATCAATCATCTTGGTTAGAAAACCAAGTGATAAAGGGGGTAGAATCAAGTAAAGTGCTTTGGCAAAAGCACACAAACCAAGCACTAACAAGTGCTAAAAAAAGAAGGGAAGGAGAAGAAGATGTAGTGGAATCAAATGAAAGGGGTACATACAAAGTGTCATGTGAAGTGAGGTCAGTAGACACAACATTCATTTACAAATTTTATGCAAATCCTTAACAAACATCAAACATCACTATAAACATACACATATAAAGTTAATTCACAAACTAGGTTGAAACTAGTCCTAAAAGCATGCGAAGAGCTAATTGTGCGAAGCGATGGACTTAGATGAAGTTAATGGACAATTAAAGAATAAAATGACACAAAAGTCAGTAGCTAAACATATTAATGCTTCATTTACATCACACAAATAAATCATAAAGATTCATGAACCAAAATCCACCAAAAAGTGCATAAACATGCAACGATTGCGTGTAGTGAAGTGAATCTAAGTGTGTGAGACTTATGATATGCAAAGAAGGTGTCAAGATGAAGTTATTTCAGTACCAACATCATATTAAAGAATTAATAACTAAATCATAAAGAAAATGTCACAAAGATGCAATTACAACATTAGTGCGAAAACTAGTTGAAATGCTTAGCCTAGAAAGCGTTTACAAGTCGAAAGAAGCCATAGAAAGGCAAAGATGAAAAGAGATGGACCAAGATATTTAAATATATACAAGTTACAGTATAAAACACATTATCTCACCAATAAGACCATCCAAACATGCATTCAAAGGGTTCATGACCAAAACACTCAAGAAAGATGCATTCGATTCATACAAGTGCGAGCAAACATGTGTGCGCGCGTGTGTGTGTGCTTGAGCATGATTGTTCTAAGGGTCACATGATGGTGGGATCAGAAGCAACAAATGATGAATAAATACTCATGCTATACACTACCAAGTCATAAGATGTTCCAACTTGCACATATACAACATCTACACAAAAAACTAGTTAAAGGCTTGATCTAGAATGCAACTAGGGATTGAATGAAGCATGGTTAATTCATGAAGGAGAAAGAATGACCCTCATAGCATAATAAGACATGAAAGGAAGTATATATCATGGTAATAATGCATTATCATCATATACATAATCATCATGAAGATTCACAAACAAAGGAAACTAGGAAAGCCTAAGTATGCATCTAGAAGTGTGGTGAAATGTGCATAGATGTGTGATTGTGAACATGCCTTGTGTCAAGTGTTATATTCAAGTGAGATGAGTGATAAGAACATAAACATCATGTTCACACAAACACAAAACAATTATCATACATCACAATCATTCGTGGTACAAAGGTTAGCAATGGAGAAGAGCGATTCTAAACCCTAGAGTGAAGTTTAAGCAAGCATACAAGTTAATGAGCCAAACATGGTGAAGAGGCAAGGTGAGAAAGTGATGTGATACACAAATTCAGTAGCTTAAGACCTAAGTAAATCACAAACAAAATCAATTCAAATAAAGTAAAAAGCTTACACACACAAGTACATTGAATTAGGGTTTGAAAACACCAAAACTAGTTAAGCATAACACTTGAGAAAGATTGAATAAAATAGTTTTAATTAGAAAATTAAAACTATGTGTAACTTGTGTCATAAGTTTAACTCAAGATATGATTCATGAGCAACCAAATGTAGAAGATGAGACTTCAATACACAAACAAATCACCCATTTGATGAACAAAATCATCTAAAGTAAATACCACTTATCTTAGATCAAACGACATTGATTAAGATTTGTAGGAAGGGAATAAAGTCTTGCATGTCATAGGGTGATGATAGAACCCTCACAAAGTGATTGCTATGAGCTCAAGTTAATGTCAATTGAAGTGACATACCTCAAACCTGATGAACCTATAATCCCTTAAGGTATTGTCCAATCAACAATAGAAGAAAAAAAAAGATGATTTAGCTCTTTTAGGTCATCATGATGATCTTGCAATCGAATGCAAGTCAATGAATCAAAGAGCATAGGATTAGTTATCACATAATTCACAAAGTCAGAAGTGAAGACTCAAAACATTCAATTAGAATTAGACCTCTAATACCATGAATGATGCACATAATACAAGTATTACAACCATAGCTACAAGGTGATGACATCCTAACAACCAAAACCAACATGAATTGAACAAGTTAGGGATCTTAAATGAATCAATCAAACTGGAATCAAGGCCCTAAACCTGCCATGATAATGAGATAAATAAATGAGAAGTAAATTCCCAAAGGATTGCATGAATGCATTCTTCATATCTCACGATTCATGTAAAACAACCCAAGATGAAACACCTTCTAAGTATAGGATCAAGATGATCCAATGAGGTCAAATGTCTCTCAAGTATTTAGAAGAATATCCTTGAGGTTATCATACCCCTAAGCATCCATTAGAAACACAAATTGTACAAGAACATGGTCTAGAATCAAGACATCAACCAATTAGGGTTTTGGGAACCACACAAACTTCATGCTCAAGGTAGAAATCAAATGATCAATATGTAATTCCCAATTAATGAAAACATGTTTACATATTAATAGAGCATTCAAATGATCATCACATACTCAAAGCTTGGCCTTAAATTATGTCCATAAGCTTCAAATTGAAACTTGACTCAATTACACTAGGCCATATGTTCACCTTGGAAATTCCATAAAAATAGAAAATGAGGTATAAAATCCAAGCAAAAATGAACTAATGATCTCAAATCTCTTATAAGTCAGAGACATATCCTTGCTCAAGTCAAAAGTCCATGGAAGGATCAAAATAAAAATCAAAAAGGTACTACTAGTTCAAAATTAAACTTATATGACCAATAAACAAGAAAAATTTGTATAAAATACAAAAGTCAGAAATAAAAATCTACAAAAATTAGAAACAGTGACCTAACATCCCAAAAATGATCAAAACTATTTTTGTTATTTTTTATTTTCAAGGAAAAATGATAAACAATAAAAATGCAAAATGTAGAATGCAATTCATGTATTTAATGCTTAAATTTAATTAAATATGCAAAAATATTAAAATTATGAAATAAAAATCAGATATGCATGATGGATGGATAGAGTGTTCCAAAATATTTTTTAGGCATTTTTTATATGAGGAAAAGTATTTTAAATAATTTAATTATGCATGAAATGCAATATAATGCATGAAATTGTTTAATTATGCAAAAAATTCAAAAATTATGAAATAAAATTCAGAAATGCATGGTGAATGATTTGAATGGTCTAAAATATTTTTTATGCATTTTTCATATGAATAAAAGTATTTTAAATAATTTAATTATGCATGAAATGCAATATAATGCATAAAATTATTTAATTATGCAAAAATGACAAAATTATAAAATAAAATTCAGAAACTCAAAATTAACCCCTTAGAGGGTCCAGAATATTTTTTTGTGGGATTTTTCATCATGAGAAAGTATTTTTTATGAATTTTTCCATTAAAACATAATCAATTAATCTCAAAATTTATTTAATTAGTCAAAACATTTTTAAAATTTTAGAAAAAAATTCCACAAAATACTAGATGTCAATATGAATCTATGATATTTTTTTTGTAATTTTTGGATGAATTTTGGATGCAAAATAAAATGGACAAATATGCTAATTATAAAATCAATTAAATGAAAATAAAAAAACAAGCCAGCAAATCAGATGATGCCATGCATCATCTTCAACCTCCAGCCAAAGCCCTAAACACGCGTATGAACCAGTGACATGCAAGCTACTTTTGATCCTTACAACTATCTCATTTCTCAACCAAATCAAGCGATTCAAAGCTCAGATTAAAGGTCACATGGCAAGCTACAACACACAACTTGTAAAAATCTAAATGATCCATCATGCATCAAGAAATCAGAACGAGAAAATCATGAAAATCATCCAAATCCAGAATTTCAGAACATCATGCTATGCAACACTTCAAAAACAAAGACAAATATACATCAAACCTATTGTTTGGCCAGCTGACCACGCATGTATAAGCTTTTATTCATCAATGACAAGCTAGAAACTCAGATTCAAAGTTCAAAAAGTTACCTCTTGATTTGGAAAATAAATCCAAATGGGCCTTTGAAATTGAAAAGAAACCCCTCTGGCATGCTCTTGAGACTTCAGTGAAGTGATAATAAGGAGGAGAATCCCTCAGAAATGCAAGTTGCAGAAGCTTCAAGGAGAGAAAAAGCTTGAAATATAGAGCTCGAATTTTGGATCTGGAAAACGAGAGAGAGAGCATCCTCCTGAGAAAATGGGAAGCTTCCTACTTACATTGAGAGAGTAACTATGAGGGTACATCAGTCTTTCTCTCAATAAATCTGTTGGAGCAAAAATTATCAAAAAAAAGTGTAATGGATGAGCTTGTGTTTTATGTCAAACTAGCAAACTATTCCTTGCGTTTTGATGGTTGTGAGGATTGTGTGAATGAGGTGGCACATGGGTTGTTTCTCAAACTTACCATATATGGAAAAGAAAAGAAGAATCGTGCATGGCAAGGGTGTGAAAAATACTCACTTTGTTTGGGCTTTTTATGGCAGAAAGTGAGGTGGCATGGAGGCTTCGATTCCTACTACAAGCTTGCCTAGAAATGACTTGTAAAATCCTCACAAAAACATGCAAGCAAGCTTCTGTGCACACAGGCTTGGATCCTCCTGTTCAAGCCCAATTTTCTCACTAATGGCTCGTGCAAATCTTGGCTTTTAGAGGCCTATCAATAGCTCTTGGAATGAGGATTACAATGAGCTTTGGATCACTGAAAATAGAGTTGAAATGAGTGAGATATGGCTCCCAGAAGTTGATCCCATGCACGACCATGTTTATGCACAACTTCTGGGCACACGCGCGCACATCTGGCTTGCATGGTCGTGCATGGGATAAGCTTTATGGCCTCCACTTGTGAACCTTGTAACTTCCTCAATATTGAACCAAATGATGTGATTCAAAGCTCCAATTAAAGATCTCGTGGCATACTTCAAGATGCACGAAGTAGATTTCTCAAATTCCATCTGAATCAAAAGATATGAGCCTCAAGATTATGCCCACCACCTGTTTGTGAAAAGTACACGCAGAGAAAGCCCAGAAATTTGCAAGCTTTCCCAGCCTTGGTTAAAACTTGTGCATGAAACTTCTAACTCAAATATCTCTCAAATGGTGCATTTTTGAGAAATTTTACACACTGACAAATTTGTACGATTTTTTTCAAGCTTTCCAAAAATGTATGGTATGCAACCATTGGATAAAAATTGAGAAAGTTATGACATGTCAAAGTTTCATAGGGTGGACACTTAAAAATGTTTTTTATCTTTAAGTAACTTCAAGAACAAGTTAACCCTAATTTCGTCAACTTTCTTGGTTCAATGATGGATTTGATCATGAAATATGAAAATATGATATTTGACTTGATGGTTGACCAAAAGTCCACTTGGTCAACTCTTGATTTTGACTGATTTTGACCAAAAATGACCATTTTGCCCCTTGTGATCAATTGACTTGCTTCTACTCAAAATTGAGCCTCAATATTTCAACCATGGATGCCCAACAACATATAGAAACAAGTGGAATCAAATTTGAGTGAAAAATCTGGAGAAATCCTGATTATACCCAAAACCCTAATTTTGCACCTTGTGTTAGGAGGTATCCAATCAAGCTTCAAAACCTCAATTCTTCTGAATGTGTTGAGTAATTATTTGAACCATGATAACTCAGATGATAATAAGAAGGTGATGCTTCAATAAATTGAATTATCCAAACTTCAAATTTCACAAAGGGCCAAAACCCTAATTTCATCAGATGAATGCCAACAGATGAATTCCTCATAAACTCTTTGCAAAACTTCAACTCTTGAGGAATCAATGAGACAAATGGAATGTCTTGAGGTGTAATACATCATTGTGGCTTGAAAGATCCAAAGATATGAGAGATTGAGATTCTCTTAGAAGAGTATGCTAACACAATCAACCTCCTTAGCTTGTAGAGGACTTGAGAATCCAAAGAACTCTAATCCTATCATGAAGTATGAATGTAATGCAATATGATGTTTATGATGAAACATAAGCCTAAATCAAGAGGGTAAATTTTGGAGTGCAACAATCACAACTTCCAGATCGAGATGCCAAATTCTACCTTTCCAAGTGCATTGTAAACCTTGTAATCTCAGCTTTCCAAAGAGCCCAAGGTTGTTCCATAAAGGTCCCTGAGCAATGAGTTATACATGTTTGAAGGAGGCTCCATGTCATCCAATCTTGCTTCAAATCAGAAAAATTACATGTAAACTTGGATTACAAGGAAAATTTCTTAAAGCTTAGATGCTAAACATGTTTAACTAATTACCCAGATGGGTTTTAATGCAAATTACACGTGAAATGAGGTCGTTTTGATGCCCTTTGAGTCACACGTTTGGCATGATTTTAACCAGCTCGTTTTGCATGAATTCACCATAATTCCTTCTCATTTTCATCACCACTCACTCTCCTATAAATAGAGGATCATTCCTCACTAATTTCCTCAAGCTTTGATAGCCTGAAAACCCCTTCCAAACTCTTTCTCGAATCAGATTTTCTGCAACTTCGTTTTCACTCTCAAAGACATTCCAGTTTGAAATTAACCATTCATTCTTCTTCCTTGAACCTCACTGAAGCTAACGGAACAAGAATTGTGCTTTGAAGCTTCCTGAATCGTGCTATCCAAGTCTATTTTTAGAGGTCTGAAAGTGAACTTTGTTCAGGTAGGAATCTCCATCAAACCTTGTAAAATAAAGCATCATTGCACTCTCCTCGTCTCCCTGATCCTTGTGATCTTCACCATTTGTGTTTTCATCAAGTATTGATTGAGAATTTCTGGAAACAAGTGCTCGTTATTATTTCTGATTTTTCCAAATTGTTCATGGTACGAGTGAAATAAATTCTTCACGAGGATACCATTAGAATCGTCTTGACGAGACAAAGCGAATGACATCGGTCTAAAGAATTTATTTCACAGTTTGCGGATCGAGTATGGATGATGGCTGAAGGTTGAAGAAAACCTACGTGTATGTCTTCAACCAATGAGGGCTTGACATGTAATTTTTTTGAATTGAATCCGGTGTATTGGTTGTATCATGCGCGCGTTATAGGAGTCATTGGATCTGATTACTTTTATTAGTCATCATTGACCCAACGTGTGACATTAATTTCTTGTTTTATTTTTAAAAATTTGTAATCCGGTGTGAAAACCAAGGAGGTTCATATCAAGAACAACGCTCCATGTCCATTGGATGTGATTACTAACGCGTTTTGACTGTGATCAGATGGTCCACATTTTTTTGGCTTTTATTTTATTTTCTGATTTTATATTTTAAATGTTTTAAACTTCAAAAAATCATATAAAATTTATTTGACTCAAAAATTATGAAAAAATTCACAAAAATATTTAGAAATATTACATTTCTGAATTTTATTTTTTTCATAATTTTATTTTAAGATTTGATATTTTTTTATGATTTTTGTCTTTTATTTGATGTTTTTAATTGTTTTAAAATACTTTTTGACATTTTAAAATTTTGAAAAAATTATGGAAGGATCCAATGGTCATTTGACAAATATTGGTGACCTCATTTTATTTTTATTTTTGATTTTACTATTTTTTTCCATTTTTGGTTTATTTCACCTTTTATTTGATTTTCTAAAAATATTTTCCGACTTTAAAAAATCCTTAAAAATTTTGTCAACACTTATTGACCTCTATTTGACTTTGGGTAATTTTCTTGGAATTTTATTTTGATAAAAAAATACTATTTATGTATTTTGTCAATAAAGTCCAATTAAATAACCTAATTTCAAAATCACTTTTAATTTTTTTATTTCATTTTTGTTTTCATTTTATTTTGCTGTCTTTTGAATTGATTTTAGAGTCACAAATTTCCTCAACATAAATGGAATTTGGGTGTTGATAGGTCTCTTGAGCAGATCCATCAAGATAGTTGATTGATTTTGACGAAGTAAGACCAAAATAAATTAATTTGATGCAAAATAAAATAAAAAATCATTTTTTCCTCTTCATCTTATTTTTATTTTGTCACGATTCGGAGAAAATAATCAATTGGTGACATGAACTATAATGTTCTAACATAAGCCCCAAAAGATGACTTGAGCTTTGATCTTGGTTCAACACTTGTGGCGCTTGTCGTGTGGTCGCGTTGATTTATAATCAAGCTTCTGGCGAGTTTCCACTAATCTTGTCCATTTGAAATTCTCAATCATCTTTGACCATGTGATGTGATAATTCTAAAACTGGTGATATACTTGACAAAAAACAATTGAAACTTGTCGTGTGGTCGCGTTGATTCTATCAAGATTTTGACAAGTCTTCATGCGTAAGTTTCAAGATGGTCACCTTGCTGACGACTAACAATTAACAATTCGATAATATACTTGACAATTTTCAAGATGGTCATCTTGATAACCTTCATTAATTACTTTTTATTTTTCGCTCTTTACTTTCCGCATTTACTTTTATGCTCTTTATTTTTATGCACTTTAATTTTAGCATTTACATTTCATGCCATTTTTTCTTTGCTCACTTGAGAATTTATTTTCTATGTCATTTTTCCTTTGCTCACTTGAGCATTTTATTTTCTTGTCATTTTGAATTTGCTCACTCGAGCTTTATTTTTCATTTCCAAAAGACTTAATAATTCAACCTAAACATAAAAAAACTTTTAATTGGACTTGGTCACTATCCTTGTGCTTGGAGCTTGATCTTTGGACTTAGGATTAAGACCCTTACCTCAACTTGGAGATCTCTGTGTCCTTGGTGTTATTCTGTCTTGTCTAATTATTATCTTTGTATACAAGTTATTCCGTTATACTCGATTAAGAGTGAATTTCCTCCAAATACAGCCGTTATTCTGCCCGTTTTTCTTGAGACAAGAGAGTTCATCTAAGGCACTGATTTATCTAAAGCTTGGTTTTTTTGTCTGGTTATTTGTTGCTTGTGTGGTAATCCAAAGGATGAGATATAATATTGGCTCTTGATGTCAAGTACTAGTTTTCTCACCCGGTTAGATCTTTCTTTACCCTTACCTTTTACTTTATACACTTAGGTTAGCCTATTCATCTCCTCCCCATTCTTTAATTTTTAAAATCTTCCCTCTTTTTCAAAGGATTCTTGTTTTAAATACTCGAAACGCTTTCATAAAAAACTTGAACTTAGGTTCATGAATTTTCAAACTTGTTTTCTTAATAAACTTTCAATTTATATAACAAAACTTTGACTTTTCTTTTCATAAGACTAAAAAACACCTAACCTCATTCAAACTTTTTGAGCTCTTTGTGGCTTTTCTAAACTAACATTTTTTCTTAAAATCAACCAACACACAACTATAGGTTTTTAGCCGAACTACTTGATTTTGATTTCAGCATTGTACATTGTTGGTATGTAGGCCTTGAACTTGTTGGAAGTTCTATCAAACCAAAAATTATAAAAAAAAATACTTCTTTTCTCCCCCCATCATCCATTTTGTACATATACTCTTTTTTAGCACACATATAAAAATTTTCAAAAAGGTTTCTGCGGAATACCGTAGATACTTTGGGTGCCTAACACCTTCCCTTTGCATAACTAACCCCCGGTCCCAGATCTATGATTTTTTTAAGGATTTTATTCGCTCTTTTTCCTAGTCCTTTGGATAAAATAAAAGTGTGGTGGCGACTCTTTTGTTATTTTTTGAGTTAAGTCAATTCAATGCCTTATACTCTCAGTTTTTGCCGCTACAGAAAAGTGGCGACTCTGTTGGGGATGTAATTTTCATTAAGTGTTTACATTTGTGCTTGCATAGGTCAAGAGTGGTTAGACAACCTGACATGTGAGGTTATATGATGATGATATGACAGGCATGCGGAAAGGGTCCGCAATCGACCCCCCCACAGTTCTAGTCTGTGTCAGCTCAGCATACACAAATCGTGTCGCTTCCTTTATCGAGTCAATAATAATAAAGTGGCAAGAGTCCCCTATTCGAAATCTCTACGCTTTCCTAGGGTTCACATTTATTGCTGAACTCGCATCATTTGCTCTTCACACTTGACAATTCATGTCATGTGGTGATACCATTCACAAGAATCAGAATGTGTTGGTTCCTGGTTGCTTCCGACCCTTGGGTTACTGTTGTAGGCTATGAGAAATTCTCTTTTTCTTGCGTTTTTATGATATTTGTTTGTGCATTGCATTGCTTGTGTGCTTCTGCCAAAGCACTTGATTGCTTCATCCCTTTGCATCCCTTGGTTTTATAACCAAGACAGATATAAGATAGCTTTCCCTTAGGACCTCTCAGATAGGATAGCTCTCGAGCCTAGACATTAGGATACACATCCTTTGCATGTCAATATAGGTAGAGATTCCCTCATCCTCAACCATAGGTCCAATATTTGCATGACAAAATTAGGGCTAGTACTAGTTAGTCTCCCTTTTGTTTTGCTTGTTTCTTTTTGCTTCCTTGCATGTAATTAAAACTAAAACTTGATTTCTTTTTCTTTTGAAAACAAAAACACTTAATAATGGTTTGAATTCCTTTCTTAAAGGTAAAAGAAATCAACCCAAGACAAACTCTTTTTTGCCTACATGCGCTTTTTCTTTTTGTGTTTAAAACCTTTTCAAAAGTAAAAAACACAAAACCCACCAAAAAAAGTGAGCCGAACTACGGCGCTCTGACTTTCCCATTGACCGAGGGAATACATAGGCATCTTGTCACGGGGCTCGATCGAGCACAACTTGTAAAAAACTTCCTTCTTTTCCCCGTGGTTTCTTTATTTTTCTTTTCTTTTGCATGCATTATAGCAGTTAAGCATAGATAGATATAACACACCCATTAGATAGAGAATATAAGCGGATACCGTAGAGTACTACGGGCGTGTGGGGTGCTAATACCTTCCCCTTGCGTAATAGACTCCTTTACCCTATCTCTCGGTCGCAAGACTGTGTCTTATCCCTTTCAGGTTTTCGCGATGTGTTTACCTTTCTCCTTTTGCGAGATAAAATCCGGTTGTTTCACAACCTAGAAAACCTAAACACAAATTTTATGCATTTATCTAGTGAGGATGAAATAAATGACGTCTCTTCGAGCACTAGAGTGATTGACCCATATGTGTTGGATGTGGTTCCTTAAGCGATTATACTTCATCTAAATATTATACAAATTAGTAATAGTTTTGACTCAATGAGGAGTTCTGATGATGCTGGTAATGAATATAGGGGTCCTCAAGATGACAAGGATATGAAGGAGCATGTGGAGGAGGGAGGATATGGAGCTAACCCTTTTAGGCTTGACACTGGGGAGATTGTTAAAGTGCGTGTGGTGAACTTGGAAAAGGTTAAGGATTACTAAGGTAACTTGAGGGTTCATGTTTATATTAAGGCTTTTTATGACTCTAAACGGTCGAGAACCTGATGGTGATAGGATTAATAGGTATCTTGAATCTCAAACACGCTCTAAAACTCAAAGTAATGTTTTTTTGTTTATTGATAGGGAGGATGGGATGGTACAAAAAGAGAAACAAAATATTGAACTTCTTAAAGATGCTAATCAATATCCTTGGGTGGAAAGGGAGGTATTTGGTATAACCTTTGTTTTTAACGAGGCACGTAGGTTGCAAAATGCTTACAGGGATGTGGGTTCATCTTCTAACTGGTTTGTCTCTCATATAGAGCCTGATAAGAGGTTATAATACTTCTTTTCAGAATTTTTGCCTCCTCTTTATGAGTGCATGTTTTCTATGATATGGTTCAGACCCCCTTCAATGATTTTGAAGTAGGGGTTTTGAATCATCTCAATTACATCTGTAACATCCCAAATCTACCCATCGAATATTATTCAAATCAGAGTGCAGAAAATATAATAATGCAAGGGATGTCACATTTACTTCACAAAAACAACAACACATTAGCCACAACTATACATATACATAAAACTGATAACCTGGATGAACTTGTACAACGTATTGTTTTCAATTAAACTAATTAATCAATTACAACAACGAAGTCATATTTTTTCAACAGTAACAACATTTCTTTTATTCAACAGAGAACAACTTCGAAATACTATTACTATTCTTCAACTTCACTTAACATGATTATCATACTAAGCAACTTCATAATTCAACTAAATCAAGTATTCATATCTATACATAACTACAACAATTCAAGTAACAACAATAAATAAGTAAACAACGTTCATCCCCCCGAGTGCTACGTATCAGAGCAAGACCCACTTGACTTATCATAAAGCGACATAAAGGCTTCAGGAATTAACTTCAATATCCACAACTATGCTTGAGTACTTGCCTATTTCACATGGTAGGGGAAATATCAGCAGAAGGGGTGAAATATCAAACTATATAAATAGGTTTATGATAAACAATATATTAGGTAAAGAATATATGAGTCACTACTTCATACAACGCCAACATAAAACAACACTTATAACAACAAGATCAATAACGGTTATAACAACAAACTCAATCCATAAATTATAATAATAATTAGCAACAACACTTATAATAATAGTATTAATAACTATTACACACCTTCCCAATAGTATTGGTCACAATAAACCGTTAGCATGAATTCACACAAAAACATCAACAATAATTTAATCCACTTAAAATGCGACTCTTAACAATGCACATACATGTGGTACCATTGGAGTAAAACTCCCAACGTAATCAACTGCCAGTTTACTGAGGCATCAAGGCATAAGCCCTCAACGTAATCATCTTGCCCCTAACAACCAACGTGTTTTGCCAATCCAGGCCAATGTAATCATGCTATGATATGCATGCGACAACAACCACAACATCAACTCAATCAACAACGGCAACACAACGACAACACAACAACGACAACTTAACAACGATTCAACATTGGCTCAAATCCTACAACATAAGCATTATATCAACGTAATAAACTTATACACAACGATATCTCGCAACAACAACACATTAAATGGTCAACACACAACAACTCAACATTAGTCGCAAGACTTATAATTAACAATGTCCATTAACCGGACGCATCAACTTACCCAGCTGTACCTGAAAATCAACGGATCTAACACATTTTCACAAAACAACACGACTACAATTATCTACTAATTAATCTTAGTCATCATGTAAATTTTCATTAATTTCTGGACAACTAATTATACCGCTTAATTCTACTAATTCAACTATTCGACATTATTTTCATTCACTATTATTACTACTAATTACTAACGCAACTTCTCCAATTTTATTATACTGATATAATTATTTCCCTGCTACCAATTATACTACCATCGAATTCTAAGCTCTATTTTCACAAAATCTGCAGTTTTAAGTAATACTTCCACCAATAGAAGTATAGTGTAAAAGCGTCTATTCTCTCAAATTTGCAGTTTTAAGTAATACTTCCATCTATAGAAGTATAGTGTAAAAGTGTGTTTTCACAAATCTGCAATTTTAAGTAATACTTCCACCAATAGAAGTATAGTGTAAAAGTGTTTGTTCTCGCAAATCTGCAGTTTTAAGTAATACTTCCACCAATAGAAGTATAGTGTAAAAGTATCTGTTCTCGCAAATCTGCAGTTTTAAGTAATACTTCCACCAATAGAAGTATAGTGTAAAAGTGTCTGTTTTCGCCAATCTACAGTTTTAAGTAATACTTCCACCAATAGAAGTATGGTGTAAAAATGTCTGTTTTCGCAAATCTGGAATTTTAAGTAATACTTCCACCAATAGAAGTATAGTGTAAAAGTGTTTGTTTTTCACATATATGCTGTTACGACCAATTCTAATAACGTGCCTATCACTAAGCTTCATACACACACACATACACACACACACACACACACGTGGAGAGAAAGAGGAAGGTTGGGGCGCCCACCCTAGGGTGTGGGGAGTCCTCTCCTTAAGGTTTGTGGCCCCTGTCACAGTTCTCAACTTCATCTTCTTCTTTCTATATTTTCAGAATTGCAACTAAGGTTTTTCCTGCAGTGTTATTCCCAATCGATCCAGATAAAAACCAACATAACAGGTATTCCAGTTCCAACATAACCTAATGTATTACATAATTTCCAATCACAGTTCCTTATCAATCTCATTAACATCATAAAAAGAATTCCATCAATCAACTAATTTCAACACAAAACAATAATGAATTTAATACCCTAAACCCCAAATAAAATTCATCATACTCCCATTTATATAACAAGAATCTCACCCTTACCTTGGATTAAAGACTTCTCTATATCCGGTCGAGTGCAAGCCTTTGCATCTTCTTAGCAATTCATCGATTGATTCCTTTTTTGCCAAAACCTTCGTTCCTGCCTCTTTCTCCAAAACCCTTGTTTCCCTGTTCTTCCAATTGATATGTAACAATGCTAGGTTTTATTTCCTGATACTTGCATATATCACTACTAACCTTATTTTCCAATTAACCCAAATAATAAGAATATAATTACTATTATTCCTTAATGAGCCTATTTCTTACACCTCCCAATTGCTTCATTCAACTACACAATAATCCAACCCAATTAAATAAAATAATTCAATAAATAAATAATATTATTCTTAATATTATTCCTCTGATTTAACCGACTAAAATCCGAATTTAACTTAATAATCCAAATACACCTCTTAAATAATACCGACAAATCCAATTACTCAGATTAATTCTCAAACTTTGTCTAAATCCAATAATTAAATCCTTCGTACTTTAATTAACTAATTAATTAAATTCGAGGCGTTACAACTCTCCCCCACTTAGGATATTTTCTTCATCGAAAATCTATCAGTCACAACCATCCTTACCACAACATTCACATTTAATCTTTTGATTCAACAACAACTCAATCACGGTTTAAATCCAATGTGTATACTCCGATATTTCAATTACTCTTGCAACATAATCGTTACTATTCGCCAACCATTTTAGCAATGTCCTGAAACAATCACCTTACAACATAGTAACAACCTTCACTTGCCTATACTTGACTATACCACGTCGCCTCATTATCGCATCAACATAATCAACACCAAAACACACATACAATTATTATCCCATATTCCTAGGTCATTCATCCGCGGAACCTCAACAACTCTCTTAATTCTTATCAACTCGAAAGCAACTACCTTCATGACATAACATCCATTACTTAATGGACTATTAATATGGCAAGTCAAGTCTAAATCATCCAATACGATCTCGTCTACTATTAACAATGGATTAAGGGTGATCAAGTCCTCAATTTGTCAATAGATATCCGACAATCATAATGAAGTATAAACCGTCGTTACTAACTATAATGGTTTCCTTTAACATTGTGTACTTACAAAAAGCACTATACTTCAACAATTTCCAAAATTATCTGAACATGCCAACCCCAACGTCTTGCAGCTATATTTAACACACACACACCTTACGATAAAATCAAAACAAAATTCTTTACACCATTACTAACACTTCCCACTCTTGGAATCATACTCACCTTTTCACATTCCTAATTATAGCTCGTGGTTTCCAAAGATTCCAAAATCTTCTACAACTCTTTCAACCGCTTACCAAAAATACCATAGCAGGGTCTACAATAATCTGTTACTTAATCATTGTTCAAACATCGACATCTTTCGCAAGATTACTAAAACAATAACCTCGCAGTCCATCTACGAAGCTGAACATAACAACTCTCTAAATTCCATCCATCATTACCTTACTCTTTATCCTTTTAGAAGTCATCACCGACAATTCCTGCTCATCCTTTTGCCAAGATGCTCCAACTCGTTAAACAACCAAAATCTTAAATCCACGTTACCTTCTGATTTGCGAAGCACCAAAAATTTGACAAGACTTACACTATCGCTATCAGTAGCATACCAACATCCTACAACTGAATATTTCCGAGAAGCACAGCTTCTCCCCTACTTAGCTTCAAACCAACTCTTGCAGACAAATGATCAGAAAAACAACAAGTACCGACAGTGTTTCACACACTTGTCGCGTACACAGGAATACACAACATTGGACAACATTGGTCGGACAGACCGACCTGCTCTGATACCACTAATGTAACACCCCAAATGTACCCATCAAATATTATTCAAATCAAAGTGCAGAAAATATAATCATGCAAGGGATGTTACATTTACTTCACAAAAACAACAACACATTAGCCACAACTATACATATACATAACACTGATAACTTGGATGAACTTGTAACAACATATTGTTTTCAATTAAACCAATTACTCAATTACAACAACAAAATCATATTTTCTCAACAGTAACAACAACATTTCTTTTATTCAACGGAGAACAACTTCGAAATACTATTAATATTCTTCAACTTCACTTAACACGATTATCATACTAAACAACTTCATAGTTCAACTAAATCAAGTATTCATATCTATACATAACTTCAACAATTCAAGTAACAACAATAAATAAGTAAACAACATTCACGCCCCCGAGTGCTACGTATCAGAGCAAGACCCACTTGACTTATCATAAAGCGACATAAAGGATTCAGGAATTAACTTCAATATCCACAGCTATGCTTGAGTACCTGCCCATTTCCCATGGTAGGGGAAATATCAGCAGAAAGGGTGAGATATCAAACTATATAAATAGGTTTATGATAAATAATATATTAGGTAAAGAATAATACGAATCACTACTTCATACAACGGCAACATAAAACAACACTTATAACAACAAGATCAATAACAGTTATAACAACAAACTCAATCCATAAATTATAATAATAATTAGCAACAACAGTTATAATAATAGTATTAATAACTATTACACACCTTTCCAATAGTACCGGTCACAATAAACCGTTAGCATGAATTCACACAAAAAAATCAACAACAATTTAATCCACTTAAAATGCGACTCTTAACAATGCACATGCACGTGGTACCATTGGATTGAAATTTCCAACGTAATCAACTTCCAGTTTACCGAGGCATCAAGACATAAGCCCTCAACGTAATTATCTTGCCCCTAACGGCCAATGTGTTTTGTCAATCCAGACCAACATAATCATGCTATGATATGCATGCGACAACAACCACAACATCAACTCAATCAAAAACGAAAACACAACGACAACACAACAACGACAACTTAACAACGATTCAACATTGGCTCAAATCCTACAACATAATCATTATATCAACGTAATAAACTTATACACAACGATATCTCGCAACAACAACACATTCAACGGTCAACACAAAACAACTCAACATTAGTCACAAGATTTATAATTAACAATGTCCATTAACCGAACGAATCAACTTACCCAGCTGTACCGGAAAATTAGCGGATCCAACATATTTTCACAAAACAACACGACTACAATTATCTACTAATTAATCTTAGTCATCCTGTAAATTTTCATTAATTTCCGGACAACTAATTATACCGCTTAATTCTACTAATTCGGTTATTCGACATTATTTTCATTCACTATTATTACTACTAATTACTAACGCAACTTCTGCTAATTTTATTATACTGATATAATTATTTCCCTGCTACTAATTATACTGTCATCGAATTCTAAGCTCTGTTTTCACAAAATTAGCAGTTTTAAGTAATACTTCCACCAATAGAAGTATAGTGTAAAAGTGCTTGTTTTTGCAAATTTGCAGTTTTAAGTAATACTTCCACCAATAGAAGTATAGTGTAAAAGTGTCTGTTTTTCATAAATCTACTATTACGACCAATTCTAATAACATGCCTATCCCTAAGCTTCATGCACACACACAAACCTGTGGAGAGAAAGAGGAAGGATGGGGCGCCCACCCTTGGGTGTAGGGTGTCCTCCCCTTAAGGTGTGTGGCCCCCGCCACAATTCTCAACTTCATCTTCTTCATTCTATATTTTCAGAATTGCAACTATGGTTTTTCCTGCAGTGTTATTCCTAATCGATCCAGATAAAAACCAACATAACAAGTATTCCAGTTCCAACATAACCCAATGTATTACATAATTTCCAATCACAATTCCTTATCAATCTCATTAACATCATAAAAAGAATTCCATCAATCAACTAATTTCAACACAACACAATAATGAATTTAATACCCTAAACCCCACATAAAATTCATCATACTCCCATTTATATAACAAGAATCCCACCCTTACCTTGGATTGAAGACTTCTCTATATTCGGTCGAGTGCAAGCCATTGCCTCTTCCCAGCAATTCATCGATCGATTCCTTTTTCGCCAAAACCTTCGTTCCCGCCTCTTTCTCCAAAACCCTTGTTTCCTTGTTCTTTCAATTGATACGTAACAATGGTAGGTTTTATTTCTTGATACTTGCATATATCATTACTAACCTTATTTTCCAATTAACCCAAATAATAATAATATAATTACTATTATTCCTTAATGGGCCTATTTCTTACACCTCTCAATTGTTTCATACTACTACACAACAATTCAACCCAATTAAATAAAATAATCCAATAAATAAATAATATTATTTTTAATATTATTCCTCCGATTTAACCGACTAAAATCCGTCTTTAACTTAATAATCCAAATACACCTCTTAAATAATACCGACAAATCTGATTACTCTGATTAATTCTCAAACTTCGTCTAAATCCAATAATTAAATCCTTCAGTAATTTAATTAACTAATTAATTAAATTCGAGGCGTTACAACATCAATCGAATTGTTGAACATGAAGCACACCTTAACGGTTGATTTCATTTCATCAAGCGAAGAAAATGGATTAAATTAAAAGCTTCTTCAAAGAAAGCTTCATATACCATTATATAAACAAAGTAATATGACTTTTTATTGAATTGAAATAAACCTTTACAAATACCACTTATATGTGAAGTATGTTGCATATTCTACAAGCTAGGATCGGATACGTTGGATTACGAACACCAACTAACTTCTAACTATCACTTTCCATTAAGGTTAACTTTATATAACAAGAATATAACTAACTTACTATATTAGGAAATGTCTCATAACAAGTTAGTTTTGGTCTAACTAACTTGCAGTTTCTTTTCTTCATCAATAATGACAACATTGAATAACCATTCAATATATTTTACGTCATAAATAAAGTTGGTAGGAAGCACGCCTATGACTGTGTTCATAGTGGCTTCGAATTTCTCAGAAGAATGATCGTCTCTTTCTCTAAGTTATATATTGGATAGAATGGTCGATATTCAACTGGTGATAGGTCGATGCACACCAAGAAAATTGAGAAGTTAAAAATATGCGTCTTAGAAGATTCCTTGAGACACAAAACTCAAACATACTAGAGTAGCAACTAATATTAAAATATGAAAATCTTATGTTGAAGGAAAAAACATTACACTCAAACCTATTTTTAAAGAATAAAAATACTCAAGACAAATTAAACTTAAAATTTATTATAATTAAATTGTAATTAAATAAAATATTATAAAATATTAATCTAAGTTAAACATTATTAAATATGATTAATTACTATTTTATTATGATTGACCAAAAGTGTAAATACAAAATACAAAGTTTCTCCAAAAATTTAAGAGGATTTTGATTATTCTATAATAAAACTACATTTATGTAAATTTATTTATTTATTTATTTTTGATACAAACATTTATGTAAATTTATGAAACAAATATAATCATTTATCAATAATAAAATAATTCAACAAAAACTTGATTGCAAATAATAAGCACGGGGATAAAGATATTGAAAGTGAATGTTGAAAAGCAACTTGTGTAACATATATTTTTATAACACTACACAAACCCAACGAATCACAAACCCTTACCTCCAAATTTAATGTTATTGTAGTAATAAATAAGTAACGAATCTTCTTGTTCTAATGTTGTTGTCCTATATACGTTATCCAACTTACTTTGCCTTTTTTGGTCACACATTTTCCTCCCACTTGAACTTTCTTACACAAAAACAAAGTTCACAACATTTCATTTTCACCCTACCTAAAAATTCAACTAAATAATAGTTTATAGTTATAATGACAATTTTTATAAAATTGATATCCTCCCAATGTAATTGTAAATATAAATTTCTCAAGTTGATGATAATTATAATAAGTTTTTTTTAACTAAAATAGTAGTTTTATAATTATGGTGACAAATTATTTTCTCATTAATTTATAAACATTTTTCCATGATTGGTCATATCATACATAGCATGATATATAGGAATGGGGCTTGAGACATTGAAATGTGTTTGACATCCACAAAATCATCTAACAAATCCTTAGCCTCCCATTCAACTTGCATAAATAAACAACTCAATTTTTCCTCATTCATTCATTGCCCACCATCTGTTTGCTATATTTCCCCACACACAAAACAACAAGAAAGAAAGGGAAATTCTTCATTTTGTTTGATTTATTTGGTTTCAGAGAGGAGAAGATAATTAATAATTGAGGTGTGGTGAAGAATTTTGTTGGATTGAAGGTAGGAGGAGGAAAAAGGTCCCACCTAACCTACCTTTCACATTCATCATCACCATCCTCTTCATCAATATCTTTTTAATCAATCTTCTCTTCTCTATTGATTCTACTTTACTTTGCATTGTTTTTGTAGATCTTGAGGTGTTTTTACTTCACATACCAACTTGTTAGATCTATTTCTATATTATTTTATTCTATCTTAGACATTAATTATTCATACAAGATTTGTTCATCAATCCAAGAGATTTTCTCATTCTTCATATATTGTTTGGGATGTGTTTGTGAAAAATATTCAGAGAGTTATTAGTATTAAGCTGGTTAAGGTTTGTTTTGTGACCAAATAGACATAGCAGTGTTCATTCTTGTGGCTCAACCTGATCTAAAGCTTTGATTTGGGAGGCCCACCATTGGGTTTTGGTGGGCTTTTCATTGAGCCAATAAAAAACCCATCTTTAAAAGGTTTCTGAATTGCTTGAATGTTTCTAAAAAAGGGAGGGAAAGTGTGTGTCAATTGTCATTTGTGCTAGCCATTTCTGTTCCATATATTTATATATATGTACAACTCAAACTTGATATTTTTCTATCTAATTTCCTAATGCTGCTTTACTTTATTACTTGTGTCTCTTTCTTTCTGTTTTTGAAACCACTCCTCCTTCTAAAACCACTTCCATCATGGGCAAATGAGGTGAGGTTGATCTCCCTTTTGTTTCACAAAGACTTGTGTCTCAAATCCATTTCTAAGTTGTTAAGAAAGACATTTGTTTCGAGAATGTCTTTTGTGAAGAGGAGATTTGTTTCAAAAGTAGAGAATGTCGAGGAGGATGGGGAGGAGAAAGATTCGTTGCAACAAGATTTGTCGGTGTTGGATTTGCCGGAGCTTGTGTTGGACAGCATTCTTGAAAGGCTACCTCCGGCTTCGCTTTGTCAAATGGCTGGAGTTTGTCATTCGTTGAGGGAGAGATGTGTGAGTGATCACCTTTGGGAGAGACACATGAAGCAGAAATGGGGTAGAGTTATTGGTTCTGTTGCTTATAGGGAGTGGAAATGGCATGTTGCTTCTAAAAAGAATGTTGGAAGCCTCAGACATGGCAAACAAAGGAGCTTGATCATGTTTATGTCCCTTCGTTGGCCTTTTACATGGATGAGAATGAAGCTTGATGCCACATATATTAACGGTGCTAAGAAGCAGAATAATTTTTTGCCTCCTGATTCATTCATGACTTGGTATCTTGCTCTTGAGAATGGAAATTTCTCTTTTCCTGCTCAAGTCTATAACCGCGAGGTAACTCCTTTGTGCTTTTTCCAGAAATGAAATTTTGGCAAGAAAATTTTGATTTTTAATATTATATAGATTATATTTTTTCTCTCTCAAAAGTTATATATTTTCTTCTTCTGCAGAATGGACATGTTGGGTTTATGCTATCATGCTATGATGCCGAGGTTACATATGATCCACACACCGACACCTTCCAAGCAAGGTAACTAAACATGATTCTTGTTAATCAGATGTTTTTCTGTATGTATCTATTATATTGCCATAGTTCATAGAAATGAAAGTTATACCGGTTTTCTTTTAAAGATTTTTTTTAGATTTTGTGTTATTGTGGCTTAAATAGTTGTATGTTACAGGTATCCGCCACATGGAAGAAGGGCCGCAGCAGTAGAGCATGGCATCCAATGGGAAAGGCTAAGAGCACCGCCTGTCGATAGTCCTCCGCATGATCTTCATATCTCTGATTGTCTACATGATTTGCATCCTGGTGATCACATAGAGATTCAGTGGAGGAGAAACAAAGATTTTCCTTACGGTTAGTTCCTTTATTCAACATATTCTTGAATATTTACTTATTTTTTTCTCTGGACGGTTTGAGGTTAAAATAGGATCCAATTATGAATCTATGATGAAAATGATCACTTCTTCAATCTTAATTATGTATTTCCATTAGTGGTTTGATGAGACGCACCTTTATGGCAGGTTGGTGGTATGGTATTGTAGGCCACTTGGAGCCGTGTGATGGTAATGAAAATTACTGCCGTTGTCACAATAGTGGTGAGTTAATGCATTTTCCTTTTGAATACGCGTATTTAATCCATGTTCTGTTCTTCCCTTCAAATCGAACCTGTTTTGCGTAAAAACTATCTAGCAGATCTATGCGAGGATGCGATTTAATAACTGGTTTAAAAATAATTGTAACATTCAGATGAATTCTGTTTTCAATATTACTAAATTATGTTTAGTGACATAAGTAGTAATTGATTGAAAGTTAGAATACTGTTTTATTGATTATATATTTAGTTAATGTTTTATGCCATTATTGTGTCTTCCATTGTGGAGGTTGCAAAGTGAAAAATGTCATAAATGTAAAGTTCATCTTGACTTAACAGACCACAATTTAGGCTAGGTTCCTTTCTTGATAATATGTCAAAAATTGGACCACTTGTTATGCTATACAATATTGGTCCCCCCAGACATATCATGGTCAGGATGTCATGATTCCACCAACATGTTGATAACTCATGTCTCAGTGGATAGATATACCTTTATGGTCAGCTATGTTAAAAAAAGTGTCAATCTTTATCTATAATTTTGATATTGGTTATTAATGATCAGAATCAATAACCATGCAAGACACTTACTATTTGTGTAAGCATGACAACAGAGTTTTTCTTACTCAACTTTACATGTTTCTTTCAATTTTTGTCTAATTTTTGAACGACCTCTATGATGTTACCGACGTGCACATATACCGTCAAAATTAGTTTATTTGACATTTTATTATGTGTTGTTTGCAGACACAGTGGTGCTAGAGTTCAATCAGTACACTACTGATTCGCGGTGGAGGAAGACGACTATTAGTAGGAAAGATCACCGAGAGGAGGGTAACGAGGCAGACGGATTTTACGGTGGAATTAGAAAGATCAAGAGTGAGAATGAAATCTCCGTTTGGAGAAGCATTTGGCCTTCTGAAGTCTTGGATTAATGAGATCAATTTTTCCATATGTTAAAACTAGTATTCTTATTTAGCAGATTCTTCTGCATTAGAGGGAAAGGGTAATAGGATTCTCATTAAGCCAAAGGAACATTGAGCTTATCCTATTTGCTTTCTCCTTTTCATTATCTCAATTTTTTCATGGAAAATTGTAGGCTTGTTCAATATAATCAATGTAAATTAATTGCATTCATTCCATAATATATAGAATGATTAAAATTTACCTGTTATGTTCATATTAGTATTCTTTAAATTCACATATAAGAAAAGTTGTAAAGACTTTATTTAGTGCATGTTTGGAATCGCAGCGAGTTTGATGAAATTACACCGGCACCTTGATTTTGTTGGTATTCAGAAGAGTAGTTTTTTGCGCAATCATGGTGACATATAATTATGCCAAACTCGTTATCAATCCAAACACGCACTTAAAGAGAGCTGGAGAGGGACATTGTTAAGGATAATCTATCTGCCGATTCATACAAATTTCTAAACAACTAATATATATTTCAACCTAGAAAATACTAATACAAACATTGATACGCCGACACCTATGAAAATTAGACACAACATTAATATTATACGACGAAATCAATAATAATTTGAAATACACACATGGAATGAATCTAAAATAGCAACTCCATTATTCTATTTCAACTATATTCTACAATCTACCTAGAAATGGTATATCTTAATCACTTCACTTTCCATCCCTCATAACCCAAACAGAGAAAAGCTTTTGGCAATGGTCTGTGACATACCAATCTCATTTTTGTAAACTCACCTGATATTTCATCTCTACTCCATGAGGTTGATTGTGTTGATGACACAGATTTCATGTCAAGTTTCTTCACCAATGTTTGCTTCCCTAATGCTGCTTTTTTATCTTCTAACTTCTTTTGATCACTAGCTTTACCCTTGTTTGAATTCCCAAAAAAGAACTTCTTTATACTTTCGATCTTCTTATTCCTTGTCCAGAAACCACTTTTTTTGTTCTCATCTTTCTTTGCCTCTTTAGCAGCATAGGAAACTAAAGTCTTCTTGGGCTCAAACTCAAAGTTTGTATCATTAGCTACTTTCACTTCTCTAATTTGTCTAGCAAACGCCAATCCTTTCTGCTCAGATACCATATTTTCTCCTCCTAACGGGCTGTGTATTGGCTCTTCCAGAAGCTCACATAACATCTGACCTTCTGGAAAAGACATTAAAGGAAGTTTTTCACAACAATGCGATCCATCATGTTTACTTGACTCTGATTGTCCAACATGGTTATTGCACTTGTTGACATCCCTCAAAGGAGAAAGAGATCTAGTCCTTCTTAAACCATGTTCTCGACCCTTCGATTTCCCTCGCTTATCTTCTCTTACCTTCTCAAAAGCCACCTTGAATGGATCAAAGTCATCATTCTTCCACAAGCGTGAAAACGGAAGCCTAAGCAATGATGCCGGAGACTTATTAGGAGACGTCGCTCTCGAGCTTTGAGCACTATCTCCATTGTGAACTAGCCTTGGAGGAAGCTTAAGAGGAGGCATCATTGGCATTACTTTCCCATCACAAAATAGCTCATCAGCAAAAGCCATAGTAGGCAATGAATCCTCACCAAACCTTTGATGCTCCTCAAGCACTTTCGCATCTTTTCGGTCCACCTTAGCGCCGATCAATTCACTATGATTAAAACGACGACTCGTTTCGAATTCAAACCTATCTAGATTGGAGTTAACATCTTCATATGATCTTGTTGGTGTTGTAGGACCTGTTTGAGAACCAATATGTTCTATTAACTTAAGTCTACTAGGACTAGTTGGAGCACTATAGAAGAACAAATCTTGGTTTTGATTACAACTACTTGCACTCATGTAGCATAACTCATTGGAAAATGAGATATCCATTATTTTGATTGCCACAAAAAATAACCCTATGATTGTTCTTATAAGCTAATGATAGAAAGTGTTGCTAAGTTTTGTGAAGTACTATTATTCACAAAACAATGATAAGAAAAAAATTGAGTGTAAACAAAGGAATATACACCCCTAAAGCAATGTCAAAAATTTCAAAGATATAACCAAGCATTAATACACATAGCTTCTAAAGGAGATTTTATGGTATTGTGTCACTTTCCATGTTGGCTTAACTTTCATGGTATAAGTAACTTAATTCATGATGTTTTTGCTTGATTTATGTAACTCTATTGTTGTTGTCTTCTTATGATTTCTTAATAAGAGGCTTGTATTAGGTACCCAACGTGTATAAGTTATGTGATACTCTTCTTTGTTGTATATCTCGTAACAAATCAATAGATTACAATAATAATACTAATATAATGGAGAAAACTATAGTCCCTCCAATTATAAAATTTAGGGGAATAATCTTTAATATGTAAGGGTCACATTTCAACTTTAGTTAATATTTTCATGCCCGTGACATACCAATGTTGCCATAGGTTACAATGAGTGATTAAATGTAATGGTGTGGTTAACCTTTGACCATCCTCAGGAGTCTTGACTGTTGCATGAGGTATATTCTTTTCTTTCGGTATAAATCGAGTATTTTTTTTTTTACGTTTTTGCAAAAACTAATCTCTTGAATCAATAAGATCACAATAGATTATAATATTTTCTGTCAAAAAATTTAACACTGATACTCAGGAATTAAAATTTATGGTTAAACTAAAAGAGACAACCATCTTATTCAAATTATCATGTGTTTGCATAAAAGTATATTCAAGTATATATATTTGTAACTTTTTTTAATGAAACCTCAAATATTGATTTTTTATATTTAGTAACAGTAATTTTTAAAAATTCATGGACATAATTATAAATTTTATAGTTAAAATCTGAAATAAGATGTCCAATTAAATTTTACCGTAGTTTTTCTTTTTAATTTTGTAGAGAAATCAACAGTTAGGTGTGTAATTTATTCTTTTTTTTGTATAATATTCATTTTAATTTATATATAATTAAAAACAAAATATTATTTAGATTTACATATTATTATTGAAATTCTATTAAAATCGATAAATTGCCAAATTGTGCGTGCGTGCGTGTGTGTGTTAAAAATTGTAATTCGATTGTGTCGAAATTGTGTGTGTCGTAGGGACGTTGCCCAGTCGAAAAACATGTGATTCGACGCATATTTGATTTGTTTTAGATTTAGATTTAGTTTTGATTTAGATATAGAATATAATAGATTTGATTTAGTTCCAAATAAGTATTTTGGACTTTTATAGTTTTGAACTTTGACTTATGGAGCAAGCTAACCTAAATCTATAAATAGAGGGAGTAACCCCTATTTTTAGTAATTCAAGTCATTCACAGAATTTTGCAGTTGCAAAGTGAATAATAAAGTTTTCCACAGTTTGTGGGCAGAGAGAAACTCTACAGAAAATAATTATTTCTTCTTCATCTTCATCTTCTTTTCTTTAATTGTTCATCGTTATTGTGTGGTGATAACAATCGTGTTCATCGAGATTGATAGAAATTCATCATAGGTTTTGGTGGATTTCCAACATCTGGTATCAAGAGCTCTAGTTAATCGATTTAAGGGAAGAACAATCAAGAACGATCAAGAACGATTGTGGAAGAAGAATTCACGATGGTAGTGAGTTATGGGAATGCGAATTATCCTACATATTGGGTCCTTAAGATACCTTTGTCATACGAGGCCTGACTTAGCATACAATGTGGGTATGAAAAGTAGATTCATGCAGATGCCAAAGGTATCGCACCTAGCAGCAACAAATAGGATATTGAGGCATTTGAAAGGTACTCTTGACTATGGCATTTTATTTCCAGCAGCTAATAAAGGAAAAAGAATGAAAATTAGTGGGGTATACAAATTTTAGTTGGTGTAGTGATGCTAAGGATAAAAATCCACAGCAGGATATGTGTTTATGTTAGGTGGTGCGCCAATTGCTTAGAGTTCGAGAAAGAAGCTAGTTGTGGCATTATCATCATTCGAAGCAGAATACATAGCTGCTTCTCTTTGTGCATGTCAAGCAACTTTGATGGTGAGCTTGGTCGAAGAAATTACAAGTAAAGATCATGGATCAATTACCATGAAGATCGACAACATGTAAGCTATTAACCTGGCAAAGAACCCGATAGCTCATGGTCGAAGAAAACACATCAAAATGAGGTTCCATTATCTTTGAGAGAAGGTATCGGATGGGAAGATGAACTTGAAACATTGTAGAACTAAGAATTAGATTGCAGATATCATGACAAAGGGTGTGCAGGTCAAAGTATTTTGAAGACTAAGAGCAATGATGAATGTACACAGTTTAGACACAATGAATTAGGTGGTGTGTTAAAATTGTAATTCGATTGTGTCGAAACTGTGTGTGTGTGTCGAAGGGAGCTTACCCAGTCGAAGAGCTTGTGGTTCGACGCAAATTTGATTTGTTTTAGAATTAGATTTAATTTTGATTTAGATCTAGAATATAATAGATTTGATTTAGTTCCAATAGATATTTTGGGCTTTTATATTTTTGGGCTTTGCCTTAGGGAGCAAGGTAACCTAAATCTATAAAAAGAGAGAGTAACCCTTATTTTTAGTAATTCAAGTCATTCACAGAATTTTGCAGTTGCAAAGTGAATAATAAAGTTTTCTACAGTTTGTGGACAGAGAGAAACTCTACAGAAAAATAATTCTTTCTTCTTCTTCTTCTTCTTCTTCTCCTTAATTGTTCTTCGTTATTGTGTGGTGATAACAATCTTGTTCATCAAGATTGATAGAAATTCATCATAGGTTTTGGTGGATTTCCAACAATATATATATATATATATATATATATATATATATATATATATATATATATATATATATGAGGAGAGATCAAATTTTTAAAATCAACTGTTGGATTGAAACATACCATCATATAGATCATACTTATCAAGTTTGAGATTAATCTATAATGACTTACTATGTCAATGAACTACATCAAAATTAACATTATATGAAAGTTCATTTTGACGTTAATTTTTGGATATCTTGATCGTATTGTAAACCATTATAGATTAATCTGAAACTTCATAGGTATGATCTATATGATGGTTTGTTTCAATCCAACGGTTGATTTAAAATAATAATCTGTGACGTTTTGAGCGAGTGTAACTCTTGGTGTAATTTGATCCTCATATATATATATATATATATATATATATATATATATATATATATATATATATATATATATATATATATATATATATATATATATATATATATATATATATATATATATATATATATATATATAGAGAGAGAGAGAGAGAGAGAGAGAGAGAGATAGGAGGAATTACACCCGAAAAGTTACACCATGAGTTACACTCGCTCAAAAACGTCACTTCGGATTAATATTTTTTAAAATCAACCGTTGGATTGAAACAGATCATCATATAAATCATACCTATAAAGTTTAAGATTAATCTATAATGTATACTATGTCTTTGAAATACATCAAAATTAACGTTATATGAAAGTCCATTTTGACGTTAATTTTTGAATATCTTGATCGTATAGTAAATCTTTATAGATTAATCTCAAACTTTATAGGTATGATCTATATGATGATATGTTTCAATCCAACAGTTGATTTTAAAATATATTAATCGGAAGTGACATTTTTGAGCGAGTGTAACTCATGGTGTAACTCTTCGAATATAATTTAATCTCTTCTCATATATATATATATATATATATATATATATATATATATATATATATATATATATATATATATATATATATATATATATATATATATATATATATATAATTTGTTGACGTTGACAAAAATGAAATTGAAAGAGAAAATTTAATTATAGCATTATCAAATTAGTATAGTCAGATGCATGAACTTACTTCTACCACATAGTTATTTTCTAATTTATTTAAATATAAAATATTATATATTATTTTTTAGACTAAGATAAAATTATAATCATAATTCATATCTATACATCAAATAATAAATTCATTTGACAATGATGTGCTATATAGGAAGATGAAATTTGAATATTTTAAAAAAACAATATGAAAAAGTGGCAATTGTTATTAATTAATAGCGCTACAGATACTTTTACAAGTATCTCAAAAGTATAATTTAAACAGTATTTTACAAAGTTTTTTTTCTTCAAATTGTTGATATATATTTTTCACAATAGTGTATTATGAAAAAAAAAAAAACTATTGCTAAAAATTTAACATAGATCCAACCATTGGATTGGATTTTGGTGACTTTAGAGAGGGAAAATCACCATGACTTTGTCCCTATCTCCAGGGCCGTCTTTGAGGGTGTGCAAAGCGATCTACTGCAATAGGGTCTCAAAATTTTCAATGATAATTTATGATTAAATGGGGCCTCATAAAATATTTTTCAACTTAAATTGTAATTATATAGAGCCTCTATTTATTTTGTCCTTGTTAAATTGAGACAAGCCTACACAGGGCCTCCAAAAACTTGAGACGGCCCTGCCTATCTCTCTCCTATACCACTCTCTCGAGAAATGTTTTTGCCACCCCCACAGTTATACTTGTCACCTCCTAAATATGATGTTTTTACCAAAATATCTTCAGAAAATACTGGATATTTATTGATTTCCAATACATACCGAAAATTTCATAGAGAATGCCGGAAGTTCTGTGAGATTTACCATTTTTACCGTGTCACATGTTTCATACCGGAAATTTCAAATTTCCGATACCAGATATTTTGAATTTCTGGAATGCATAATCAGTTAAAATCCTTACCGGAAATTTTAAATATCTGGTATGTAGAACATATACAAAAAAATTCAAAAATCCGGTACCGAAAAAATACTGGATATTTCAAATTTCCGATATGACTTTAGTACAAAAAACAACCGTGAATTTTAAATTTCCGGTATTTTTTATATACCAGAAATTTCAAATTTCCGATAATATTGAGACTTAATTTTTATTGTTTTTTAAACGTATAAACTTATACTTGAATAAAATATACCAGAAATATAAAATTTTCGGTATTGATTTTATACCGAAAATTTAGGATACTTCCGGTACGTATAAATTTTTTTCTAAAATATATTGGATTTTTTAAATTTCCGGTAGATTGCACCGAAAATTTGGAAATATCCGATAAATAGATATCGGAAATTTGTAAAAATACAAAGAATTTCTGGTATGCACCAAAAAAAGATATCGAAAATAGTCCACTCTCTCATCTTAACTAGTATCATTTTTTATTTTTTTATATCATAAAAGTCTCCCAAAATACACTAAGGGGGTGTTTGTTTCATGGATGACAAATTTATTCTTATTCCCAGGAATATGGACCGAAATCTTTTTCATTTCTATGTTTGTTTCAAGTTTTTCAAAATTATACCTAGGAACTTTTTATTCCGAGGAATTCATTTTACACATGGATTTGTCATTTTCTATTTTCATGTTACATGGTGGGAATCTTACATTCCCATGAGAATAAGAGATAACCGCCCACAACTTTCCACTATCACATATTTCAACTCATTTATTTAATATTTAATATTTCAAATTATAAATTAAATATATTTTATAAATGTTCTAAGGAAACTAATTTTTTTCTCCAAACACATAAATGAGAATAAAATTCTCAGGAATAATATTCCAAAGAAAGACATTCCGAGGATTATATTTTTAATCCTTGAAACAAACACACCCTAAAGTCACCATGCCTTTCCCTCCTTAAAGTCACTCAATCCCTACCCCAACTCACATATATATGAGCATGGATCCTCTCCTGCTAAATGCTCATCTTCCATCTTGCTACCCGTGATCCAATGGCTTCAAAATTTTGAAATAACATGATAAAAATTAAAATGTTGTTTTCAAGAAAAGTGAATGGTGGAGATTGTGGTAGAAGCAAAGCATGAGAGAGACTACTAGAGAGGATCCATATCCCATATATATAATGAGAAATTAATATATAATAGACTAATATGCGGAAGATATAAAAATTTCTCATACTTATAGGAACTTTGAAGATCAACAATAAATATAAGATGCAATCATACAATAAATGCACAAAAGAACACCGGTATTTTTAACGTGGAAAACCTCTCAATATGAGTGTAAAAATCACAAGTCGTCCACACCAAAGAAAAAACTCCACTATAATTAATTGAGGATACAAGAAAGTCTTAAAGTGATTCACAAGATAGCGATAACAACCACAAATCAAAAAGCAAACTAACTTACAAATAAGAATAAAAAAGTTGAAACTTTTCCCAAATCTGCAGCTTCAGTGTGAAGCCGAAATCTCTCAACTCGGACCTTATTTTGAAGATCCCAACAGTAAGAAATTAGAAATATGTGATGCGAACAAGCCCACCAAATTTCAGATTGATCCGATGCTGAAAGAATTAGGGATTACTATTTCAGTGAGACTGATGCAGAAAAACAGGAATGAGTTTCTTTCTTTTTTTTCTCTCTTTTTGAATCCTTATTTTCTCTATATCTCTCTTGACCCTAAATTGATATTCTCCACTTAAATAAGTGAGACAAATGAGCTATTCATATTTGGGTCTTTCTCCACATAGAAAGGGAGCCTAAGCCTAACAAATATCATCCTCATAACTATATGGAGGAAATCGCCAAATCGACGACAACAAGCTTCAAACTCCCCTTTTGGTAATGCTTTAGTTATCATATCAGAATCATTATCATCTGTATGAACCTTATCTAACTCCAACAACTTAGCATCCAAAACACCACAATGATATCTCATATCAATGTGTTTGGACCTATTACGAAAAAGTCAGGTTCTTACCAAGATGAATAGCATTTTGACTATCAACAAATAACACATATTTGTCTTGAACAAAGTCAAACTCCTGCAAAAAATTCTTCAACCAAAGTAACTCTTTGCATACTTCGGTAATGGCAATAAAATCAGACTCTATAGTAGACAATGCTACACATTTTTGCAATCTGGACTGACAAGTCACAACTCCCCCTGCAAATTTAATCATGTAGTATGAATTGGAATTTCTGGAATCAATGTCTCCATCCATATCAAAGTCAGAGTATCCTACTAGAGTAGGTTTATATCCTCCAAATGAAAGCCTCAAAGAAGTAGTACCGCAAAGATATCTTAAAATCCATTTTACAGCATTTCAATGCTCTTTACCTGGATTTGACAAAATTCTACTAACAGTACCAACAACATGTGTTATATATGGTCTTGTACATACCATTGCATACATAAAACTACCCACAAAAGAAGCATAAGGAACATGTTTCATATCAAACATTTCATTTTCAGTTGAAGGACTTTGATTAGTACTCAACTTGAAACGAGTAGCAAGAGGAGTGCTTACCGCCTTAGAGTTTTCCATTTTAAACCTTTGCAACAATTTATCGATATAATGTTCTCGTGACATCCAAATTTCATGCATGATTCTAATTCCAAAAATCTGTTTAGATGCTTCCATGTCTTTAATAGCAAATGACTTTCTCAACTGATTCTTTAACTTGTTAATGTTAGAAATATTTTTTCCTACAATAAGCATATCATCAACATATAACAATAAGATAATTAAGTCATCATTAGAAAATTTTCTAATAAAGACGCAATGATATGAAGTAGTCTTCTGGTATCCTTGATCACACATAACATATTAGAACTTCTTGTACCATTGCCTTGGAGCTTGCTTCAACCCATATATACTTTTCTCTCAATCTACAAATATGATATTTTTTGCCTTTAACTTGAAAACCATCTAGTTGTTTTATGCAGATTTCTTCCTCCAAATAACCATGAAGGAAATCCGTTTTCATATCCATTTGCTCAACCTCTAAATAAAGAGTAGCAGTTAAACTCAACACGGTTCTAATTGATGACATCTTTACAACACGTGAGAAAATCTCATTAAAATCAATCACATTTCTTTGATGGAAACCTTTCACCTCTAATTTAACTTTATATCTTGGAGACTTAGAGTTTCTCTCATGTTTAACTCTATGAATCCACCTTTAAGAAAACATGAGCAAGGTCCGCCCATGTTCAAATATGTGCTCTCTCCAACTGCATATACCAATCCAAAGATACCTCACTCAGTTTGTCTTGCAGAACATGCATATATGATTCCTTGGGCACACGAGTCCCTTATAATTTTCAAATCCAGGTACCTTGAATTTGGGAGGAATCACTACATCTGGGACCAAACACATTTCTAGAGCACCGACACCGAAAGCGTTATAACCTTCTACAACCTTTAGTCTTTCTTCAATGGCTAAATTGATTGACAACCATAGGTGTGAAGCACCTTTTGTTGGAGCACTTGGGTCATGTCTTTTAAGTCACTGTCTCCATATTGTAAGTCCATATAATTGTCCATGTTGGGAGGGTTATTGACCTAAATCAGCAAGGTGTGAGACACCCCTACCTTTGGAAGAGATGGGTTAAAACCTTCGGTGTGAGCCATGATGGTCTCTTGTTGGGTAACAATCATTTTGAAGGGAATGAATTATGGCTCCTGTCTTGGTGGGTTACCACTAGATGCACCAATAGTTTGAGCTACTTCCTCAAAATCTACCTTAAGAGTCTCGTCTTGTCTTGCTATAATGTTCTTCAAGGCGAACAAGACTTGACTCATATCTCCCTTCATTGAATCTATGATTCATTTCACCTATTCCAAATCCTCTTGAAAGACGGCCCAATTTTGTTCGATTTATTCCATTACTTTCTTTTGATGAGCTCTTGTTTGATATGGAGGTCAGGAAGCTAGTTTGTATTGTCTAATGATTTACTGGAGATGATGTGAAAAAGATAAGTTTTTTGTATGAAATGTGAATGTGATGTTTGTGGTTGGATGAAAGCGCATGAATATGCTAAGAATATATTTAATATTTTATTCACTTGAGATTATTTTTACTTTTTTTAGGTTTTTAATTTTATTGGTGAGCACCCCAAAAATATATAAATAATACTAAAAAAAATTACTTTTTATTGATTAGAGAAAACCATAATCCTTAAAGTGGAAATACAATTCGAACAAAAACAAATACTGAATGGAAATACTGAGTATAGGAAATCCAAAACAAATGTTAAATACTAGAAGAAATAATAAAGGGAAACTAATTCTTGTAACAACACTTGCGAATTTATGCCCTAAAACCATCAAACATCTCCCTACAAAGCTTGCGAAAGTCTTCAACATCTTTTGGGAGAGAGACCATTGTAGCTTCTTCATCCATCAAGATCCTATGAATATCATTAATGAGGTTATTTGCTAAGAAGTCAAGTTTTTCATGCTTGTCCTTATACCTCAAATACTCCTTGTAGAGTGTTGAAACTATGTGCTTGTTGTCATATCCTTCTTGGGCTATGATTGTGTATTGCTCCTCCCAATATGCTTTTCAGCCTTTATATCCTTAAAGAGTTCCCTTTGTAGAAGGAAGTTCTCTCGGAGATCTTCTAACTCTTGAGATACTTCTTCATACTCCTTGACTCGTTAGGAGAGGAATTTATCTGCCCTTACCCTTCTAAGGCACTCTCTTATTTATAGATTTTTTTCCTTCTTGGAGACCTATGACAAGGTTTTGGATTTGTGCCTCTTGGCCTTAAGCCTTTTCTTCCAGCTCTTGAATTTGGGCTCTCAAAGCCTATTCTAATTCTCTCTTATCTTGCAGTGCTTGATTGTACCAACCCTTTAGCCTTCCTATTTCTATGGTTGCATCATCTAATTGTTGATTATGGGAATCAAGATTGAAATTAGCACTTAGATTGTGGGAATCAGGCATTCCAATATGATTAAATGTTTTTAAGCATTTAAGTTAAATATCCTATTGTACATTACATTGTTACTGCTATTATTTATTTTACTAAAATTAATTCCAATCCTTAAAAACAAGGAACTTACACAATTGATTTGAGAATCAAACACTTGAAAGTGTATGGAGATTAAGCTCTTATGATAAGCCAGACCAATGCAGATTGGGAGACTCGTCACCCAAATTTGATTCCTTATAGTGAGCATGTTATGAATTTGGTTCCTTACTTTGAGGAGATCACCTTCGATTACATTTCGCGAGAAGAGAATAATCTTGTAGATACTTTGGCTACTCTGGCATGAACGTTCAAAGTCAAATGGGCTAATGAAGCGCCTACGATCATGATCCAAAGATTAGATGAGCCAGCATTCTATTTTGAAGTTGATGTGGAAAGGATGGTAATTCGTGGTTTCATGATGTTAAGAGGTACCTTGAGACTCAAGAGTATCTTGAGGAAGTGTTTGTGGCGGATAAGAAGTTCTTGAGATGTTCTCAGCAAAGTTCTTCCTCAACAATGGTATGTTGTACATAAGGCATCACAATGGGTTGTTACTCAGAAGTAATTTTGAAATTTCTCCATGTAACTCAGAACACAGGTCACAACTGTGTTCATAACTCAGATCATAAGTCACAAAAAAACTCCAAGTAGGAACCTGATAGACATTTTGGTATGGTCTGTTTGGACACTGTGACTTAGACATAATATCACCTTGTCATGTTTCAATTTCTGTGTGACACAACTACAATTTTCTCCCCCTTTTTAGCTAATATTTGACAATGGAAGCCCTCACAAAACCAGATCTAGGCACATGAAGCCCATACACGAACAAACCTCATGATGTTGAAGACAACAAATATTTACATGATATTAGAGGTAGAGGAGTCTTCTATAAATAGACCAGTTGATGTTTAGAGAATAACAACTTTTGGTCCTTGGTCAAGGTGACTAAAATTTGGTTTGAAGGACTACACTAAAAACAATATTGTACCGTCCAAACTAACTCTTACCATCTTTAATAGAATTTAGAAGTTTCTGTTGAGAGGAGTTAGTTCCAATAAATTCATAGGTTACTTCACTTTTTATTAATCATGTAGATACATGTGATTGCTACCTTTTCTCTTACCAATCTGGATTGTTTCTTTTTAAGACATCATAGAATGTGACTTTGACCATATTCCTTTACAAGGCTTTAGAATTTATGATATCTATACTATAGTAACATAACTCTACAGATATCCACATGTCTTCTTCAAGGTTTGCGGATTGTTCTTCTGTGTGCATCCTTCACTAAAGATTGATGATACTTAGTGAGGTTTCTAGACCAGATCAGTAGTTATGCCTTATCTGAGCACGTTACTTCTTAAGAATATCTTTATTCAATTCAAGCCATTAGAATACTAAGATTCACAAGAATATTGATGTTCCAACATCATATGGGACATCCACAACGTTACTACAGAATCTATCCGCCTTGGTTCTGAGATCACAATCATTTCTCAGCTCTTCCTTCAAAACATCAAATAGAATTTCATCCCCAGGGTACTCCCATACATAATAGTACAAAATTTCCTTCACACTTGCCATTTATGGCAGAAAATAATTTCTCCCCCTTAGCTGCAGCTTGACCTTTTAGGTGTTCTCCTCTTAGCCTTCAAAAGAGAAGTTATCCAAGCTATCACCATCTTTATGGACAACCCTGCTGAGCCTTTAACTTTAAACACACTTGTTGAGGTCCTCTCAATACTATAAGTTCCCTTGATTTGGAACTTCTCACATATTCCAAAATAAGAATCCTTAGTTTGCTTGCTATACAAGGTCCATAATGCCACATTCTGTTACTTATAATAGAAGAAACCATATTTTTCACCATGCGTATGACCAGAGATACGTCTTCATGAGATAAGTATGAATCTTATATGCCTTTTTCCAACATTTGGTATCTTCAACACTATGATGTTGCACCATCATATAGAACATCTTTATCTCATCATCATAGATTTCATCATTCTTGATGCATAATTCAGACTTGCACACAACTACCACAAATATCTAGCCCCCATCAAGATACTTGTCATCATTTTTATGCACATCTTCTACAAAGAATCAGCTTTTCATACAACCACCAGATAATGCTGCCACACATCGTAACTTGTGAAGATTAATATAGACCCAACAATTTCTGAGTCATGACATTCAACTCATAATTTTGCATGAATACATCAGACAATTACTCATCTCCCGAAAGAGTATCTATATTTAGAATTCAAGTTATAACTTAATAAATACTTAGTCTCCCGTCAAAGTATTTACCAGTTATTCAAAAAAATTACCTACTTACACTAGGTAAACTGTCATATTTCTTCTTCACACTTGTGATACTTGCTGAATCTTTGACAGAACATCGAATTATGGTGGCAAACAAATTCCATATTAAGTCAGTGGCTTGACCTTAAAACTTTATTCCAAACAAAAATACACACTTTCTTGACCGATGACACTGAGATGATGTTCCAATATCTGATACGACATCATCCATTATTTCATACTTAACACATGGGGGGGGGGGACACAAGAAAATACAACACTTGATCAATCTTCTGGATCATACAACCAACATAATCAAGGGATAACAAAAGCTACACCTCAATAGGATTTTCTTCAGACCTCCTATCTTACTTGAGATGATAGAGTTCATTGTTTGTACCTATAGAGGAGATTCCCTCTACTAGGTTTCTAAAACAGACTTACTTGGGCATGACACTGTACACACTTTTCAATGAAGTCTGTCTCCCTTGATTCTCCAAAACAATACCTTTCCAAACCAATACATCATAAAAACATTGTGGTTGGATCACAATACTTCAAACAAGATCTGTTCTATAGCCACAAACAATTTTCCATAATTCTGGTTCCTCTGATCAAAAGGATCTTCCAGATACAGGCTCATCTCATAAACATAAAGGTTCTAGAGGAGATACCTTTATGAGTTCTTCATGAGAGAATTGAGCTCAACCTCTATACTCCCATAAGCCTTGGTCATAACTAAGCTGACACATAGGGAATATAATCAATTGATTGTGTCCTGATCAACTTGCACAAACCAGATGCCTCCTCTTCTAGATCAAGAGTAGGTTCAGAACATGAGTGTTCATAACATCTTGTTCAACACTCAAAGCATCTGTTCTTCAACTGGTAGTTGTATACCTGCTGAGGAAATATTCTAACATCCCATATAACATCAGTTCCATCTTCTTGGAACACACAATCCTTGATAGTCTTCAAGGTCTCCAAACAAGACGTAGGTGTATATGAGGATCATTGATCAATTGATTTTCATCAACTTTATTAATGAATGTCTTTATGAGTGGAGTTGAGGAAGTTCCCAAGTATCTTTGACACTTTTAATACAGTTGTAAACACTTAACTTAAATTTTGTTGAGGAAAACAACCCTATAATCCTTCTCATACTTTAAGGTTTATATCAAAAGCCATGCAGCGAAATACACCAACACTTCAATAGAATTCATAAACAATGCTTATACCACAAACAAAGCATAAGCATGGTAACTTAGGATTGAAAATAAATAAAACCTATGTACAGTAGCTTCTTACCAAGCTATAGACTAGACAAAACCAATACCATAACCAGAAGAATCCTTAAACACAATTAAGCTTAAGATTTACCTTATCAATATCTTCACTCTCACATGAAGGTTTTGACAATTTTGCTCTTTTGCTAAGTATAAGTTGATTAATGATCTTTATATTAATCTAATTATTCGCCCCCGCATGAAGCCTTTGATTTTAAACTTCTTCTGTTCTGGCTTCACCATCTTCTTTCATTAAGAAGATACAAGAGTTCTGGTCAGGTTTGTCTTCAATACACACTAGTCTTCCACATATAGGTCCATCCTCCACTTCAAGGGACCATACAATAAGAACCATCCTTTTTTCAGAAAATTTTTCAGTATAAACCTTCTACCTTATACATAACCAGAAAGTATCCTCCCAAGGATCTCATCTAGAAACAGACAGGATGCCTGCTCTGATACTAATTGAAATTCTGGTACAACAGACTCAAATGTCCTATAAGGATGTCGAGACAACTGATCTTACATTTAAACAAATAGATAAGGTAGAATTAACAGTGCAGGAAAAACATAAAGAACACAGAGAATTATTCACCCAGTTTGGTGCTACACACCTACATCTGGAGGCTTCTAAGCCAGCGATGAAATCCACTTGTAGCATTATTAATTCAGAGTTAAATTCCTCGTTTACACCCCTCACTTAATCTCTACCCAATGAAATTTCTACCTAAGAACCCCTTAGATATGAGAACCCTTCTCACCCCCTTCAATCACACGCGATGATTATAACAACAATACAAAACTTGAAGACACTCTTCAAAGACACATGATCAAAAGATCTACTTCTGTCACAAACCATCCAAGACTTAAAACAATATGCTTCTAACTTAGGACACACCTTGGAGTTGCTTCACAGCTTCCTCCAAGAACAATAACTCAACTTATTACTTCTTAGCTTCTGAGTGAGGATAACTTTCCTCTTTCCTACAGGCTTTGAGGTAAACATTCAGTGACCATCCCACAGTCCGGGTGGTTTGCACACGACTAACCCTAATGATTACATACTTACTAAACTTGGCTAGCTTCCTAAACTAGGTTACAAACTCTTTATTTATAACCTTCTCCCTAACTGGACTTGGACCTTCAAACAACAACATATCATCTGTAACAAATTGCAGAAAACAAACTGCAGAAAACTTCAGCTACAATCAAGGTCTTCAATCTTAATTCTCCTGATTTTTCTCTTTAGATTCTGACTGAGTCTTCTGGACCTTCACATATGCCTTCAATAACACACCACATAGGATGCATAATATTCCATGAATATTCTTTATAACTTAAAATAGAATTGTAACTAATTTAACAATTCAGTGGGCGTGATGTCTGATGTCTGATGTCATGACATCTCTTTTGGCATGTTGTTCTAGTTGTTGATTTAATTCAACAAAACATGTTCAGGCATTCCAATAGGATTAAATGTTTTTAAGCATTTAAGTTAAATATCCTTATGTACATTACATTGTTGTTGCTATTATTTGTTTTGCTAAAATTAATGCTAATCCTTAAAAACAAGGAACTTGCATAATTGATTTGAGAATCAAACACTTGAAAGTGTATGGAGATTCAGATCTTGTGATAAGCCAGAACAATGGAGATTGAGAGACTCGTCACCCAAATTTGATTCCATACCGTGAGCATGTTATGAAGTTGGTTCTTTACTTTGAGGAGATCACCTTTGATTACATTTTGCAAGAAAAGAATAATCTTGCAAATGCCTTGGCTACTCTGGCATCCATGTTCAAAGTCAAATGGGCTAATAAAGCGCCTACGATCATGATCCAAAGATTGGATGAGCCAACATTCTGTTTTAATGTGGAAAAGGATGGTATTATGTGGTTTCCTGATTTTAAGAGGTACCTTGAGACTCAAGAGTATCCCGAGGAAGCGTCTGTGATGGATAAGAAGTTCTTGAGAAGGTTCTCAACAAAGTTCTTCCTCATCAATGGTGTGTTGTACAGAAGGCATCACGATGGGTGGTTACTCAGATGTGTTGATAGAAATGAGGTCGCAAGGATCATTGAAGAGGTACACGAGGGCTCATTTGTGCATTCCAGTGGGCATACCGTGGCTAGAAAGATTAAGCGAGTTGGATATTATTGGTCCACCATGGAAGTTGATTGCTTCAATCATGCAAGAATTTGTCACAAGTGTCAGGTCTACGTTGACAAGGTGCATGTGCCACCATCGTCTCTGAATGTTTTGACTTCTCCTTGGTCGCTTTCTATGTGGGGTATTGATATGATTGGAAAGATTGAGCCGACTGCTTCCAACGGTCATCGCTTTATTTTGGTTTCTATAGACTACTTCACCAAATGGGTCAAAGCCACATTTTATGCAAATATCACCAAGCAGGTGGTTGCTATCAAGCACAATATCATCTATCGTTATGGGATTCATGATAAGATCATTGCCGATAATGAATCGAATCTCAATAACAAGATGATGAAGGAGCTTTGTGAGTCCTTAAAGATCAAACATCATAATTCGTCTTTGTATCACCCGAAGATGAATGACGTTGTCGAAGCAGCGAATAAGAATATAAAGAAGATTGTACAGAAAATGGTGGTGACTTACCGAGATTGGCATGAGATGAAGCCTTTTTCTTTGTAAGGTTATCAAACTACTACACGCACCTCGATTAGGGCAACCCCTTTTTCTCTGATCTATGGCATAGAAGTAGTGCTCCCCAATGAAGTCAAGATTTCTTCGTTAAGGATTATGAAAGACTCAGATCTTGGTGAAGATGAATGGTTTCAGAATTGGCTAGACCAGTTGAGCCTTAATGATGAGAAGAGATTAGCGGTTGTTTGTCACAGTCAAGCTTAACAATAGAGGATGAGAAACACGTTTGACAAGAGGGTGCGACCTCAATACTACAAGCTAGGTGACCTCGTGCCGAAGAGGATAATTCTTTCTTAGGGCGATCCCAGGGGCAAGTGGAAACCAAATTATGAAGGACCATTTGTTGTAAAGAGAGTTTTCTCTGGCGGTGCCATGATGCTTACTGTCATACCGCAATTTTTGACCTAATATACCACCTTACATATGCATCACTGCATCACTAACAGTTCAGAACAGAATAGATCGTGCGTGGTTTCTATAAGTCAAAATCAGGGTTTCTGCAAAATTTCATCTGTACAAGATATGATCAATTAGGGTTTGAGTTTCCACTCACCTCAATTGATCTATCTTAATCAAATCATCAACATTTGATCTTCAGATTCCCAACTCTTCTCATAATTTATCATGGATCGACCAATTAGGGTTTTTATCGAGGATAGGGAATCACTGATTTTATGATAAATGAATGACCTATTTGCTTGGAGATTGATATTAACATCCTCAATGCAACATCTTGACCTAATTTTTTGATTCAAAACATCACAAAAATCCATGTTTCTTCATCAGACAAATTCTGAATCGTATGATAAAAATTCATCTGCTCATAAAAGTCAAACTCTGAGTTTTGGTCAACTTTTTCAAAATCAAACTTTTTCAATCATCAAAACACTTCAAATGATCCATCATGATCATAAAAAGCAAGAAATTTGGAAAAGTCAACAAAAAGTCAAAATTTCCAACACTTAGAAAATTTTCAAGTGTTAGAAAAAACATGTTTTTTCCTACTTTCATGGCAATTTTTCACATAGATCCATTTGGAATTAGAAAAAACTCAAAACATGAAAGTTGTAGCCCTTGTTACAAGCTTTCCAAAATATCCAATAACTTGCAAAACCATTTTGTCTAGCTATACTTTTGATTTTGAAACATAAAGCTCCAAAACCATGGAATTTCAAGTACATGCTTCAAAATTATAAGTCATTTTTGCAAACTTCTCCTTATAGAAGCCTTGTCATCACGTAGAGGAAGCTAGTAACTGATAAATATCAGTTTGAATGATTGAAAAGAGGATTGGATCAAAGAAGAAAACTTAACCATGGTTAAAGAAAGTAACTTTTGCATTAAATGCAAAAGATTCCATTATGACCTCTTAACCAAGTTGCAAGTTTCCTTCAATGATAACTTTGCCAAATCATTCAGTTTTCTTGGCCTATAAATAGAGGTTATTTCCTCAAATTCAAACCACACCAAAGCTATGCAAATCAAGCTTTTACTCTTTCTTTCTTGAAATTCAAGTTTCATAGTTCAAAAGTGAGGATTTTGCATTTTTCAAATCTTGTAAAAAACTGAGAGAAACTTGGTGTCTAACATGTTCTAAACTCAAAATAGAACCTGTCTAAGACTTAAAATCACCTCAAGAACAACTAAAAATCAGAATCATTGTTCAAAATTGCAAAACTTGCAAAGCTTGCCTTAACATTCAAACTTTCATTTTGCTTGAGCTAACTGAGATTTTATCATTCAAACATCATCTATACACTTCATATGAATGATACAAACCATCATCCCTGACCTGTAACACCTCTAACCACGAATTCGAAGTTTACTTCAAGCATATGCAGTTGGACTTGGGTAGAGAGTTCCAGGCCATTTCAGAGTGAGCATAGTGATCAAACACCTTCCATAAGGTTCAGTGGTGCTCCAACCATCATCAAACAACAACTGGAAACACTCTAAGGAGGATTTCGATTTCTGTTTGAAGAGGTAAGTCACTCATACTTCGAACTCTTTGATTTTTGAATTACAGTTCAAAAAACGCTTGGCCATTTTGTTTCTGCACCTTCACTGATCATTAACCCTCAATCAATTGTTTAATTCCATGGCCATACACGATTTCATATTGAATTTCAGAATTAGGGTTCTTCGTGTTCTGGGAAAAATTAATCATTTAAAACTGAAAATAAATGAAATTAACCACCACCATCGTGTCCCTGGTTAAATTTCGAGCAAGTTTGATGTTTATAACTTTCATTTTCATCAACAAACAAAGAATCTAGGATTAGATGAGGATTGGAGAAGATGAAGAACAAGTTCGCGCGTGTTTCTTGTTTTCCAGAAATTCAAATATTCGTTTTATAATATAATTAAATGGAGTAAGTTATATGAACGGATGTATTACCGCCCAGCGGTTGCCAGCACGCTTTTCTTGCCTTGCCTTGCCCAATTCTCCAGGGGTCGAATCCCCTTGAGACCATTTTGTCATTTTTTTCTTCTTTCTTTACATTTTTTTTAAAACCTCAACACTTTCAAAAACCAATCAAAACTTCTCATTTTGAGATGATTTTTTGCACACTTGTCATTTAATATACCTATTTTATGATTATGTCAAAAAAATCCAAAAATATTTTCTTTTGATTATATTTTTATTAGGTCAAAAACGAGACATTTTAAGGTATTCTTAAGTACTTTTCAAAGATGTTCTTTCAAACTTTCGAAACTCAAAACTTTTCAAAACTTCTTGTGAATGTATTTCACTTTTCAAAATCACTTTTCAAAATCATTTTCAAAACTTTTCATCAAACTTACACACCTTTTTTTCCATGATCGATCCGATTTGAAGATAAAACCGAACCAGTTTTTCCTCGAATCTCTTAATTGATCATGGGCTCCCTCACGGTGTAAGTCCCAATTCTTTTTATGTACATATTAATTTTTCCTTGTACATAATACAATCATCTTTGTAAATATTCAAGTATAACAAACTTCGTTCGTTTGTTTTCATTCGCTTGTTTATACGCCGATTCCATTGGGATCAAGAGAGGAATTATTCCCGGTGAAACTTCTCTTAAAACCAATGGGCCTCCCTTACGGTGTAAGTCCCAACCTTCCTATGTACATATTCACTTCCTTGTACATAAACACCCCTTCGTGTACATATTCATTCCCTTGTACATATTCAAACTCGTAAATAATCAAGTTACACTTGCTTTAAACGCTTGTTTTATACACTTGTTTATATTTCCTTCATAAACTCCTGTGAATACATATCACACACTTGTTTATATAACTGTTCAGTTATAACATAACAATTAGCCTAACAACTAGGTTCCCTTTAGCCTCCTCTTAGGATTCGTATAAGAAAACTCATTCATCTGAGTTTAGCCTCCTCTTAGGCTTCATATAAGAAAACTCATTTACTGAGTTTAGCCTCCGCTTAGGCTTCATATAAGACAACACTCCCCCGCTGAGTCAGCCTCCTCTTGGGCTTCGTTCAAAAGAACTCCTCTTTGAGTTTAGCCTTCTCTTGGGCATCAAACAAGAAAGAGACCAGGAAATCTCTTAACAGCCTCCTATTGGGCTTCCAATACAAAGAATCACCCGCGCGAGGATAGAACCCTGAGAGTATGATTTCCTGGTGAAATCACTCTTCAATCCTAAGAGGATGGTTTCCCGGTGAAACCACTCTTAAAGCCAAAGCCAGCCATACCCTATAGCCTTCTCTTGGGCTTACAATACAAGGACCGTCGATGACCCTCGATGACCCTCAGAATGCCTCCTCTTGGGCTTACAATACAAGGACCCATGGGCTTCTTAAAAGCATCCCCCTAATCCAATCAATTTCTCCTAGACATTTAGACGTTTATCATCTCTATGGAAGAAGTATCTCATCTATCACATCACATACAATCAAAAACTTTTCAAAACTCTTTTCAAACAAAAACATCTCTTAATCGTAAGTGGTAACGCTTGTACACTCAAGCAAAACACCCAATACTTACAATTAAAAGATTCAATCATTTTTTCAAACATCTTTCTTAACTCGTAAGTGGTAACGCTTGTACACTCAAGCAAAACACCTATAACTTACGATGAAAGATTAAATCAATCAATCCTTTCAAAATGTATGTGATGAAATAGATTAGATACATTTTTCATTAAAATGACATTTGTCTTTGTCTCTTAATAACACCCCGTTGCTTCCACTAGCATAAGTGGGAACTACGATTGCTCTGACTTTCTCAACATCCCTTTGAGAATACGTAGGCACAAGGTCTCATCCTTGGCGAGCAAATTTCTTTCTCCCTTAAACCAAACAAACCATAGATCCCTTTAGATCCGAGCTACAAATGCTCTGATTCCCATTAAGGGATATGTATGCAGAAGATCCCAATGATCTTTGCGAGCACAATAATAACAAAACCTAGGGTCCCACATAATCTATCCTTCTTAAAATCCAAAGGAGAAACTTTCCCAATCATAGAAATAGCAATTTAAAACACACAAACATATCAAACATATTCATATATAAAGCTATAGATAACTATATATATTTAGGGTGCTCCATCTATTCCCTTTATATAACAAACCCCCTTGCCCGGAATCTCCCCAATGCGTTACGTCTAGTCCGCGCTAGTCGTAATGCATATCATATCAATTGAGGGTATTGCAGCTTTCCCCTTTTTCATAATCATTTTTCTTGTGATGGAAATAATAAAGCTTGATGCTCGCGGTATCTTTATAAACAAATCAAAAGATTAAATCGTTTCGAGCTAGAGAATCCGAATTCAGATTCGATTCCCTAGCGCGTCACTTTTTAATGCGAACACTTACAACAATGGATGAAGAGGATTTACCACTGCCCATAAACGCGGACGTAGTCAAAAAAGGCTTCGCATAGACCTGCTCGAAAAAAAGAGAGAGTGGGTGTTATGCCCCAAAATTTTACCTCTTATTTTCAAGTCATTACATATCTCCATACTCAAGAGTTCCTCCAGGGTTGACCAGATAAACCCTCTCCTAAGCAGTCAACCCATAACTAGGGTTTTGATTCTTTCAAGTCAAAAATGGTTTCTATTGCCTCAAGTTAGAATCATGCCTCCTCATATGTCTCAAGGTATCACCACGTCAAGTTTCAAGCCTCATAGCTCAAGTTTGCTCAATCAATTGCTCAGATGGTTAAAGATCAGTTGTATTAGAAAAAAGTCAACTATGGTCAACATACAGTCAAACTTTATCATTTTTGGTCAAAATCAAGATTTTGAGGTCACATTCATTATTTGATCAAGGGTTGATCATGATTCATCAAGAAGTTCAAAGAATTGATCAAAAGTCAAAGTTTATAAATTAAGGTTTTTGGTAAAAAAAAGTCAACAAAACTTTGACCAGACATAACTTTCACATCCTTCAACAGAAATTTTTCCACCAAAGCTTGAAGGGAATTAAATTCTCTACAACTTTGTGTCTCACAAGCTTTTCCTAAAAATGCTTCATTTGAGAGATATGAGTCAAGACATTATAAGTCCTCTTAAAAGTCAACAAAAAGTCAACAAAAAGTCATCTTATTCCAAAGAGGTGTACATGAGCATGGAATCTTCAATGAAGATGAAGCCAAAAGGAGCTCTTATAGGATATCTTAAGCTTTCTAAAAAGTCCAAGAACACTCTAAAATGATAAAAATTGAGAAAGATATGGCTTGTGCAAGTTTGGAAATTTTGAAGAAGTACATGAAGAAAATATTGATGAATTTTGAATTTTTTCCAAATGGGCCTATGTTTTCATGATTCAGGCTTGTTTATAACATTATCCATGACCTCCAAGCGCATCCATGCTCCATGTTAATATTTATTGTATTTATTTTTGATTTTATTCTTTAAAAATCAAATTAAATCAAAATAAAATACAAAATTAAATGTGAGTCGTGCAAGGCTTGATATTTAAACTCCTTGAGGTCCAAGCAAGCTCAAAAGCTGGCCAAATTTGTACAAGATCTGATTGGCATGAGATTGAGCAATTTTGGAAGTTTTTCATTTCCAAATCAAATATTTTCTCATTAAAGGCAATATTTTCCTCACAAATTCTTGACCTAATTCCATTCCTCTATAAATACTCAGCATGATCAGACCACAAGGACACGGATGAGCAGCCAAAGAACTAGGGTTTGAAGTTCAAAAATTTCAAACAAACTTGCACCATCGAATTTTGAGTTGCATCCACTCTCAAGAAATTTCAAGCATCACATCATCTTCATGAAGTTTCCAGGAACCGATCCTAGCCTTTACACAAGTCCAAAGCACCCTAGAACGCGCCATTCAAGTCTCACCGGTTGGGTAAAGTTTTTAATTTTGATTCCTTTAATTCATGCATTGCTAATGGTTTTCGATTGCTTGTATGATCTCAGGAGGTCCATTGGAACATGTTTGATGCATTAGATCAAAGGTTTAATGTGTAAATCGAATATCACCATGGCTAGGGCTTTAGAACTATGAAGCTTAGTATTTCAATTTTTAGGTCGATTCAGACCAAACCAAGGCCACCATTGAACTCACAGTCCTCGATTTAGGGGGGTAGGGTCCATCTTGTTTATTTATTTGCTTTGATTTGCAGGTTTCCAAAAACAAGCTCGTCGGAGAAGACGACCGAAGCTAGGGCTCTGACGTCCCTCCGACCCTTTGACCTTTGACTAGTGGCGTGGCGTGATATGGTTGGTTCATTCAAAATCAGAGGGTCCCACGCGTGTGTGTTTGAAAAATTAGAAATTAGGAACTTGGATTCACTTATATATTTATGATTGTGCAAATATTATTGGATGTATCACCACCCCAGTGGTTAACCATGCGCGTGCTAGTCCTCTTTGTCTCTCAAGGCATGGGTTCGATCCCTGCCTTTTGCTATTTTTTTCAATATTTTCTGATTTACGCAGGTAACGCATATCTATTTCCAAGGCTAGCATGATAACACCACAAACATGTGGCTCAGTGGTGAAATTTTCGATCCATCACCCTAGGGTCACGAGTTCAACCCTCACCAGGACCATTCCTATTTTTAACTATTAGTTTTCTTTCTTTTTTTCTAATTCTTTTCAATTTTCTTTCTTATTTTAATTCGTTTCCAAAATTATTTTTAAATACAATAAAAATCCTAAAAAATATTTTTATTTTAGATTTAGGTTTAAAAAATGTTTAATTAATTTTAGACACAAAAATATTTTATTTTTCTCTTCACTTTTAATTATTTTCATAATTAAATATTAGTTAACTTAGAATTAGGTTTTTTCTAATCAAAATCGATTCAAAAAATACCAAAAATAATTTTTTCCTTTTAATTAGGGTTTAGAACACTTATGTCTCCATTCAAATTTTTCTCTTATTTATTCATGCTTTATTCTCATTTAAATTCTAGAAATCGATGTATAGGTCGCAAGGTTATTTTTGTAATAGCGTAGATTTAATTCCTTGCACTTTACTTTCTCACACCTCCTGTGTATCTGTCCCAAAGCGTTGTAATAGCGTAGGGTTTATTTTCCGCACTTTTACTTTCGGTACTCTCTTATAAACTGTCTATAAACTACTTAGATGTATGCTAATAGGATTGTATGACAATAATTAAAATCAATCGTAGATCACCTTAACAATTAAGATAACATATCTGAATCAAACACACTCTTCACACTTGCACCCCCTTAGGGTATCCTCTCTTGTTGCCTTTCGGATAAAATGGTCATGTCCCTCAAACATAGGGGTACAGTTAGCAAACGCCCCCTGATTCAAAATTATCACAAAGATCATAGTCCCTCGATGACCCTCAATGCTGCCTACGGATATATGATCTCGTCCCTCGGTTGTTGCCTACGAATATATGATGATCGTCCCTACGAATATGCTAAGGTATCATTACAAGATTGCCTTCAATGACCATTCGATGACCCTACGCCTGTCCTTTCACATCCAACGGGTAGAGTTACCTAGCAACTAATGGTATGGACAGTTCTATCCTAAAGGAGAAGGAAAATAATAAAGAACGACCTTCCTAGTGGGTAATACTCTTAATTGCTTGCTCCAATCAAAAATACTTTTCACACCTCACACTCTTTTCAAAAATACTTTTCAAACAAACACTTTGTATACATTCATACGAGAAACATTACAAAGTTACATTTTTTTCAAACAAATATTTCCAAACAGTTCATATACATTCTTGAGGACTGATACAAGAATCAATACGAAGTCAAAGAAAAATAATTTTCAAATACTTTTCAAAATACTTTTCAAATCACACACACACACACAAAAAGCAAGTTTTCAAAAAGTTTGCTAAACCAATTAAGAGCCCGTAGATAACTACGGATGGAAAGGGTGCTAATACCTCCCTTTTCATAATTACCTCCCGTACTCAGACTCAATAAAAGGTTTTTCCTGTTCTTTTCACCTTTCCTTTATTGATAAAAGAAAAGTCGGTGACGAATCTTACTAACCGCAACATTTGCGATAAAACGCAAAACAAACAAGACAGTTCCCCCATTGTGTTATAGAACTGGCGACTCTGCTCGGGACACACCTAAAGAGAGGTTACCTTAGGGCTATAGGTCACTTTTACTCGCTTTCTGTTTGCTTTGTATGCTTTACTTTTAAGGGTTTCTTGGGTATTATATTTGTAGGGGATCCTACACCAGGATCCAGGTTTCCTTAGGTAAGTAGCAATAGACCATCGCGATTATCCGGCGTAGACCGAAACAATTAAAATGATGTCTACGGTTAGTGCGACACTTTGGATGCCCTGATGTTCCTCATATTCAGTTGAGGAAATATTTGGCATCTGTGTGGCGTCATCAAGCACTAACTAAAATTTTAGAACTCTAATTGACTCATCTTAGCCATTAAAAGGTAGTGAGATAGCCAACTTTGGTGCAGACTAAGGTTGGTTGATACTCGATGCTACGCTCATTGATATTTGACTTTCGGGATATTTCGGTCGACCATTTGGTAGTCGTACTAAAATAAAGCCTGCGAGAAATGTAACACCCGAGTCCAAAGAAGGCGGGGGGTGGTTACACCGCATGTAATACTCGAGGCCAAAGAGGGCTAAGAGTGGTCGCCACATCAGAATGAGAGGAATCCTAAGAATATGCAGGTATGAGACTGCATGGTTGAAGGAGACTTATAAGGATTAATTAGTACTACCTATACCAACAAGATGCATATTCTTTTCGGTAGCTCATTCATAAGAACTCCACAGTTAAGCGTGCTTGGCTTGGAGAAATTATGGGATGGGTGACCTTCTGGTAAGTTTCCCGGAAAGCGTGCGAGTGAGGCCAAAGCTTGCTGAAAAGACTCGTGTTGGTCTGTGGGGTTAGTCGATGATCCTGAAGGCTGTCAGGGGCGTTACAAATGGTATCAGAGCCATACCTCTCCCAGTACGATATGGTTCGAGGACGAACCATGCGGAAGCTGGTGGGCATGTAACACCCGAGTCCAAAGAAGGAGGGGGTGGTTACACCGTATGTAATATTCGAGGCCAAAGAGGGCTAAGAGTGGTCGCCACATCGGAATGAGAGGAATCCTAAGACGATGCAGGTATGGGACTGCATGGTTGAAGGAGGCTTATAAGGATTAATTAGTACTACCTATACCAACAAGATGCATCTTTTTTTCGGTAGCTCATTCATAAGAACTCCACAGTCAAGCGTGCTTGGCTTGGAGAAATTATGGGATGGGTGACCTTCTGGGAAGTTTCCCAGAAAGCGTGCGAGTGAGGCCAAAGCATGCTGAAAAGACTCGTGTTGGTTTGTGGGGTTACAAGAAAGATTTGTGATATGAGATTCCTAGAACCTGGTTACTATTATAGGACAGGTTGAACCCACTTAAACTCCGGTGAAGGGTAGAAACCTATACCTCATGCAAGCCTTAAACCTCCTTAAACCTAGGGATATTGTATAAATTGCTTATGCTTTCTATTTAAACATGACATCATAACATTTCTAACCATTTCAAGGACATAGGGATTTATCTTTGCTCTTTTTTTGGTAGGGTTATGGCATCCAGGAAAACTATATGAATTAACTTTGTGGGCATACCTTCTCAACTCAAGGAGTTAATCTCAAAAGTTCCCGACGACTCTCAATTCATCAAAAGACATGGTTATATACTCGACTTGGTTACCTTCGGTTTTGAAGAAGACATGATGAGCGTCGTATTCCAGTTTTTTGATTCAAAAAATCACTACTTTACCTTCCCAGACTATCAGGTGGTACCTACAATGGCAGAATTCTCTAATCTACCTGGGATACTCATTCTTGATCAGATACCTTTCACCAATTCAGAAAAAGTTCAAAGGTTTGAAGACATCGCATCAGCTTTACACCTCAAGCGGTCAGACATTGAAGCTAATTAGGAAACAAGAAGTGGAGTTAAGGGTTTGCTTTCTAATTTTCTAATAAAGAAAGCTCGAGAATTCTTGAAGTCTATGAGTTTCCACATTTTCGAAGACATTTTGACCTTGCTAATCTATGGTTTGGTACTATTTCCTAATCCAGATCATTTCATCGACGTGAACGCCATCAAGATATTCCTCACTCATAATCCTGTGCCTACCTTACTCGGAGATATTCTACATTCTCTCCACACTCGTACTATGAAAATACAAGGAACTCTTATGTCTTGCATACCGTTATTATCCAGGTGGTTTATTTCGCACCTTCCTCGATCAGTAATGAAGAATGAACAAGGTCTAAAGTGGTCTCAAAGGTTGATGTCACTCTCTCATTCAGATATCTATTGGTGTCTCTATTTCCAAGAAGATTTCATTTTCATCGAGTGTTGTGGAGAATTCCCTACTATACCACGCCTTGGAATAAGGGGAGGTATCACTTACAACCATTCTCTAGCACTACGCCCGTTTGGTTATGCTTGAAGAGATGGTCCTCATGATATGCTTATCCAAGGCATTATATTTGACTATGACAACGATCTCCATGTTTACCGTCGAAGATTTGCACATTCTTGGGGAATGGCAAAGAAAATTGATTCCAAGACTTTGGGGCATAAAAACTCCATTCATTGGGAACCTTACCTCAAATGGGTGCGAGCGCGCTCTCAAAATCTCATGATGCCATATGCTGCTATTCTACCAATAATTATGGAACCTGTTGTTGAAGGAGATTAGTCTTGTATTATTCTCCATCCAGATATGCCTACCGATTTCGAAGAATTGAAGAGATCATGGATTCAACTTAAAGAAGAAAGGGATACATTCGAACCCAATTCTATGCAAGCGAGAAAAGAGTATTAGAGCTGATGGAGCTACTTCACGAGGAGCAAAGCATTAACACCTATGTCAACACAAAGAGGAATTTCCCATGGGAGGCCTAAGCCTTAGGAATTTTATTTTTGTACTTAAACTTTCTTTTGTATTTACTAATAAGACTAATAAAAGGTTTGTTCGTGCTTGTTTACCAAATTGAAATTCCTAAGGTCCTTGAAAACATTGCATTGCATATCATAGCATATCATTTCATAAAAGGTACTATGAAGACCAATTTTCTTATTCTCTCGTTTTTTATTTCAGTACAAATGACTCTCGAACAAACTGTCAAAGATCTCCAGGCTCTGAACACTTAATTCCAAGAGATGTTCACCAACTTGGCCCAAGGACAGGAAGATCTGAAAGAGCTCATCACTAAGAAGAAGAAGAAAGTACATGGCATTCTCAACTTGGGAAGAAGGTTCATAGGTCCAGTCAAAGTAGTCAGACAACTTGAATTCTCATAAAAGAGCGGTGAAATTGAAGGAAGTGTCAAGGTCAATTAGGAAAGCCATCACGGGTCTCAGGAAGTTGAGGAAGAAGACTGTATGAGCGAGCAGTATCCTCTTGACAACAAGAGGTATAAGCAACTAGAAAGCCGTCCAAATGCTGTGAAAAACCTGAAAAATGTCGGGGTTGAACTTTGATGACTTAAGTTTGGTTCCTGGAGTGGTCATTCCCCGCAAGTTCAAAGCTCCTACTTTTTCTAAGCACGATGGCATTTCCTGTCCGAAGCTTCATTTGAAGTCCTATGTCCAAAAGATTCAACCATACACTGCTGATAGGAAGTTGTGGATGCATTTCTTCCAAGAGAGTGTGTCTGGAACACAGTTAGAATGGTATTATCAGCTAGAGAATACTCTCATTCATACTTGGAATAAGTTGGCAGATGCTTTCTACAAACAATACTAGTAAAATACTGAATTGCCACCAACCTGCATGCAACTGCAGAGTATATCCATGGGTCGTGACGAGAAGTTCAAAGAGTACGACCAGAAATGGAGAGATCTAGCAGGCAGAGTCCAATCACCCTTGTCTAATAGGGAGTTGGTTGACATGTTCATGGGAACCCTGAAACGCCCATTCTTCAATCATCTGATTGGAAACTCTTCATCTGGATTCACCGAGTTGATACTGATAGACAAACGTATTGAAGCTGGCATCAAGAGTGGAAATATTCAAGTTGAGACATCTTCAAATGCTACGAAAAGATCTTTTGGTGGGAAGAAAGAAGCCAATGCTGTGTATGGTCATAAGAGCCGTGATAAAAATGATCGCCATCAATCTTTGGGGGTAGTCCTGATCTCCAATCCAACACCACTGCAACCTCAACAAGACAATGTGCGTAGGCAGAACGTGTCGAGAAGACAGTTTACAAAGATCAACATGCCGTTGTCTCAAGCATTACAACACATGTTGAAAACAGAGTTGATTACTTTGAAAGATCCTCCTCAACATGTCAATACATCCTCCAACAGCCTAGGGCACGACACCAACAACTGTTGGGCCCTGAAGAACAAGATCCAAGACATGATTAAAGCTCAGGGAATTGAATTTGACCATCCTGTCGAAATCCCGAATGTGATCAACGCACCTATGCCTGATCATGGCAAGAGTACCAACGCCATTAATAATTACTCTTATGTATTTGCGGTGAATGAGTTAACCACTCCCTTTATGACTGTTAAAAAGACTCTGCTACAAGCTGACTTATTTCCAGGATGTTTTGACAACTGTCGTTACTGCACGTCCGAGCCCAATGGATGTTCCGGAAAGGTGTTCAACGCCTGATATACCACCGAGAAGTGCTATTCACAAAAACTCCGTCTATAGAGAGTTTGTGTGAAGATGCTTTCAAGAACTTGAAAATCGAAGATGTTACAATAGAAGAAGCCATACCAAAAGTGTGGGATACCTTGGGGAAGCCAAGTGGTAAATTGATTTCATGGTCAAATATACCGCCCCTGAAATCTACAATATTGCAATTGAAGACATCAAAGCAACAGGATGGGGAGATGATGACTATCCCAAAGAATATGCTGATGTGAACATAATAAGGATCACCTATACCGACCCTGCACCTAGAGTGATACCTCTGATTATTACCTCGCCCAGACCAGTTCCATATTCCTCCGACAAAGATATACCTTGGAATTATAGAACCGAAGTTTACTACTATGGCGTCAAGCAAGAACCGTTGGCTATCGAAGATAACACAGTTGAAGCTGCTAATCCTGATGTCGAAAATATCACCAGATCAAGCAAAGTAACCAGAATCGGAAGATTTTTTTCTCCAAATATCTCTCCTCCAAAGGATACTACTGCACCAATTCGTATTCCTGATATTGAACCAACTCCCGAGGCTCGAGGGAAAGAGAAAGTGACTCAACCTGCTCATACGGAAGTACCAAAGGAAGTTGCTGAAGATACCTCCAAGCAAGAGATGGAAGAAATTTTGAAGATCATTAAGAAGAGAAATTATAAGGTTGTGGAGCAGTTGGGACAAACCCCATCCAAGAATTCCATGCTAGCTCAGTTGTTTTGCTCCGAGGCTTATGCTAAAGCCTTGGTGAAATTCTTGAAGAATGCTCACATACCGCAAGACACTTCTGCTGACCAATTCGAAAGTTGTATTACTAGCCTGACTGCAGATAATGGTTTGGGCTTTTCTGATGCTGATCTAACTCCTGCCGGAAGGAAACACAACAAAGCCTTGCACATTTCTATAGGGTGTAAGGGCACTATGTTGTCTAACGAATTGGTGGATACTGGCTCTGGTCTGATTATCCTACCGAAGAATGCTCTCAACAGATTTGATGCTAAAGAAGTGGTCATGAAACTCAATGATATAATCATAAGAGTTTTTGATGGTTCGAAGAGAACAGTACTTGGAGAGCTCAACTTGCCGATCAAAGTAGGTTCCCAAACTTCCGACTCTACTTTCTTTGTGATGGATATTCGTCGAACTAATTCTTGCAGGTGATGTTGCCTCTACCCTGCGGTCATACCCCAAAATTTTCCCTCCATCTACTCAAGAGATTTCATACATCTATACTCAAGGATTCCTCAAGAGTTGATCAGACAAACTCTCTCCTAGACAATCAACCCAAACTAGGGTTTGGTATTTCTCAGATCAAGATGGACTTCCAACATCTCCAATGGTCTTCATGCCTCCTCATATGTTTCAAAGATTCTCCATGTCAAGTTTCAAGCCTCACAAGTCAAGTTTCCTCAGACAATTGCTCAGATGGTTGAAAATCAGTTGTATTGGACAAAAAGTCAACTATGGTCAACATACAGTCAAACTTCATAATCTTGGGTCAACATCCTCATTTTGAAGTTACATTCATCATTTGATCAAGGGTTGATCATGATTCATCAGAAAACTCAAGATTTGCTCAAAAGTCAAACTTTCTAAATTAGGGTTTCTAGGTGAAAAGTCAATGAACTTTGGTGATCATAACTTTCTCATACTTTCTCGAAATTTTCCACCACCTCTTGTTTTGAAGGAAATTAAATTCTCTACAACTTCATGTCTCAAAGAATGTCCAAAAAGGCTTCATTTGAGAGGTAGGGCTCAAAACATTACGGTCATTTTCAAAGTCAACAAAAGTCAACTTTTGTTTTGAAGATATATTGAGCATGGAAACTCCAATTGAGATGAGACCAAAAGGTTGGTTAGAGGACTCTTAGATCTTTCCAAAAGTCCAAGAACACTCAAAAATGTGGGAAATTGAGCAAGATACACTATTCGAGAAGTTGGGCGATTTTGGACGATTGCACAAAGGACATTTTGGTCAAAATGCAAAATTTTCCAAATGGGCCTAAAATCTTTTGGTCCAAACTTGTTCATGACATGATTTTTGACCCATAAATGCTTGGCCATGGTAATTTTCTATTTTTATGATTTATATTTGAATTTTATAACATTTAATTCAAAAAATAAATTATATAAAATATGAAAATTAAGTATTTTTTCAAAAGGAATGGATTTATATCTTCCTTGAAGTCCAAGAAAGCCCATGATTCATACCAAATTCGTGCTAGCCTTTGCATTCATGAGAAAATCAAATTTTTTCAAAGATTTGATTTATTTTTAATGGAAAATATTTGCACATTGATGGAGCAATCTTTTTTCACTCCTTTTGCCATCCAAACTTTCTCTATAAATGCTCAGCAAGATCACAAGCCACGAGAACAAAACCCTAGCTCAAGCCAAACCCTTATTTTGTCAAAATTTTCAAGAATCTTGAAAAAAATCGAATTCTTATTTCCACCATTCGACCTCTTCCGACCATCCAAGCGTTCGGGGTAAGCTTGAGTAAGAATGCATCATTGTTATTGATCAAAGCAAGCCAAATCGTGCCATACACATTCATACATCTTTGAATTTTTCTTGAAATTGCATTTTACTATTCTGCGTGTTTCCATTGTTTCTAATGCTTTTATTGTGTTCATGAGGTTCTATAAGTATGATCTGGGCCATCGTTTCATAGCTTGCACGTAAAAATCACAGGTTGCCATGTTTAGGGTTTTGTTTGTCTTCATCGAACCGGTTGATCTGAGCCTTTTCGATTGAAACTAATACCACCATCGTGTTCGCCCTCGATTTAGGGGTAGGGTACTCTTTTCCTTTTTATCGCGTATTTTTCGGGTTTGGAGATTTGTGTGATCGGAGAAGGCGGGAGCTAGGGCTCGGCGTCGTTGACCGATCGGACTCGGCGAGGCAAGCGTGGCACAATGGAGCCTTCTAATTCGTCCATCCGGTCAGCGGGGCCCGCGCAGGCGACTCGTTTTCAAACACATCCATGCACGTGATCATTCAAAAACATTTGATTTTCACTTTTCCAACACCAAGTGTCAAGTGGCGTAGTGGTAGAGGCAAGCAATCTCAAGGTTTCACTCCTTGGTCTCCAGTTCGATCCAGCCAGGGACCATTCTCTATTCCTTTTTACAAACTTGCATGTTTTCTAATTATTTTTCTTATTTTCTATTTATTTAATATTTGCATGTTATTTAATTTCTTTTCACAATTTTATTTCTGCATTTAAAAAACCATCAAAAATTATTTTCTTTTTGCATTTATTTTCAGAAAACCTTTATTTAATTTTTGAAATTAAAAAATACAATTTTGCATGCATATTTATTTTTATTCATATTTTTTGCATTTAAATCACATTTAATTAGTTTTTAATTATTAAATTGCATCAAAAATCCAAAAATTTATTTTAGCATATTTATATTATTTCACATGTAATAATTTTCTCATATAAAAATTTGCATTTTCTAACATTTTTCTCTTATTCGATTCATCTAGTATTTTAGATTTCTCGTTCCTTTCTGAGTTGATCCGATTGAGACGATTCTTTCTTTATCATTTTATTTTTCAATAATGTAACTGTTTATGGGATGTAATAGTTTAAATTAGGACTTTATTTTCCGCATTTTTAAATTATGTATACGCCCCAAGCCATGTAATAGCGTAGGACATTTACCTTTCCGCATCTTTACATTCGCATTTTACTTTCCGCACCTATCAATTGCTAGTAACTAGGCGTGTATGGCAAGATAATAATGAACTTAGCCCACTAATTGCAAGATAAAATACTTGAAATCAACACACTTCTTTCACGGATGCACCCTTAGGGTAATCTCTCTCGTTGCCTTTGCGAATACAAAATGGTCATGTCCCTCGAGCGTAGAGGTATTCTAGCACCGTTGCCTTCAAACAAATCATCATAGTCCCTTGATACAAAGATCATAGACCCACGATGTCGCCTCCGAATACATGATCTTGACCCTCGATTGTCGCCACGAAAGTGATGATAGTCCGAATGTGCTAGGATACTTCCTACTGAGTTGCTTTCTATGACCATCCGATGTCCGTCGATGTCCGCTTACATCCAGCGAATGGAGCTACCTACTAACTAATGGTACGGCTAGCGCTATTCTAAAGGCGTAAAAGTGAAAGCGACCAATTCGGTGGGTAAATAAGTCTTTTAGTTGCTTGCTCTAAACCAAATACTTTTCACACACACTCTTTTTCAAAGTTCAAACTCTTTTCAAAAGCGAAACATTTCGAACACTTTGTATACATTCCTACATGAATCATTACAAAGTCAAAGCGAAATGCCTTTTCAAAACATTTTGTCAAACACACGAAGCACAATTTTAAAGTGATCTAAGAGCAACTAAGAGCAGTAGAATAAGCTGCGGATGGAAAGGGTGCTAATACCTTCCTTTTCATAACCTTCTCCCTTACTCGAGAATCTAACGAAGGTCTTTTTCGTACTTTTACCTTCCCTTAATTGGATAAAAATAAAATTCGGTGGCGACTCTTGCTATCCGCACATTTGCGATACCAAAAACACTAAAAAGTCAGTTCAACGTATTCTGGCTGGCGACTCTGTGAGAATTCCTAAAAGAGAATGCCTTAGGGATTTTAGATCACCTTTACGCTTTTGTTTGATTTGTATGCTTTACTTTTAAGGGTTGCTTGGGTATTATATTGTTGGGGGATCCTACACCCGGATCCGGGTTTCCTTTTAGGTAAGTAGCATTAGATCATCGCGACCGTTAGACGTATAACTAAACGGTCAACATGATGGCTATGTTAGCGTGACACTTTGGTTGTCGGATACTCTTCATTCCCAAGTTGAAGATAGTATTTGGCTTCTGCGTGGTGTCATCAGCGCTAACTAAACTTTAGAACCTTAATTGACCCATCTTGGCCATTAGAAGGTAGTGAGATGGCGGCTTTGGTCAGACTAAGGTTGGTTGATACTCGATGCTACGCTCATTGAGATCGGACTTTTGGGACATTTTCGATCCACTTGGTAGTCGTATTGAAATAAGCGCCTACGAGAAAGATCAATGATGTGAGATTCCTAGAACCGGTTACTATTATAGGACAGGATGAACCAACTCAAACTTTTGGTGGGGTAATCACCTATACCTCATGCAAGCCTTAAACCTAGGCTCATTGTGTGAATTTCTTGTGTGTGCTAAACATGACATCATGACATCATTTGCATTGCATATCATTTCTAACTATTTCAAGGACCTAGGGATTTATCTTTGCTCTGTTTTGTAGGGATTATGGCTTCTAGAAAGACTATCCGAATCAACTTCATGGGTATACCTTCTCAACTCAAAGAATTGGTTTGAAATTCCGACCATGCTCGGTTCATCAAAAGACATGGTTATCTACTTGATTTGGTTATCTCGGTTTGAAGAAGATATGATGCATGTCCTATTCGAGTTCTTCGATCCGAAACACCATTGCCTTACATTCCCTGATTATCAGTTGGTTCCTTTGGAAGAGTTCTCTAAGCTACTTGGGATACCTATTCTTGATCAAATGCCATTCACCGGTCTAGAAAAGGTTCCTAAGTACGAAGACATCGCATCCGCCTTACATCTTAAGCGCTTAGACATTGAAGCCAATTGGGAAACCCGAAGTGGAGTTAAGGGTTTACTTTCCAAGTTCTTAATTAAGAAAGCCCGAGAATTCCTCAAAGTTATGAGTTTCCATGCATTCGAAGATATTGTGGCCTTGTTAATCTATGGTTTGGTTCTATTCCCTAACTCGGATCAATTCATAGATGTCAGCGCCATCAAGTTGTTCCTTACCCGCAATCCGATTGCCTACTTTACTTGGAGATATTCTACATTCTCTCTCGTACCATCAAAGACAAGGAACTCTCATGTGTTGCATACGTTACTTTCTAGGTGGTTTATTTAGCACCTTCCTCCATCGGTTTTGAAGAATGAACAAAGGTTGAGATGGTCTCAAAGGTTAATGTCTCTCTCATTCGGATATTCGTTGGAGTCTTTTCTCTCAAAAGGACTTCACGTTCATTGAGCGTTGTGGAGAATTCCCTAATGTACCACTACTTGGTATAAGGGAGGTATTACTACAACCCTTCTCTAGCTTTACGTCGGTTTGGTTTTGCAGAAGAGATGGTCCACATGATATGCTTCTCCAAGATATTGTGTTCGATTACAATCATGATCTCGAGTGCGAAGGTTCATACGCTTGGGGCATGGTAAAGAAGGCGATACCAAGACTTTGGGGCACCAAAACTCCATTCCTTGGGAACCTTACCTCAAATGGGTGCGAGCTCGAGCTCAAAACCTCATGATTCCATTCACGCCTGTTTTACCAGTAATTATGGAACCTATTGCTATAGGTGACGTACCCTATACCGTTCTCTATCCCGACATGCCTACTGATTTTGAAGACTTGAAGAGATCCTGGATTCAACTCAAGGAAGAGAGGGATACCTTTGAAGCTCAGTGTTATGCAAGCGAGAAGAAAGTACTAGAGTTGACCAAGCTACTTCACGAGGAGCGAAAGATCAACGCCTATATCGGCACCAAGAGGAAGCGCCCATGGGAGACTTAGAGATTTAGGATTTATTTGTTTTCTTTTATTGTTTTGAACTATCTCTTGTACTTAAAAGGAAAAAGAATAATGAAAAGAGTACTAATAAATGTTTGTTCATTGCTTGTTTAACAAGTTTAAATCTCTAAGGTCCTTGAAAACATTGCATTGAATTCGCATAAACATTGCATATCATAGCATAACATTGCATCACAGGTACATTGAAGATTGGTTTTCTCATTTGCTCGCTATTTATTTTAGCGAAATGGCTCTTGAACGATCATCAAAGATCTTGAGCTCAAAATGCTCGGTTTATGAGATGTTCACCGGCTTGGTCCAAGGCCAAGAAGATCGAAGAAGCTCATCAACAAAGAAGAAGGTTGTGGGTCTCCTCAACATGGGTAGGCCTTCAAAGGAGGTCCTAGAGTGGTTAGTCGAATTGAGCTCTCGAAGGAAGTGTCAGAAGGAAGATGAGCAAAGTAACAAGGGTGATGGTGAAGAAAGTCGACTGAGCTTGAGAAGAACTATGATGATGGCCAATACTCGATGAAGATGACAAGTACAAGCAACTTGAAGACCGTCCGAATCTTTGTGGAAAACACGAAGGCGTCGGTTGAATTTTGATGATCGAGTCTTGTCCTGGTGTTGTTTTCCTCCAAGTTCAAAGTTCAACTTTTGCTAAGTATGATGGCATGTCTTGCCCTAAGTGCATTTGAAGTCCTATGTCGGAAGATCAATCACTTGATGAGAAAGTTGTGGATGCACTATTTTCAAGAGAGTTTGTCAAAACTCGGTTGGAATGGTACTATCGACTAGAGAATGACCGTATCCGTACTTGGGTGACTTAGTGATGCTTTCTCAGATATAGTACAATCTTGAATTGACACCCACTCGCATGCAACTACAAAGCATGTCTATGGGTCGTGATGAGAAGTTCAGGGTATGCTCGGAAATGGAGAGATCTAGAGAGTTCAACCACCCTTGTCCAATAGGGAGTTGGTTGATATGTTCATGGGACACTAACGGACCCATTCTTCAATCATTTGATTGGAAACTCTTGACCGGATTCACCGGTGATACTTAAGCGTATTGAAGTGGTATCAAGAGTGGAAAGATTCGGTAGAGACACCTTTAAATCTGCGAAGAGATCTTTTGGTGCTAAGAAAGAAGCTAATCTGTGTATGGTCGAAAAGCCGAGCCAAGACCGGCGCTCAATCTGTGGGGTTGTGATCTCGATCCTACATCGGACAACCTCAATGAGACAAGCAGCGCGCGCGCGAGGCATTTGAAGATCAACATGCCTTTGTGCAAGCCTTGGAACACATGTTGAAAGCGGTGATTGCTTTGAGGATCCTCCTCGAATGTCAACACCTCTCTCCAGTACAATCCTAATGCTAAGTATGCTTACCATTCCAACACGGACATAGCGATGATTGTTGGGCTCACGAAGAACAAGATTCAAGATATGATTGAAGCTAAGCAGATTGAATTTGATCCTCTGTTGAGACTCGAATGTGATCAGCGCCTATGCCTAACCATGACAAGGGTTCCAATCTTTGTTGGCGATACTTATGTTTTCAACATAGATGACTTGACCATTCCTCGATGGTGTTAAGAAGAATTTGCTGCAAGCGGTGTCAATCGGGATGCCCGAGAATCGTTGGTGCCCATCCGCGCTGATGGTTGTGCTTGGCTAAGAAGGCGTGTTCGATGCATGATGGATAACCGTGAGATACTATTTACGAAACCACACATGGAAGTGTGAAGAAATGTCTAAGTTGAAGATTGACAATGCGAATGAAATAGTACCATCATGTGGGATACCTTGGGGCAGCAAGCGGAAAGTATGATTACATGGTGAAGTACCGTTCGAGAGTTACAAGATTCCTATTGAAGATGTTAAAGGCGACGGATGGGGTGACGATTTCCCAGAAGACTATCTTGATGTTAACACTATAAGGATTTCCTCTGCTGATTACGTGCCTAGAGTGGCACCTCTCATCATCACTTCTCCAAGACCGGTTCCGTATTCCACGACAAAGCTATTCCTTGGGATTATGGATCGGCGTTTACTATCATGGTGTCAAGCAAGACCCTCGACCATTGAAGATCTTACGATTGAAGCTACCATTAGGACATCGACAACATCACCGAATCAAGTAAGGTGACCCGAGCAGGAAGGTATTCTCTCAGATATCTCTCCTCCAAAAGACACCGCGACTCCGGCTCGCATTCCGCTATTCAACCCATTCCCAAGCTAGAGGAAAGAACCGGTGACTCATCACTGCTCGACGAAGTACCAAAGGAAATTCAAGACACCTCAAACAAGAAATGGAGAAATCGAAGATTATCAAGAAGAGTGACTACAATGTTGTGGAACAATTAGGGCAGACTCCGTCCAAAATCTCCATGCTTGCTCTGCTCTTGTGCTCGAGGCTCATACTAACGCCTTGGTGAAGTTTCGAAGAATGCTCACGTGCAAGACACTACCACGACCAGTTTGAAGTTTGTATTGCTAGCAGCGCTAACAACGGCCTAGGCTTCTCGATCTTGTCGACTCTCCGGAAGAAACACAACAAAGCCTTGCACATCTCGTTGAATGCAAAGGCACTACATTATCTCATGTTTTGGTGAATCAGGTTACGCTCGAATATCCTACGAAGCTGATTTTGATCGACTTGATGTCGAAGGTTGGTTACGAGACCGGTGACATTATTGTGAGAGCTTTTGATGGTTCTAAGCGAGCGGTGCTTGGAGAGCTCACTCACTGTTAAAGTCGGTTCCAGACTTTTGATTCTACTTTCTTTGTCATGGACATCCGTCCGACTTATTCTTACCTACTTGGCGCCCTTGGATACATAGGGCGGTATACCTCTACCTTACATCGAAGCTGAAGTACGGTAAAGGGAAGGTTGTTACGGTGTGCGGTGAAGAGTATATGGTCGGTCATCTGCGATTCCGTTACCTCGAGATGGAAGGTGAATTCTTTGGGACTCCTGTCAAGCTTTTGAAACAATCCCAGTCATGCTGTTGACTCTCCCACCACTCTGAAGTTACACAAGTTCGCCTAGGATGGCCTCATTGAAAGATGCTCAGGCTGTTGAAGAAGGTAGCTCTATTTGGGGACACTCCACGATCTTCCTTTCAAATTTGACAAGGCTGGTTTAGGCTTCACTATCAATGGTCGAAGATGATACACATGACGTGCGGCCAACTTCCTTTCCGCATTAGCAGTGGAATCCATGCTATAGAAGCGGCGACAACGACTTGACATCGCAAGTGGATCTTCCAACTCGGATCTTGGGCTCGGCAATTGGAAGGCGAAGGCGTCATACCAATCTCCTTTAGTCGGGAGTAATTGCTCTTGTTTTGTTTTGCTTTTCGTATTTCTTTATGTTTTGAACAATAAACTTTGAAAGCCTAGTGCCTTGCAGGGGCATCATGGCTCGTTCTGAGGTTATTATCATCGTTTGCGTATTTTCATTCAATAAATTTGGGCTTTTGCATTCAATTGTTTGTTTTCTTTCTTTTACTTTATCACCCTTCAAAAGCTATGTGTTTCTTACACACCCGTGATACAACTGAGAATCACTCGAATCTATAATAACTATGCTAGTGCTAAATATGACTTGATAATCCGATCTACCAAGCGAAGGCGAAAGTGAGGAAGATTGTGAAGTGCCAGGAGAACTTGTTAGGCGCTACACAAGAAAGCGAGTTATCTGACCCACGAAGAGCAAGTTGAGGTTGTGAATGGGTTACGAAGAAGCAGAAAAGAGATCAAGATAGGAGCGGTCTTGAAACAGTGTTAAAGAAAGGTTGGTTCGGATGCTACGAGACTACATTGAGGTTTTGCTTGGTCATACGAAGACATGCGAGGTTGGACATTGATATTGTAGTGCACCGATTGCCAACAAAAGAAGGTTTTCTCGGTGAAAGAAAGTTAAATCGCATGCGTCTGAGATGTCGAGAAAATCAAAGCCGAAGTTATGAAGCGATTCGGTGGGTTTCTTAGTTACTTCTTATCCATGGGTTGCTAATGTGGTGCTGTGCCCAAGAAGGATGGTAAAATGCGAATGTGTGTGGATTACGAGATCTGAACAAAGCAAGTCCGAAGATGATTTCCACTTCCTCATATTGATGTTTTGGTTGACAACTTTGCTCGGCATAAGGTTTTATCCTTTATGGATGGTTTCTCGAGTTACAATCATATTAAAATGGCTCCACGAAGACATGGAAGACTACTTTCGTTACGTGGGGCACTTACGCTACAAAGGTTATGCCGTTTGGACTAAAAACGGGTGCCACTTATCGCGTGCTATGGTGACATTATTTCATGACATGATTCATCACGAGATAGAGGTCTATGTCGGCGACATGATAGCTCGATCCGAGAAGAAGAACATCTTGATCATTTGCGAACTGTTTGACAGTTGAAGAAGTCTGATTGAGGCGAATCCCAACAAGTGCACCTTTGGAGTCGGATCCGGAAAACTCTTGGGGTTTGTTGTCGATGGTAAAGGTATTGAGGTTGACCCGCCAAGGTTAAAGCTATTCAAGAGATGCCGACTCCCCACGAGAAGGAAGTCGAGGTTTCTTGGGCGATTGAACTACATTGCGATTCATTGCACATAGCGCTACTTGTGAGCCAATCTTTAAGTTACTAAAGAAAGATCAAGTAGTGGAATGGAACAACGATTTCGGATCGCTTTTGACAAAATCAAGGAGTACCTAGAATCCTCCTATCCCGATGCCTTTGCGAAGGAAGACCTCTTATCATGTACTTGCGGTGTTAGAGAATTCAATGGGGTGTGTGTTGGGGCAACATGGCGAGTCAGTCGAAAAGAGCATGCAATATACTACCTTAGCAAAAGTTTACCATTGAAACAAGATACTCACGACTTGGGAAAACTTGCAACGCTTTGCTTGGGCTGCTCACGACTAAGGATATATGTTGACTCACACTACCTTGTTGATTTCAAGATGGATCCGATAAAATACATATTAGAAACCACTCTCTCGGAAGAATAGCAAGATGGCGGATGATCTGATGAATCGACATCGGTACACTTCTCGAAAGTGATCAAAGGAGTGTAGTAGCGATCATTTGGCTCATCAAGCCGTAGATGACTATCGATCTATGCGGTTAATTTCAGACGAAGATGTTCTACTAGTCGCGATTGTGAAGAACGAGGCCCACGAAGGACACGAACAAGGATCCCGATGGACCATGGTCTTTGATGGAGCCTCAAACGCACTTGCAATGGCATTGGCGCCATCATTACATCCCTACGGACATCGCCTTTCACCGTCAGATTATGTTTTGATTGCACGAATAACATGGCGGTACGGCGTGCATCATGGGTCTTAAAGTGCTATTGACTTAAGAATCGGGTTCTTGCAAGTATATGGAGACTCGGCTTTAGTGATCATCAGATTAAGGCGAGTGGGATACGAAGCATCCGAATCTTATTCCATATCGAGCATGTTTTGAGTTTGATCCTACTTTGAAGATATTACTTTCGATCACATTCCACGAGAGAGAATCGGTTGGCGGACGCATTGGCTACTATGTCGTCTATGTTCGGATTATTGAGAAAGCATTGTTATATGCGAGAAAACCTTGGTATTATTGAAGAGGTATCTTGAGACTGAAGGAATATCTACATCTGATATTTGCATCAAATTCTTCTCACGACATCTTATAAGCGCAACCCGTAGTGTAGAAAAACAGAAGCGTATCATGGAAGAGTTACGAAGGCGCATTTGGTACCCATTCCGGTGGACATACCATGGCTAAGAAGATTTTGAGAACAGTTACTATTGGTCCACCATGGAAGTCGATTGTCACCGCTATGCTCGATCTTGTCACAAGTGCGGTTATGCCGACAAAGTACACGTACCTCGGTACCTCACGAATGTTTTAACTTCTCCTTGGCCTTTTGCAATGTGGGGCATTGACATGATTGGGGAAATCAAGCCCACTGCTTCCAACGGACATCGGTTCATCCTTGTGGCAATCGATTACTTCACCAAGTGGGTAGAAGCAGCCTCGTATGCATTTGTTACCAAGAATGTTGTGGCTCGATTCATCAAACATAATCTTATCTGTCGGCATGGCACTCCTGAAAGGATTATCACAGATAACGGTTCAAATCTCAACAATAAGATGATCACCGAACTCTGCACGCAGTTCAAGATCAAGCATCACAACTCTTCTCCTTATCGGCCTAAGATGAATGGCGCAGTGGGAGCCGCCAACAAGAACATTAAGAAGATTATACAGAAGATGACAGTGACTTACAAAGATTGGCATGAGATGTTACCATTTGCTCTTCATGGTTATCGCACTACCGCACGAACATCCACAGGGGCAACCCCCTTCTCTCTCGTATACGGAATGGAAGCCGTCTTGCCCATCGAGGTTCAGATACCCTCAACCAGAGTCCTCCAGGAGGCAGAGTTAGGCGAAGACGATTGGGTCCAGACTCGCCTTGACCAGATTAACTTGATTGATGAGAAACGACTCGCGTCCATCTGCCATGGACAGATTTATCAGAAACGAATGATCAGAGCATTTAACAAGAAGGTCAAGCACCGAGCCTACCAAGTCGGTGATCTAGTAGTCAAGCACATCATTCTTCCGCAAGGTGATCCCAGGGGCAAATGGACTCCCACCTACGAGGGACCGTTTGTAGTCAAGATAGTATTTTCTGGTGGAGCTATGATACTTAGCACCATGGATGGTGAAGACTTCCCACACCCTGTGAACGCAGACATAGTCAAAAAATACTACGCATGAAATAGACCCGCTAGGTCGACTGACCTAGGCAAAAATAAGGGCATCCTAGCGAATCAAAAAGGTTCGGGCAAAAGTTAAGGATATATACAAAAGATGTACACCCGGCAAGTCGAAAACCTGAAAAGGCGGCTTGGGCAAAAAGGTATCCGGTGGTGAAAACCCGAAGGCGGTCTAGGAAAAAGTTAGGGATTTAAGCGTACAACTATGTCTCTTCCAGATCACCTGCTTCCAGACTACTATCAGCATTCAAGATTCAAATGGCGAAGATCAGTCTACTCACTTTCTACTAACAACAAGGAGATGAGATAGTTGAAATATATGAGCACTAGCATAGTTGGAACTTAACGAGATTGTTTCCGCATGGCTTTTTTACCTTTCTTGTGTACAAACTACTTTGCCATACGCCACATTTCAAATAAACGCAAATTCTTTCTCTTTACAATTCTTGTTGTTGTCGTTTGCAATAAGTCTAACGTTGCTTTGAATGACTATATGCATTTGACAATAAAAATTTAATCGCAAACATACGAAAAGTGAACATACAAAAGTGCTTACTACAGGCTCCAGGAATTGGGACGACGACGAAAGTCACCAAAAAAAAATATTCCCCCGCAGAGCATGATCCCTACAAAGGTACCACTCACAACACAACTTCCCCAGCAGAGCAAAAGGGAATCCACGAGCCGCAATTCCACTCAACTAAGTAAAGTTACATCAGTCTCCAAGCAGTAACACCTCACCCCGAGTCAAGGTATTTATCCCCACGGATATCTCTCGATCTTTTCCTTTCTCCCCACAGGATCAGACCAAACTTGGTCGATAGTGCATCGAAACCTACATCTTCATTCCCCCGGAGATTACAACGGGTTCTCGACTCTTCCAACCCGGTCTCCGGCAACTATCAAATGCTCTCCAGTGAGATCTACACGGAATCCCCGAGGCGCCTCCTAAATTTCCTCGGCAGGATCTACATACGAATCCCCAAGATCGCCTCCGGACTCTCCTCGGGGTCTATATGTGAGATCTCCAACAACGAGCTCTCAAATCTCTACCTTCCTCAACAATATCTAGGCCCAAGACTTGGTCGATAGTGCATCGGAGGAATCCGGGTATCTTTCTTCTCCTTCAAAAGTGGATTTCCACCTACTCAATTCCCAAGCGAGTCGAATCCTCAAAGAACATCCGCATCTTCTTCAAGATGGATATGTTTTGAAATACCACAACATCTATCATTCATACATTACTCATAAAGTCATAATTCATGCATATGTCATTCATATACATCATGCATCATACTTTGCATAAGACTAACAAATATTCTATCAAAGTTTCTCTTGTTTTTCCAAAGCAGTAAATCCTTACGCAAACAGTCCGAGATTAAGCCCCGAATCGACGGAAAACTATCGAAAGACCGCCTTGGTTGTCCTCCGACGGTGGTCAGATTAAGCCCGAATCGACGGAAACTATCGAAAGACCGCCTTGGTTGTCCCGACGACCGCCCAAGATTTAGCCCAATCGACGGAAAACTATCCGAAGACCGCCTCGGTTATCCTCCGATAATGAGCAATGGATCAACACCGACGCATGAGGAAGCTATCCACATTTTGCCAATTACTATTTCGGAGTAATCGGACGAAGATTTATTTCGATCCTTTCTTATTATCAACAACTACGAGTCTAGCGACGACTCGGTTGCCTGGATAACATCTTAAGCCCATCTCCGACTACTTATCAACATTTCTCCACCTTCAGAATGCTGCATATTTGGTTAAAAACTTCATTCAAAGATGAGCACAAAGTCTAACGTACGACTCCCTCCGGATGGCATCTTAAGCTCATCTCCACGCTCCTTCCACTATCAGAAACAACTACAGAGCCTAGCGTACGGCTCACTCCCCAGCATCGATCTTTCCAGATGGCCCATCCCCGTCAATTCTGTGACACCCCGAAAATAATTCGGTAATTAAATAAATATGATTTTAATTATTAAATTAATTGAGAGCATAGTTTATTTAATATATTGAGTTATTGAGATTAATTATGGAATTAATTGGAGAATGAGAAATAAATAATTATTTTATTTATGTTAAAAAGGAATAAAAGGAATGAAATAAGGAAAAGAGGAAAATAAAATCATTTTGGAGAAAACAAGACTACGTAAAAGTGAGAAGAGGAGAAAGAAGAAGGAAAACCTAGAAGCGTCAGAATCTCGAAGAACCCACAAGGTAAGGGGTTATTTCGACTGGTTATTGCTTATTATAGGTTTTGATGTTAATATTATAGACCATGGCATGTTAGGAATCGATGTTTAGGAAATTCTAGGTTTCCATGGAAGTATACCTAATAGTGTCAGTTGGTGTCAGATTGAGTCTGATTATGTCAGAACATGTATGGAATATGATTAGAGTGTCAGTAGATGAAAATAGATGATGGAAATATGTTGTTTGATGAGATAGAGGATGCCAAATGATGTATTTTAATGTTTCCCATGTTGGGGTTCGTATGGGTAAAAATGGATTTAATTGAAAATGGAAGGATGCTGTCAAAAGTGCAGAAAATTACATTTTGGAACCGGTTCTGTCTGGTAGGAACAGGTTGCCCTTGAAAATTATAAAACTCGAAAAATACGTGGGAACCGGTTCTGTATGTGACGGAACCGGTTCCATACATTTTCCAAAGAACGAGGTTTTGGAACTTTCAGAACCGGTTCCTGTATATGTAGGAACCGGGTTCCAACTTTAATTTTTGAAAAATATCAAACTTTGAAAATTCATAACTTTCAAACCGTAAGTCCGTTTTGAGCGCCGTTTTGGACGTTATTTCCTAAATTTAATGCTCTATTTTATGAAATGAAAATATTTTCCAAAACTTGAAATTATTTTGAAAATGAGCCAATTTCGAGATAGGTGACTTTTGACTAATGATATTGATGTAGAGATCTGTGGTGATGGATATATTGATACTGAGTGAATGTAAAGCGTGTTATGATGTGGTTATTTGTGTGCATGATGGTTGGAATATCATGTTTTTGGGTTTTGATTTGGTTTATGATAATTGGTGTATTCATGATTGTATTGATATCATGTGTTTTGATGGTGGTATATGCCTGATAGTTGTTGATCTCGGTTGTTGTTGTTGTGGTATTTCTCGATAGTCTTACCAAATGAAGGGTAAGTGTTTGGCATATTTATGCTTGTGATGAATTGTTTCATGATAGGTGATTATATCATGTTGTGGGTGATGAGGGTTTATGATGTCTGAGGTGGTCATAACCTGTGTTGATGTATGCATGATTGGTTGATATATCATGTTGATTGGTTTGCATGTTTATGATGTTAGATGTATGCATGATTAGTTGATATATCATGTTGATTGTTGAGATTCAGTTATGTTCAATGAATGTATACATAGACTGATTGATGTTGCATGCTAGTGATGTGCGTGCATATGCATTGTTTGGTGAAGTTAATTCCCATTGTGCGGAATTTGACTTGGATTGCCGATAACCGATACCCGAGTGAGGATGGGTGGTTAGGCTGGATTCGTGTCCGAGTGGTTATGGACGAATTGATGGTACTGTATCCGATTGATGATGGATCAGTGTTGGGTGACTTGGTCACGAGTCGGTACCGCATGCATTGAGTCTGCATTATATTTGTATGAAGTGGTAACATGTTAGGATGTCTTCCAGTGTTACTCTTCGTTGATTGTTATGAATAAGCATGATGAATATGGTTGTGTGTGTGAATCTGAATTTATGTTAAGTGGGTGAAATAATATGCTTGTGATATATTATTGATTGAAAGACTTATAATATGCTTTAATTATGAGAAGTCTCACCCTTACTTTACCATTTCAGATTAAATTAGCAGCTGAGGAGTCGGTGAGGATGGCTCTAGAGCTTATCTTTTTAGTCCGTGTGTCAGTGTCATGCTCTGATTAGGTTGTAACACTGGGGAACGCTAGTTAAGAGAATCATCATTGTTTAATAGTTTGGATTTGAATTCCTTGAGAACTATGATGTTTTATTAAATTTTGGTTTTGGTATTTCCGCTGTGTAAGACATGGTCTTATAATGATTGAATTGTTGAATGATGATCCTCGATAGCATGCTCTTGAATGAAGGTTTACTCTATTTATTAATTGTGACATCCCGTGATTACCGTGTTAAACTCTGATTAAAGATGATTTAAATGTTAATTTAATTAATATATTCGGGGTATTTAGATGGGGTGTTACAAATTCCCCTATCGACATTCTCGAGTCTAGCGTACGACTCATCCCCCAGCGAAGTATCCAACTTCTCCAAATGGCATCTGTAAGCCCATTCCCGCATCACCGACCAACCGAGTGCAAATTTTCAGTGTACTCGGTGTTCAATCATCTTCTACCTCAGTCACGAAGACAAGCATGTCAATCTAACCCTCCAGTACAAGAAGATTGAACAGGGGCAGCTGTCATACCCCAAAATTTGCCCTCCATCTACTCAAGAGATTTCATACATCTATACTCAAGGATTCCTCAAGAGTTGATCAGACAAACTCTCTCCTAGACAATCAACCCAAACTAGGGTTTGGTATTTCTCAGATCAAGATGGACTTCCAACATCTCCAATGGTCTTCATGCCTCCTCATATGTTTCAAAGATTCTCCATGTCAAGTTTCAAGCCTCACAAGTCAAGTTTCCTCAGACAATTGCTCAGATGGTTGAAAATCAGTTGTATTGGACAAAAAGTCAACTATGGTCAACATACAGTCAAACTTCATAATCTTGGGTCAACATCCTCATTTTGAAGTTACATTCATCATTTGATCAAGGGTTGATCATGATTCATCAGGAAAACTCAAGATTTGCTCAAAAGTCAAACTTTCTAAATTAGGGTTTCTAGGTGAAAAGTCAACTGAACTTTGACTGATCATAACTTTCTCATACTTTCTCATACTTTCTCAGAAATTTTTCCACCACCTCTTGTTTTGAAGGAAATTCAATTCTCTACAACTTCATGTCTCACAAGAATGTCCAAAAAAGGCTTCATTTGAGAGGTAGGGCTCAAAACATTACAGGTCATTTTCAAAGTCAACAAAAGTCAACTTTTGTTTTGAAGATATATTGAGCATGGAAACTCCAATTGAGATGAGACCAAAAGGTTGGTTAGAGGACTCTTAGAGTTTTCCAAAAGTCCAAGAACACTCAAAATGTGGGAAATTGAGCAAGATACACTATTGAAGTTGGGCGATTTTGGACAATTGCACAAAAGGACATTTTGGTCAAAATGCAAAATTTTCCAAATGGGCCTAAAATCTTTTGGTCCAAACTTGTTCATGACATGATTTTTGACCCATAAATGCTTGGCCATGGTAATTTTCTATTTTATGATTTATATTTGAATTTTATAACATTTAATTCAAAAATAAATTATATAAAATATGAAAATTAAGTATTTTCAAAAGGAATGGATTTATATCTTCCTTGAAGTCCAAGAAAGCCCATGATTCATACCAAATTCGTGCTAGCCTTTGCATTCATGAGAAAATCAAATTTTTTCAAAGATTTGATTTATTTTTAATGGAAAATATTTGCACATTGATGGAGCAATCTTTTTTCACTCCTTTTGCCATCCAAACTTTCTCTATAAATGCTCAGCAAGATCACAAGCCACGAGAACAAAACCCTAGCTCAAGCCAAACCCTTATTTTGTCAAAATTTTCAAGAATCTTGAAAAAAATCGAATTCTTATTTCCAGCCATTCTCAGCCTCTTCCAGCCATCCAAACGCGTTCAGGGGGTAAGCTTGAGTAAGAATGCATCATTGTTATTGATCAAAGCAAGCCAAATCGTGCCATACACATTCATACATCTTTGAATTTTTCTTGAAATTGCATTTTACTATTCTGCGTGTTTCCATTGTTTCTAATGCTTTTATTGTGTTCATGAGGTTCTATAAGACTGATATGGGCCATCGTTTCATAGCTTGCACGTAAAAATCACAGGTTGCCATGTTTAGGGTTTTTCGAGCTGTCTTCATCGAACCGGTTGATACAGGCCTTTTCAGTTGAAACTAATACCACCATCGTGTTCGCAGCCCTCGATTTAGGGGGGTAGGGTACTCTTTTCCTTTTTATCTCGCGTATTTTTCAGGTTTGGAGATTTGTGTGATCGGAGAAGACGACCGGAGTTAGGGCTCCGGCGTCGTTGACCGATTTGGACTCCGGTGAGGCAAGCGTGGCACAATGGAGCCTTCTGATTCGTCCATCCAGTCAACCGGGGCCCACGCATAGCTGACTCGTTTTCAAACACATCCATGGCACGTGATCATTCAAAAACATTTGATTTTCACTTTTCCAACACCAAGTGTCAAGTGGCGTAGTGGTAGAGGCAAGCAATCTCAAGGTTTCACTCCTTGGTCTCGATTCGATCCACGGGGACCATTTCTTTTCCTTTTACAAACTTGCATGTTTTCTAATTATTTTTCTTATTTTCTATTTATTTAATATTTGCATGTTATTTAATTTCTTTTCACAATTTTATTTCTGCATTTAAAAAACCATCAAAAATTATTTTCTTTTTGCATTTATTTTCAGAAAACCTTTACTTAATTTTTGAAATTAAAAAATACAATTTTGCATGCATATTTATTTTTATTCATATTTTTTGCATTTAAATCACGTTTAATTAGTTTTTAATTATTAAATTGCATCTAAAAAATCCCAAAAATTTATTTTAGCATATTTATATTATTTCCAGCATGTAATAATTTTCTCATATAAAAATTTGCATTTTTCTAACATTTTTTCTCTTATTCGATTCATCTCGTATTTTCCGATTTCTCGTTCCTTTACAGGTTGATCCGATTCAGACGATTCTTTCTTTATCATTTTATTTTTCAATAATGTAACTGTTTATGGGATGTAATAGTTTAAATTAGGACTTTATTTTCCGCATTTTTAAATTATGTATCTGCCCCAAAGCCATGTAATAGCGTAGGACATTTACCTTTCCGCATCTTTACATTCCGCATTTTACTTTCCGCACCCTATCAATTGCTAGTAACTAGGCGTGTATGGCAAGATAATAATGAACTTAGCCCACTAATTGCAAGATAAAATACTTGAAATCAACACACTTCTTTCACACATGCACCCCTTAGGGTAATTCTCTCTAGTTGCCTTTGCGAATTCAGAATGGTCATGTCCCTTGAACGTAGAGGTATTCTAGCACCGTTGCCTTCCAAACAAATCATCATAGTCCCTTCGATACAAAGATTATAGACCCACGATGTCGCCTCCGAATACATGATCTTGACCCTCGATTGTCGCCTACGAAAAGTGATGATAGTCCCTTCGAATGTGCTAGGATACTTCCTACAAGTTGCTTTCTATGACCATCCGATGTCCCTTCGAATGTCCCGCTTACATCCAACGAATGGAGCTACCTACTAACTAATGGTACAGCTAGCGCTATTCTAAAGGAACGTAAAAGTATGAAAACGACCAATTCTGAGTGGGTAAATAAGTCTTTTAGTTGCTTGCTCTAAACCAAATACTTTTCACACCACACACTCTTTTTCAAAGTTCAAACTCTTTTCAAAAAACGAAACATTTCCGAACACTTTGTATACATTCCTACATGAATCATTACAAAGTCAAAGCGAAATGCCTTTTCAAAACATTTTTGTCAAACACACAGAAAGCACAATTTTAAAGTGATCTAAGAGCAACTAAGAGCCCGTAGAATAAACTGCGGATGGAAAGGGGTGCTAATACCTTCCCTTTTCATAACCTTCTCCCTTACTCAGAATCTAACGAAGGTCTTTTTCTGTACTTTTACCTTCCCTTAATTGGATAAAAATAAAAGTCGGTGGCGACTCTTGCTATCCGCACATTTGCGATACCAAAAACACTAAAAAGTCAGTTCACCGTATTACACCTGCATCAAAAGTTGAAGTACCCAGTAAAGGGGAAGATTGTTACAGTATGCAGAGAAGAATAATATATGGTAAGCCATCTGCAGTCATTCCGATACATTGAAATGGAAGGATAATTTATTGAGACTCACTGTCAAGCTTTCAAAGTAGTTCCATAAGTCATGCTTGTCGACTCTCCTGTCACTCCTAAGATTACTAGAGTTCCACCGAAGATGGCCTCGCTAAAAGATGCCAGAGATGTAGTTGAAGAAGGAGGTTGTACCGTTTGGGGTCACCTACCCGACTTTCTGTCCAAATATAACAAGACTGGTTTAGACTTCACTTCCAAAGGTCAGAAGATGATACGTCGCGAACGTGCTGGTGGACCTCTATTCCGCATCAACAAGAATGGAGTTCATGCTATAAAAGACGGTGATGGTGACTTCGACATCAACAATTGGATCTTCCCAACTTCCGGCGATGGACTCAACAATTGGACAGCAAAGGATGTTATGCCAATCTCCTTTAGACAGGAGTAATTATTTTTCTGTTTTATGCTTTATAGTTTGGAACAATAAAAATTTAAGCCTAGTGACTTGCCCGGGGAATCACTGCTCATTTGTGAGGGTTGTTATTTGTCATTCGCATATTTTCATTCAATAAATCATTGGAATTTTGCATTCAAATATTGTGCTCTCTGTCTTTCTTTTTACTTTATCACCTTTTCAAAAGCTATGTGTTCTTACACATGCCCACATAATAAACTGCAGATCCATATTCACTTCGGATCCCATCGATAACGACTTTGCTATTGCTAAATATGACTTCGATAATATAATCTACCAAGCTGAAGATGAAGGTGAAGAAGATTGTGAAGTTCCAGGAGAACTTTCCAGACTACTACAACAAGAGGAAATGGCTATACAACCGCACAAATAACCGGTCGAGATTGTGAATCTAGGTACCGACGAAGACAGAAAAGAAATCATGATAGTAGCGGGTCTTGAGAATAATGTTAAGAAAAGATTGATCCAGATGCTGCAATATTACATCAAGATTTCGCTTGGTCTTACAAAGACATTCCAGGTTTAGATATCGACATTGTGGTACACCGACTACCAAAGAAAGAAGGTTTTCTCCCTGTAAAGCAGAACGTTCACCGTATGCGTCCTGAGATGTCTGAGAAAATTAAAGCCAAAGTTATGAAACAGTTCAATGTCAGATTCTTAGCTGTTAGTTCTTATCCACAGTGGGTTGTGAACGTGGTACCAGTACCTAAGAAGGATGTTAAAGTGCGTATGTGTGTGGACTACTGAGATCTAAATAAGGCGAGCCCGTAAGATGATTTTCCGCTTCCACATATTGATATTCTGGTTGACAACACCGCTCATCATAAGGTTTTCTCTTTCATGGATGGTTTCTTTGGTTATAATCAGATCAAGATGGCTCTTGAAGATATGGAAAAGACTACTTTTGTTACACAGTGGGGCACTTTCTGTTACAAGGTCATGCCATTTGGGTTGAAGAATGCTAGCGCAACATATCAGCATGCTATGTGAAATCACCCGACTGAACTTCTGACTGATAGGATGTATCAATGGAGTCTCCATCGAACGTCTTTTATCTCGCGGAGGAGAAAGGAAAACATCGAGTAAACCTGAGGGAAGAAATCACGGTCTTATGAACGAGAGATCTGGGTAAAGAAGTTTGTTATGCGAGGGGAAGGTATTAGCACCCCACACGTCCGTATTACTCTACGGTATCCACTTCTATTTTCTATATAAGTGGTGTGTTTATATCTATCTATGCTCAAATGATACAATGCATGCAAAAGAAAGTGAGAATAAAGAAACCACAGGGAAAAGAAGGAAGTTTTTACAAGTTGTGCTCGATCGAGCCCCGTGACAAGATGTCTATGTATTCCCTCGTGCAATGAGAAAGTCAGAGTGTCGTAGTTCGACTCACTTATTTTGGTGGGTTTTGTGTTTTTTACTTATGAAAAGGTTTTAAACACAAAAGAAAATGTGCCCGTAGGCGAAAAAGAGTTTGTCTTGGTTGGTTGCTTTTACCTTTAAGAAAGGAGTTCAAACCATTATTAAGTGTTTTTGTTTTCAAAATAAAATGAAAGCAAGTTTTAGTTTTAATTACATGCAAGGATACAAAAAGAAACAAGCAAAACAAAAGGGAGACTAGCTAGTATTAACCCTAATTATTTCATGCAAAGATTGGACCTATGGTTGAGGATGAGGGAGTCTCTACCTATGTTAACATGTCAATACGGTACTCGAACCTGAGGTGTTGTAGAAGATAACTGAGAAGATAAAGATGATCCAAGAAAGAATGAGAGTTTCTCATATTTGTCAAAATAGTTATCATGGTAAGAGGAGGAAAGCATTGAGTTCCAAGTCGGAGATCATGTGTTTTTTAGAGTTACTCGGGTAATTAGTGTTGGTAGAGCTCTAAAGTTGTGAAAGCTTACACCACGTTTTGTTTGTCCATATCAGATTTCAAAATGGATAGGTGAGGTGGCCTATCGGATTACTTTACCTCCATCGTTTGTGAATCTTCATGACATGTTTCATGTATCTCAGTTGATGAAATACTTTATGGATCCTTCACATGTGATCCAAATGGATGATGTACATGTGAGAGATAACTTTGCAATTGTAGCATCACCCAGAAGGCCAGGAAGTGAAGCAGTTGCGGGGTAAATAGAATTTCTTGGTGAAGGTATTATGGAGTGGACCAATTAGTGGTAGTTTGACTTAGGAGATTAAGGATCAAATGAAGGAGTCATATTCGACTATATTTTTCTTAGGTAATTTTTTAGGAAAAAAATTCTTTAAGTGGGGGAGAGTTGTAACACCTCAGATTTATAATTGATTATTTAATTGATTAATTGTGAATATTAAGAGATGTGTGATGATAACTTGTGTTATTTATGTTGTTGGGAGAATCAAAATTATTTAAATAATAATTCAATATAGTTTAATAATAAAATAAAGGAGATAATTAGGTGTAGAAGTGCTAAGGGAAATATGGTAATAATAAGAGAGGTTAGTGAGGATACGAGGGAAGATCATAGAAAGGGTCTAAGGGGAAAAGTAAGAAGAAAATTAGGGAAGAGTTAGAACACTTTTGCATCGATCATGAAATAGAGAGAAATAGTGAAAAAGAGGAAAATGAAGGCTAGGGCTTAGAGAGATGTTCCATAGAGCTTGATGAAATATATGGTTGCAGTAGGGTTTTGTCCTATGTGATTGTTTTGATGAAATATATGGTGAAATTGTTGATTTATGATGTAAATATGTTCAGATTTGCGACGAATATGATGTGATGATGCATTTTGATGTTAAAATATGATATATGATGATTGTTATGCAATTTGGACTGTGTTTGGTATTGTAATTGAATTGGAATGAGGCTGGAACACTGCAGAAATCACAATTGAGAAGATGTTGATTCGTAACCATCATCGGGCGAGCTTGGGGCGAGGAGAGCGCCCAAGCATTTCCAGGCGAGACAAGAGGCGAGGGACATGGTGAAAAAGAGTTGCTCCTGCAAAATGATTGGGGGATGGTCTGTCGCGCCAGTGTCTTCTGTAAAACCCTTTAAAACCCCACTGAATGTTACGTCATAAATAAGAATAAATATAACATGCATATCACTTAAGGGTGTCACACATTACAAACTCATGTCATTCTTAATAACACTAAATAAAATTCATGCTTTTGATATCACTTTCACATAAACATGTAGTAGCAGAATCACTTTCATTCAAATGAATATAATATTCAAGTCTCCAAAATAAACTTATTTTATTTAATAAACTTAGGCATAAAAGCCACTTCACTACATAATTCAAATAACGATAATATAATAATGTAGAGTATACAATTTAAACATGAACGTAAATGTTTCCCCAGTGTTACATGACCAGAGCATGACTCACCCCCAACATAAATATGGAAATAAAATAAACTACTCCATCTGCCACTCTCTTGATATAAGTCACTCTAATCTTCAGTATCTAAGTGTTGTCATTATCAAACATCATTTCAAGAGAAGGGTGTGGATTCACATAATTATCGAAATTATTTAACAATATATATAATATATAGCATATATGCATACATATAATGTTCTCACACTCCATATGCTTTATAAAACAAAACATCACCCAATTAATCATATTATTCTCAATTGCACATCCACATTTCTCAATTTCATGAATGTATCAATTCCACATAATTCACACAATTTCATATTGAAAACATAGACACAATATGATGCAATGCAACTCAAATGCAATACTCATGCATGTGGTACCAATCACTGTTATTTTTATTCGGTTTTTACTTTAAACTGGGTCCGTCCTCTAGACCAATAACACACAAAAGTGTGTCATCTAAGCTTTCAAATCCCTCTCTAGGTTTGGGACAATTCACTAACTCCCACGAAACTAACAAGCATGCCTCTTGATAAGAAATGATGCATGTGCAATTACAACAACCATATTCAATTAAGACTATTCTCTAATCTTAACATCCACGAATATCTTCAATAATTCATCACACTTGAATTACCACACATTTGCACATACATACACATACTCTTGAATTATTCACATACAATTCATATTCATAGTATCTCTGCACCAAAACATCCCCACAACACATAATAAACAATATACAAAACATCTCTACAATCCAACACCAATACACATAACACATATACATGTAACTTTACACAAACACACAATGATTGAATCACCTACTTCCAATAAAACTATTTTTTATTGAAAAGATTATCACGTTTTCTTTCTAATGCTTTAAATGGTACTCAAAAACAGATTCACGGTTTGAACGTTATGAATTTTTAAAAATAATTTGTCAAACTCAGCGCTAACCGGTTACTTCAAAATTGGTAAGCGTTTAAACCTTGTTAAAATGCCCCAAAACGCAATTTTTCAAGCGGTAATCGGTTATCCAAATAATGGAAACAAATTTCCATTGTACCAGAACCAAAAAAAACTAGATTTTTATGTTACTAAACTCAATTCTAACCCAATTTCAAAGCCCCAAACCTCTCCTATCAACAATCCAATACTTTATATCATCAACACAACATATATGCATCAATTCACCCAATTCATCAGTCCAAACATAATTAATCATCACATATCAAGGATTATCATCAAAACCTAACAATTACAAAACCATGGAAATTTAGGGATTTCATCCTAAACAAGTTTCTATCCATCATACATTATCACACAATCCCAATAACCATGTAAAAATCCACCCTTACCTTGATTATTGATAAACTATTCGAATCTTCTCCTTAGGATTCTCTTCTCCTCTTTCTCTTTTTCTCAAATTTAGCATCTTTTCTCCTTATTCTCTTACTAACTTCTATTATCCTCGTTTTATTAAACCCTTACAAATTCTAACACTAGAAATCACTATTGGACTTACTAACACACCCCACATTTACTCTTCACATTTCGTCATTAGGTCCAATTACATATTATTCTACTAGTTTCTACAATTCTAACTTAATAAAATAGTTCCATCATAAACCGATATTATTACTAATTATAATTCTATGGTTCAACATACTTAACCTGACTAACCGATCTCATAGAACATATATCAAATAATTCAAATAAAACCAATTACGTATAAAATCACACAAATAATTGATTAATATAATGTATTTAATTAAATAATAAAATAGATAACTAATTTTTTAAATTGAGGTGTTACAACATCATAAACATTCAACACATAACAACTATTGCATCTTAATAAGGCTTGCACATGTGCATCAATCAAACATAGCACATGCTTCATCCCTGACTCGCTACAATGCTCCAATATGCAAAATAAGCCAGCCACATCCTGACGATATAGTCCAAAGTTTCATTAGCAGGCAAGTATGTAACAAGCAAGCATCAATTTTTCCATAAGGCATCATCAAGTAACATTTCCATGTTGCTGCTATACTGGTAACCATGCCCTGATGTATCCAAAATGTTCTTTCATGACACATCTACTATAGTACAGTTGGACAGCAATGCACAAGCATGTCCTTGCACCAATGCATTATGAAATCACCATGAACGTTCAAAAAATAAACACTTCATGACCTTTTCAAAGGATAAACTAGCATAGTGAAGAACAAACCCCAAAATCCTAAACATGATCTTTTCAAAGCATAAACTAATATAGTGAAGAAACAACCCCAAAATCCTAAACATACATACATTATTATCATTAAATATTTCATATGAACCAGAAAAACCATCATACCATTGAATATACATGGTATGCAGCTCCATTCTAGTTTCACCGTAGTGTTGGTGCTGGAGTCGTAAAGAGGCAAGCAAAAAGTAAAGTATTATTTTTACCGGATGATATATATTATATCGTACCGTGTCCACAGATATTGGTTATTGATTCCCCATTTGACAAATCATTCTTTAATGAGTTTAGGGTTTGAATGGGTAGTATGGAAAAGTATCAACAGAAAATAATTGTAAATAAAAGTAAAAAGGATAGATAACTTATTCGGTTCTAATGTACACCACTCGTCACAAACTTAAACTTATAGTCCAATTATACTCAACCTACAATACTCGTATATGTCATCACATAGATCTCACAACCTAATTCATTTCTAACCCAAATTGAGAATCCCACTGCATCACCTCAATGGTGATCTGTCTACCACATCAACAACAAAAAAATTCAACAGTACCACTCGCATCGACGATCTCTCAACCGACACAACTGAAACAAAGGCATTAATCTCAGATACCCTAAGTGAATGTCAGCTCTAAATCTATCTCTAGAGTTCAGAAACTAACAAATAATCATCTTAGATAAGAACCTAAGAAGTATATGTCTCTAGTTACTCAAATCACTAACACAGAGTAAAAATCCAGAACAATAATCGACACATGTTTGTAAAGCAAGTTTTATACAACTTCATGGGCGACAAATATACATATGTTCAAAGTAAATATACATATTGTCATACCCCAAAATTTGCCCTCCATCTTCTCAAAAGATTTCATACATCTATGCTCAAGGATTCCTCAAGAGTTGATCAGACAAACTCTCTCCTAGACAATCAACCCAAACTAGGGTTTGGTATCTCTCAAGCCAAAATGGATTTCCAACATCTCCAATGGTATTCATGCCTCCTCATATGCTTCGAAGATTCTCCATGTCAAGTTTCAAGCCTCACAAGTCAAGTTTCCTCAGACAATTGCTCAGATGGTTGAAAATCAGTTGTATTGGACAAAAGTCAAGTGGTCAACATATCAAAACTTCGATTTTTGGTCAACATCCTCATTTTGAAGTTACATTCATCATTTGATCAAGGGTTGATCATGATTCATCAAGAAAACTCAAGATTTGCCCAAAAGTCAAACTTTCTAAATTAGGGTTTCTAGATGAAAAGTCAACTGAACTTTGACCGATCATAACTTTCTCATACTTTCTCGAAATTTTTCCACCACCTCTTGTTTTGAAGGAAATTCAATTCTCTACAACTTCATGTCTCACAAGAATGTCCAAAAATGCTTCATTTGAGAGGTATAGCTCAAACACTGGTCATTTTCAAAGTCAACAAAAGTCAACTTTTGTTTTGAAGATATATTGAGCATGGTAACTCCAATTGAGATGAGACCAAAGACATTGTTTAGAGGACTCTTAGAGCTTTCCAAAAGTCCAAGAACACTCAAAATGTGGAAAATTGAGCAAGTTACACCATCTACAAGTTGGGCAATTTTGGAAGAATGCACAAGAGAGATACTTCAAAAATCAAAAACTTTGCAAATGGGCCTACTTTTCTTCATCCAAACTTGTTCCTCATACAATTTGGAACATCAAAGCCAAAGCCACGAATTTTTATTTTATTTTTCTATTTAATTTGGAATTTATTCATTTAAATACAAATTAAATTCAAAAATAAAGTATAAAATCAAAAATTAATTGCAAATTGATTTTTCTCTTTTCCTTGGCATCCAAGTAACTCAACAAAGCCAGCAAATTTCGAAAATTGGATTGATATGGCAAGATTGGATTGAAAATTAATCAAAATTTGAAAATTTGATTTTGTACAAAATCAAATTTGATTTGCATTGATTAATGATGATTTCTTCCTCAAATCAGCTCCAATTCCATCCAATATAAATACACAATGCATAGCACATGATTAAGGACAGAAGAATTGCTCCAGAACCCTAGTTTCAAACTCGAAATTTCGTGCACTTGAAGCTACTAGCAGCCATCGATCCAGCCACTTTCAATTGCTTTTGAGGATTCCATTGCATTCCTTGGGTTGTTCTGAGTCGATCCAGACTCTTACATCATTCAAAACCATCAAGAAACAAGAAATCCGAAATCGGTTTGTCCTTATTTTTTCAAAATTCGATTATCAATATTCATGCATTTTTAACACTTTTTGATTGTTTGTTCATGATCAGCATCAAGTTTGCAAGCTATCTGGGTAGCCCAATCGTGTTTTAATGGCCTGGAACGAAAATCACCATTGTTAGGGTTTTCGGTTTCAAATTAGGGTCTCTCTCTTAATAGGATAAATTGGAACAAATCGATGCCCTCAGAGTGATCAGTGGACCAAGACGAGTCTAACCATGGTTTTAGATTTCATTTATATTGCTTGTACGTGTTTTTTGATTTAGCCAGGGCCATAGCGTCGAGCCAAGGCTGACGCAGGATTTTCAAATTTTTGAAACGAGGAAGACGAAGCTTGGCGCGTGATCTGGAGCATCAGGGAGCGACGTCTGTCCAAAATCCATTCGCTCCGGTTTTCCAACAGTAACGCGCGCTGGCTCAGATGGCAAAGGCAAGGGGACTCAAGGTTTGAAAGCAAGGTCTCCAGTTCGAATCCTGGCAAGACCAATGTTTTTCTTCTTTTTACAAACTTCACATATTTTCTATTTTTCTAATTATTTAATATTTTGCATCAATTTTAATTCTTTTCAATATTTTTCCCCATGCATTAAAAATCATCAAAAATATTTTTTCCTTTTGCATTTATTTTCAGAAAATACTTATTTAATTTATAAAATTAAAAAATATTATTTTGCATGCATATTTATTTTTATTCATAATTTAGCATTTAAATCACTTTTAATTAGTTTTTAATTATCAAATTGCATCCAAAAAATCCCAAAAAATTATTTTAGCATATTAATGTTATTTCCAGCATGAAATATTTTTCTCATTCAAAAATTTGCATTTTTACTAACATTTTTCTCTTATTCGATTTCTCTCGTATTTTCCGATTTCTTATCTTTTCACAGGTTATCCCGTTTCGGACGATTTTTCTTTATCGTTTCTTTCTTTTCAATAATGTAACTGCTCATGGGATGTAATAGCTTAATTAGGATTTTTATTTTCCGCAAGTTTAAATTATGTATCTGCCCCAAAGCCATGTAATAGCGTAGGACATTTATCTTTCCGCATCTTTACATTCCTGCATTTTAATTTCCGCACCATATAAACTGCTAGTAATTAGGCGTGTATGGCAAGATAAAATCAACATAGCCCACTAATTTCCAAGATAATATATCTGAAATCAACACACTCTTTTCACACATGCACCCCTTAGGGTAATTCTCTCTCGTTGCCTTACGAATTCAAAATGGTCAGGTCCCTCGAACGTAGAGGTATTCTAGCACCGTTGCCTTTCAAACAAATCATCATAGTCCTTCGATACAAGATCATAGACCCACGATGTCGCCTCCGAATACATGATCTTGACCCTCGATTGTCGCCACGAAAATGATGATAGTCCCTTCGAATGTGCTAGGATACTTCCTACAAGTTGCTTTCTATGACCATCCGATGTCCCTTCGAATGTCCCGTTTACATCCAACGAATGGAGCTACCTACTAACTAATGGTATGGCTAGCGCTATTCTAAAGGAATGTAGAAGTACAACAAAATGACCAATTCTTTCTGAGTGGGTAAATAAGTCTTTTAGTTGCTTGCTCTATCAAAAACTTTTCACACCACACACTTTTTTTCAAAGTTCAAATTCTTTTCAAAACAAAAACATTTCCGAACACTTTGTATACACTCCTACATGAGTCATTACAAAGTCAAAGTGAAATGCCTTTTTTTCAAAACATTTTTTTCAAACACACAGAAAGCAATTTTAAAAGGTAATCTAGAGCAACTAAGAGCCCGTAGATAACTACGGATGGAAAGGGGTGCTAATACCTTCCCTTTTCATAACCATTCTCCCGAACTCGAATCTAACGAAGGTCTTTTTCTGTTACTTTTACCTTCCCTTAATTGGATAAAAATAAAAGTCGGTGGCGACTCTTGCTATCCGCACATTTGGATACAAAAATCCTACAAAGTCAGTTCACCGTATCACACATACAAAACCCAAAAAAATAGAAATACATAGAGAAGAGAAGAGATAAACCACAAATATTCCAGTTTGTCAGGTCGGTCAATGAAAAATCCACCTCCAATCATCCATAAGCAAAGCCCTAGTGTTGTTTTCTAAGCTAATCTATCAAAAAGTGTAAGTTCCTGTTTTTAAGGATTGGCATTAATTTTAGAAAAAAATAAAAGTAGCAACAATGTAATGTACAATAGGATATTTAAGAACTTGTAAATCCTATTGGAATTCCTAAACATGTTGTGTTGAGTTAAATCAACATCTGGAACAACATGACAAAAGAGATGTAGTGACATCAAACATCAGACATCACACTAATGAACTATTAAAGTTGTTACAGTTCTGTTTTAAATTATGCAGAATATTCAGGGAATATTATGCAACTTATGTGGTGTACTCGTGAAGGCATATGTGAAGGTACAGAAGATTCAATCAAAAGCTAAGGAGAAAAGTTAGAAAACTTAGGATTGAAGACCTTGATTGTAGCAGAAGTTTACTGTTGTTTGTTTTCTGCAGAGTTTGTTTCTACAGTTTCTTACAGCTGATATGTTGTTGTTTGAAGGCCCAAATCCAGTTGGGTGATAGGTTATAAATAAGGACTTTGTAACCTAGCCAAATATAGAAAGACATAATTATTAGGGTTATCCGTGTGTGAACCACCCGGATTATGGGATGACCACTGAATTGTACCTCAAAGCCCGTAGGCAAGAGGATATTTGTACCCACTCAGAAGTTGTGAAGAAATGAGTTAAGTTATGTTGTTGAAAGAATATTTGAAGCAATTCCAAGTATGTGTGTCAAGAGTTTTGACTATTTTGCTATTTGAAGAGGTGTTCTTCAAATAGGTTAACACTGTTGCAGGAGTTTGTAACAGTTAGGTATCACTAGGGAGTGACCAGAGGTTCTCTTGTCTTAGATGGTGTTCTAAGATAAAATTTTCATTGGGTAGTGATTAGGTAAACTGAAGGTTTTTAATTATAAGCCAAAGGTTGTTTACATAAAATAATACTACTGATAGTGGAGTCTTCTTCTTGGCTTGGTAGCCCTCGGATGTAGGTTGGTTTGAACCGAACTGGGTTAACAATTCTGATGTGTTCTTTATGTTTTTATGCACTGTTTTATTTCTACCCTGTCTATTATGTTAATATCACATAAGATGTCTTGACATCCTTATAGGACATCTGAGTCTTCTTCTAACAAAATATCAATTGGTATCAGAGCATGCATCCTGTCTATTTCTAGATGAGATCCTAGGGAGGATACTTTCTGGTTGTGTACAAGGTAGAAGATTTGTATTGAAGAATTGTTTGAACAAGACTAGTTTATATTGCATGGTCCCTTGAAGTGGAGGATGCACCTATCTGTTGAAGACTAGTGTGTATTGAAGACAAACCTGACCATAATTATTGTACCTTCTTGATGAAAGAAGATGATGAAACCTGAACAAAAGAAGTTTAAAGTCAAAGGCTTCATGCTGGAGTGGGGACCTTGGATTAATATAAGGATCAATGTTCAGCTTATACTTAGCAAAAGAGCAAAATTGTCAAAACCTTCATGTGGGAGTGGAGATATTGATAAGGTAACTCTAAAGCTTATTTATGTTTAAGGATCCTTCTGATTATGGTATTGGTTATGTCTAGTCTATAGCTTGGTGAGAAGCTATTGTACGTAGGGTTGATTTATTTTCAATCCTAAGTTTCCATGTTTATGCTTAAATTGGAAAGTAAGCATTGTGTATGAATTCCACTGAAGTGTTGATGTATTCTGCTGCATGGCTTTTGATATAACCCTTAAAGTACAAGAATAATTCTAGGATTATTTTTCTCAATATAATATATGGAAGATTTTTCCAACTATATTAAAAGTGTGAAATATACTTGAGATATCCCTCAAGTTCACTCATAAAAACATTTATTAATGGAGTTGATGAAAATCAATTGATCAATGATACTCATGCACATCTGCATATTGTTTTGACGACCTTGAAGATTATAAGGGATAATGTGTTCTAGGAAGATGGAACTAATGTTCTATGGGATGTTAGAACATTACATCAGCATATATGCAGCTACCAGTTGAAGAATAGATGTTCTGGGTGCTAAACAAGAATGTGTTGAACATTTATGTTTGGAACCTACTCCTGATCTGGAAGAGGAGGCATCTAATTTGTATTAGTTGACCAGGACACAATCAACACGCTATCTACTCCAGATGTTAGTTTATTTCTGACCAAAGCTTATGGGAGTATAAAGGTTAAACTCTATACCCTTAAAAAGGACTCATAAAGGTATCTCCTACAGTCCCTCTATGAACACAAGATGAGCGTGTATTTGGAAGATCCTTTTGATCAAAGGAACCAGAATTCTGAAATTCTGTTCGTGGTCATAGAAATGTTTTTGTTTGAAGTAGAATACTATGATCCAACCACAGTGATTAATGGTCCTGAGTTTTGGCTTCCCTTAATGTCAGACATGTTATTGTGATATATCGTCTTGGATGGGTATTATCTTGAAGAATCAAGGGAGACAAAATTCTTTGAAAAGTCTGTGTATTTTTGTGTGATGCTTAGGTAAGTCTGTTCCAGAGACCTAGTAGAGGGAATCTCCTCTGTAGGTACAGACAATGGTATCCATCATCTCAAAGTCAAATTATTGAGACGTGGCTCATGTTATTCCTTAGCTATTTTGATCCTGAAGCTTGATCAGTTAATGTTCATTGTGCTTCCCATGTTCTCTCCCCCCCAACAAGTGTTTAGTATGAGAATGGATGTTACCCTAAGAACCATACTAGAATGGATGATGTCGTATCAGATGTTGTAACATCATCTTGGTGCCTTCAGCCATGAAAGTGTGTATTGTTGCTTGGAAGTAAGTGCAAGGTGTGAAGCAGAAATCGATCATTGTTATCTAGTGTGAGTAGATAATTTTAAATTGACAAACTGGTAAGTAGTTTCACAGGAGACTAAGTACTTATTAGTATGTAGTTTGAATGCCAAATACATATACTCTGTCGGAAGCGGAGTAATTGTCTGATGTATTCATGCTAAATTATGAGTTGAATGATAATAATGGGTCTATATTAATCTTCAAAAGTTTATAATGTGCGGCAACTTCATCTGGTGATTATATGAAGAGTTGATTCCCTGTATAAGATGTGCATACAAATGTTGACAAATATCTTGATGGGAGCTGTATGATGTTGTGTGGAAATCTGAATTTAGAATCAAGAGTAATGAAGTATGTGATGTAAATAAAAGAATGTCCTACATGAAGATGTAACATCACTACTGTCGAAGACACCAAACATTGAGTAGATAAGATTCAAACTTATCTTTTGAAGACATATCTCTGGTCATACGCATGGTTGAAAATATGATTTCTTCTACTACAAGTTACAGAGTATGGCAATCTGAACCTTGTGTAGCAAGTAAACTAAGGATTCTTATTTTGGAAGCTGTGGAAAATTCCAAATAAATGATGCTTATAGTATTGAGAGGACCAAAATCAAATGTGTCCTTATTATGTGTAACTCAGGGAGTTTGAAATAAAGGGCTCAACAGAGTTGTCCATGAGGAGGGTCCTTTGGACAACTTTACTTGTGGAGGCTGGGAGATGAACATCAAAGAAGTCAAGCTGCTATTAAGGGGGAGAAATTATCTTTTAGCACATGTGAAAGGAGAATGTTAAAACAACATGGTAAAAAGTTACTGATTAATTGGAGAAGAAAAGTTAGTCACATGAAACAAGCCGGCAATGTCTGACTGAGCGTCAAGACATTATACAGGACATGTCTCTGTATGGATATGATAAGTGAAGTGATTGATGCATGCATTGGAACTGATTCTCTCAAAAGAAACAGTCAAGAGATATTAAAGGCATTCAAGGATAGCTTGGACGGTGCACAGTAAGTTATGTGACAGATTCTCACCTTCAATTAACGCACCTTGACCAAAGTTCAATTTTCCGTTAATTCCTAACATAATGTCGTATTTATAAGAGATCTCCGTTATCCACTAGTCACAAGTGAGCATTAAGTATTTTCATCACCATGAGTTTCACTAAAGTATGGGAAAACTGTGCCTGGATCTAGTTTGGTGAAGGTTTTCACTATCAAATTTTAGCTAAAAAGGGGGAGAGAAATTGTTGTGTCACACAGAATTTGAATCTTGAGAGGGAAATATCAAGTCACATTATCCAAAAGGCAGACCACATCAAATTTTCTATAAGATTCCTGCTTGGATATTCCTTTGTGACTTGTGATCTGAGTTTTGAACACAATTGTGACTTGTGTTCGGAGTTAACTGGGAGAGTTTCGGAATACTCCTTGAGTTTCATCTTATGCTACAAGTTGAGTAGTGGTTCCTACTTAAAAGGTAGTTTATCTCTGATGGTCCTCTTTTACTACCCCCAGTGACAAGAATTGGTTTTTATCTTAAGGAGGAGTAAAAGTTATCTTCTTCCTCATGTGCACAAGGACTTTCCCTCCATTTACCCTGGACTGATTCAATGGAGATATTCAAAAACACTAGAAGATGTCAAACTTAATGTTGAGGCATTATCTTCAACTCACAGGCCATTAATGCAGACCTTGGAAGCACTATTGTAGATCCCTCTGAAGTTTGCTCCCCTACTCTTAAGACATGAAGCTGTTGAAGCTCATTTTAATTGTAAATTTTTAATTGTAATTGTTACTGCTGTTTTGATGTGATCTTGTGTAATTTTAATTATTTGTTTTAGCCAAAATTTGTCAAAGGGGGGATTGTAAGTTCCTGTTTTTAAGGATTGACATTAATTTTAGAAAAACAAATAAAAGCAACAACAATGTAATGTACAATAGGATATTTAAGAACTTGTAAATCCTATTGGAATTCCTAGACATGTTGCGTCGAGTTAAATCAACATCTGGAATAACATGTTAAAAGAGATGTCATGACATCAAACATTAGACATCACGCTACTGGACTGTTAAAGTTGTTACAATCCTGTTTTAAATTGTGAAGAATATTCAGGGAATATTATGAAACCTATGTGGTGTATTCGTGAAGGCATATGTGAAGGTCTAGAAGATTGAATCATAAGCTAAGGATAAAAGTCAGAAAACTTAGGATTGAAGACCTTGATTGTAGCAGAAGTTTTCTACTGTTTGTTTTCTACAGAGTTTGTTTCTGCAGTTTGTTACAGCTGATATGCTGTTTTTTGAAGGCCCATATCCATTTGGGTGATAGGTTATAAATAAGGAATTTGTAACCTAGTTTTAGTAAGATAGCCAAATATAGAAAGATGTAATCATTAGGGTTAGCAGTGTGTGAACCACCCGGATTATGGAATGCTCACTGAATTGTACATCAAAGCCAATAGGCAAGAGGATAGTTGTACTCACTCAGAAGTTGTGAAGAAATGAGTTGAGTTATGTTCTTAGAAGAAGCTTTAAATCAATTCCAAGTATGTGTGTCAAGAGTTTTGACTGTTTTGATATTTGAAGAGGTGTTCTTCAAATAGGTTGACAATGTTGCAGGAGTTTGTAACAGTTAGGTATCACTAGGGAGTGATCAGAGGTTCTCTTATTTAGATGGTGTTCTAAGATAAAAGTTTCATTGGGTAATGATTAGGTAAACCGGAGGTTTTTTATCTATAAAATAGAGTTTGTTTACATAAAATAATACTACTGATAGTAGAGTCTTCTTCCTGGCTTGGTAGCCCCAGATGTAGGTTGGTTTGAACCGAACTGGATTAATAATTCTGATGTGTTCTTTATGTTTTGTTGCACTATTTTATTTCTACCTTGTTTGTTATGTTAATGTCAAATTAGATGTGTTGGCATCCTTATAAGACATCTGAGTCTGCTGCTACCAGCATTTCAAAACGTATAAGATTGATGGAAATGAGGATCAAAAACCATCCCAAAACCATAAAATAACAAATGAAATGGAAAGGAAAATATATATGAAATTATTGTCCCGCAGGCACCGCTTGGTGCTCCAAAACACCACCCGGTGCTGGTCCATATTACTTGGCCCTGATTGTTCCACGTACACAATTGGGGAAAAATATCCCCTTTCTCCCGACGACACAAATCACCTTCCAGTGCTACGTCTCTGCCTCACCCAGCGAACTACTGGCCAGCCAAAGTCAGGAGCTACTAGATTTTCACAATTCTTCACCAACACTCACAGCGTCCTGTCCTTGCTCCATCACCACCCGACGATGGTGCTCAGACAACATGGTCTAAAACAAGATCCTAAAGCTTGGTATGAAAGACTAAGTAATTTCCTTTCAGAAATTTTTTTTACCAGAGGGAAAGTTGACACAACTTTATTCTGTAAGACATTTAAAAATGATATTCTGATATGTCAAATTTACGTTGATGATATATTTTTTTGGTTCGATTAAAGCCTCTCTTGGGAGAGAGTTTACTAAGTCTATGCAAGAAGAATTTGAAATGAGTATCATAGGCGAAGTCAAATTCTTTATGGGAATTCAAATCTACCAATCTTCAAAAGGAACCTACATACATTAGAGTAAGTATGTTAAAGAAATTTTGAAGAAATTTGACATGTCAGATAGCAAACCAGCCAAAGCTCCTATGCATCCCACATGTATCTTGGAAAAGGAAGAGGTAAGTAAGAAAGTAGAATAGAAGCTCTACAGAGGTATAATTGAAACTTTTGACTCTGCTCTTAAAACTCCTCCACCAAAAAATCCACCTTCATCTTTTGCACAATTATCTCTCGCTCCCCAACCAGATAATCCAAATGAATCTTCTGAACCAACACCAGAAAATACTACCTTCACCACTCCACAATCATCTCCTGCTCCCCAACCAGAAAATCCAAATGTGTCATCTGAACCCACACTAGAAATAACACCTCTTATTCTTGGAATCACTTGTCCTCTCAACACTTTGCAACTAAACAGTACCTCCACCATTCCTTCTTCATAATCTCTCACTTTTCCAGATCTTCCATCTCCATATGAATCCACACCACCAAACTCTCATAACTCTCCCATCATTATTACTGACTCTCCATCTCCTCAAAAATCTCCAGAAGATCCCCTCAAAGTTGTCATTGATTTAGATGCTTGGAATTACCTTGTCTCTGCTCCTCATAAAATAACTATTCCTAAGTCAAAACCACAACCCTCTAAATCAGATTTTGGTGAATCTTTACTGGTTTTTGGAACAGAAATTCAGGCCTGGGTTAACTCTTTGAAGCAGGATTGTTTGGACAATCTGAATATAGAAGCTTCTGACTACCTCTAGACTTAGATCAGAAAATGGGTTATTTTTGAATCTCGAAAGCAGAATAAACTCTGCTATGGAATCTCCTAGAAGAATTTCAGTGAATGGCTGAAGCTTCTTGAGGAACACATTGCTCATCTAAGGGTTGCAAACCATCTCTTTCTAGCCAACGCTCCCTGGGAATCTCTATCAGCCTCAACATATAACCTTTGTAATTTGAGGTGAAGGCTTAAAGAAAGCTTCTCTTTGGAATGCCGCTTAGGGATACCCAACTTTTAGAGTCCACGTTGTTCACTTTAAAGTAGGAGAAGAATAAACCTATGGCCGGGGTTATACTCAAAGCCCTACAAATTATATCAAAGACTCTTATAAATCCCCATCTATTTGGGAGAAGTTGGGAAGGGGCCACATTCACTGTTCTGAGTACGTCTGATTCAAAATCAGTAAATGGAAAATTTAAATTAATGTCCTCCAACACTCCATAGTAAAAATAAAACCATTCAGGGTCCACTCCTTTTTTCCAGGATATACAAACACACTCTCCGGTTTCACAAGCTTCAAGAATTACATCATCCTCATTCCCAGTCGAGGAAATGTTCCAGATTGATCGAAGCGTGGAGATCTCCATATCTTTGATAGAACTTTGTTTGAAGCCTAGAACTTCCCCGCTAAACGGTTTATTCGTTTCCATCAGAAGCTCCACTGAACTTGAAGAATAAAGGTTAAAATCACTATCAGAGGTTAGAACTTCAGAGTTAATCTTGTTCATAACCCTATCTAGTTCCTCTATCCCTAGAGCATCCTTCATCTCTTGCATGAATTCCACCCATAAAGCCTTACACTTATCGCTATTCAGGTGTTTTCTATGCCCTAAATCATCACAATCTCTAATAACAACCATTCTGGAATAGATTGGGGAAAAATAAACGAGGAAAGAGAAAAGGGTTACCTGATATCAATGATAATTGAGTTAAGGTTGAAGGCGGTTTTCGATTGAAAGTAGCGGTGGTTGTGACTTTGTGAGAGGAATTGGACAAGGAAGTGAAATTTGAAAAAGGAAAGATACGTTATGAGGGGAAAGGGTTGGCGTATTGGCTTTTAAAACCTAATAAATGTCATAATTGCACCTAAAACTGTAGGTGACTGTTGGATATCTGGAACGTGGAACACACGCGTTAGTGCTTACTCGCGACCGATGAATACCTCGGCTAAGGATCCATGTTTCTTCCTAGCGACCACGAGTCTTTTTGTGGCTAAAAAAGCCATATGCTCGGGGGGCTTATGTACATACATAAAATCCATCATCCGAGGTATGACTATGCTATGACAACTTGATCTAGGATCGGGTCGATGACTAGCCCGATAAAAGACAAGGGGTTCCCTCTGGGTTGATATCCCGACTCCAAGAGGACACGTCTGGAGGCCGAAGACTATAGTGTTAGAGGACGAAGAATCATTTTCCCGGGATATAACTCAGATGAGGAAGGCTATGAGCAGCCCGCAAATTATGGGATCGTTATGCCCAGGCCGGATCATTAAATGCGTAACTGCCAAATTACATCTGACGGTGCACATTATGGTTTTGGCCATCATTAGCAGCAACAAATGGTTCTAGTCTTAAAGGCATGACTCAGTTACACACTGGAAAGGTCACAGATGTTATAGAATAATGATTAATGAGGTCTTTGGCACCTCTATGAATAAGGCTCCCGATTGAGGGATAAACAAAACATATAGCTTGGAGCACAAGTAAACTGACTTGTAGCTCTGAATCCTTAAACATAATCACATAATTATTCTAGCAAGAACAAATATAAATTATAATTATTGCACCTTTTAAAATAATTTTTTATGTTTTATTTATATTCATTTTTTTCTTCTGATTTTGTTATGTATCGTATGAAAATTTCTTTTATATCAAATTTTTAATTGTTTGTTTTTTTGTTTATTTATTTTATTAAAAATTTTAGACCATTAATATTTAATAATAAGTTATTTTATGTATTTGTTTTATTAGATGATTCATCACGATTCAAATTAAGTGTACTCTATTTTTTTAACATCATGTGGTAAATTATACTAATATTTTTAGTCACTCAATATTAGAAATTGAATCACCAAAAAATCATTTATGAATTTTTCACATTTGAATATCATATCACTTATATAATATCATAAGGATACAAATGTAAATTTTAAAGAAAATCTCTCTCCTCCCCTCCTGGATCAAACATATTTTTAATTAAAATCCCTTCATTCCCCTCCCCTTCCCTCTTTTGAATCAAAAATTTATCTAATTAAAAAAAATCCCTCCTCTTCCCTCCCCTGCTCTCTCCTCTATTAAAATCTCTCCCCTCCTTCCCCCTCATTTGAACCAAACAGACCGTAAAGTTAATATTTCACATTTAATTAAGTTATATTTTTATTTCTTTGCCCCTTTATTCATATTTTTATTAAATTTAATAATTATGTTTTAAAACATAATTACCATTAATATTTACGTCACTTTCGTTCTAAATGCAATTTAAATTAATGATATAATAGCAAAAAGAGAATTGTAATTTATGTAAAAACGTTATGTTTATCTACTTAATCTAAATTTAAGGTTGTCATGATGATAACCTTTGGACACAACCCTAAACCTAATTCTTATGTGACATCATATTAGAATCATAATGCTTATGTGACATCATATTATAATTTAAAATTTCATCATTTTTTTAATTATTACATCAACTCCAATTTAATACCACCATTATTAATGATATTAAAATATATAATAATAATAATAATAATAATAATAATAATAAATCATAATTATTAATAATAATAATAATAATAATAGGGTTAATACCTATTTTCACCCCTGACATATGGGGTGTATTTGAAAAACCCCCCTGCCAAAAAAAAAGTTCCAATAATTACCTTGACAAATTTTAAAAGTTTCATTTTTTACCTTTAGGAGGCCACATCACCAAAAAAGGCTGATGTGGCTTTTTTTTTTTTTTAAATTTGTAATTTTTTGTTATTCCACGTCACATAAGTCTCATTAAAATGACCAGAATGCCCTTATACATAAGTCTCAATTCAGACCCTACGATTAGGGTTTGCTTTCTTCATCTTCATCCTTACTGAGAGAGGTTGCTGGAGTTTGAATGTTGAAAGGAGGAAACTGGTTGTTGGGAGAAACAGAGGACGCAGAGAGAGAAGAAGGTGGTTTGTTGTAGGTTCTGAAACAGAGAAGCTGCAGGAAGAAGAAGTCTTGGAAGATTAAGGTGTGAGATACGGAACAGAGTTTGAAGGGTGGATGTGAGGAAATAACGGCGATGGAGACAGGGAGTATGAAGCTGCGATTTTGTTCTTGAACAGAGGGAGTGCAGATGAGCTACGGCTGAGACGAGAATGGAGTGCTGGATGATGATTTAGAGAGGAGTATGTTGCAGAAAGGTGAGTTAGTGAGGGTTAGCAGAAGGAGATGAAGGAAAGGAAGGGTTGGAGCTGGCTGCGAGGTATGGCAGAACGACGACGGAAAGCGGGGGTTGTGAGGGAATAGTGAGGATGGAACAAAGGTGATGAGGGTTTCGGAGAAGAGGGAGTTACGACGGAAGGGACGTGTTCAGATGGGGTGTTACGGCAAGGGAGTTTTCTAGTGCGGAAGGGTTCTGTGAGAGTGAAACACTAAATTAAACACACCCATTTCCTTGAGATGAAGCTGTGACCACTTTGCAAGGATGAAGAACCCTAATTTGGAGGGTCTGAATTGAAACATGGCTTTGCAAAATATTTTTGGTTTTTAAGATAAATGGAGCTAAGGGCATTCTGGGCATTTTAATGGCAATTATGTGACGTGGAATAACAAAAACTTACAAATTTAACAAAAAATTAAGCCACATCAGCCTTTTAGGTGATGTGGCATCCTAAAGGTAAAAAATGAAACTTTTAAAATTTGTCAAGGTAACAATTGGAACTTTTTTTTTGGCAGGGGGGTTTTTCAAATACACCCCATATAATATAATATCTAGCGAATAATATAATATCTAGCGAATAATAAAATAATAATAATGATAATAATAATAAACCACTAATAATAATATAATAATAATAAACCAATAATAATAAAATAATAATAATATATTCAATCAACACTATTTTATCTTATTATCCCAAATCTTATTTTTTTATAAAAAAATCTTTAATTATCAAATAATAATAATAATAATAATAATAATAATAATAATAATAATAATAATAATAATAATAATAATAATAATAATAATAATAATAATAATAATAATAATAAAAATAATAATCATTGTCATTCTATATTTATAAAAACAACTTTATCATAACTACTCACCTAATAATTGTATTAATATCAAATTTTAATAACCAATTCATGTTTTAATCTCTTCTATTAGAATTCTCTAATCTCTAATTTCTTTAATTGATCATTACTATGTGACTCTTCCTTAGCTTACCATTTTTCATACTTTTATAACTACAAATTATCTTTTAATAATCAAATATACGTTTAATTGATTTTTGGAGCTACCACCATAAGGCTATCATCATCCCATTATCCAGTGTAGTAGCAGTATAGTAGTATTATAAAAGAAAGGAAAACAATGTAATCACTAGACAAATAAGGTCAATGATATGTTTAATGCTTTCCACTAAACGTGAGAGCTACATCAAGAAAAAAAGTCATCCACTTTGCATGGATACTTTTTGTTTATGATAATTTAATAGTCTAGGCTCTATAATCCTTTCTCTCCTCCTTGAAATATGTCATCTTATGATATTTCCATCAATCTTTCACCTTCTAAATGTTTTCTTTCTTTCTATCTTTTAATTTAACTATCATTTCTTCTAATTTTAAGAAGTTGGGTTTAAATTAAAATTTTATAGACATTAGTCGAAGGTCCAAACATCTGAAGGCTAAAATAATTTCACAGTTCTAAGAAATTTAGAGACCATGAGATATGTGGTGGTGGTTAGCTTGAAAATGAGTACGACCTTTGAAGAATTTGTTTGTAAATCATTGTCATGCAATTACAAATCAAACAAGTAATATATATTGTTAGACAAGTCACTTAATGTAGACTTGATAGCATTAACCATACAAAACATATGTAATTAGAATATTTGATTTGGTCTTTATTTGTTTCCATATTAGTAGCCTGTACATTAAGTTTCCTTTATTCAAGGATCACGAATGATCCTCTCTCTTGTGTATAAGTACATCATCTTGTAATAAGAACAAATAACATAAAAACCATTCAATTCATATTTCTAACTTGGTATCAGAGAAATCAAAGAAAAATGATCTACCAACATCAGTTTCTGTCAAGCTGGACAAAAATAATTTTCCCTTGTGGAGATCACTAGTTTTACCTGTCATTAGGGGCTGTAAACTAGATGGCTATATACTAGGAACAAAGAAATGCCCTCAAGAGTTCATCATCACTTATGATTCAAACAAGACCAAAAATCCAGGCTTTGAAGAATGGATAGCAGATGATCAAATGATGCTTGGGTGGTTATTAAATTCAATGACCATTGTAATTGCAACACAATTGATGCACTGTGAAAGCTCCAAACAACTTTGGGATGAGGCTCAAAGTTTGGCAGAGGTTAATCCAAATCTCAGATCACATACTTGAAATCTAAATTTCATGGTACAAGAAAACGAAATCTAAAAATGGAGGAATATTTGACTAAGATGAAAAAGGTAACTAACCAACTGAAGCTTGCAGGTAATCCAGTCACACTCTCGGATCTAATCATTCAAATCTTGAATGGTTTGGACTCTGACTACAACCCTATAGTAGTCAAAATCTCAGATCAATCATCACTCACCTGAGTTGATCTACAAGCTCAACTCTTAGCCTATGAAAGGAGGCTTGATCAACTCAATAAACTCACAAGTATGTCTCTCAATGCTTCTGTAAATGTAGCCAACAAAACTGAATACAAAGGCAACAAGTTCAACTCAAACACACAGAACTCAAATTGGAGAGCTTCCAATTTCAGAAACCATAGAGGAGGAAGAGGCAGAGGAAGAATGTTCAAACCAAAATGTCAAGTGTGCAACAAGACAAGTCATATAGCAATGAATTGTTTTCACAAGTTTGACAAATCTTACTCAAACTCATCAACTGATGCAAACAAAAGTGATCCACCTAGTGCATATCTAGCCTCACCTCACTATGCACAAGACTACGATTGGTACTTTGACAGTGGTGCAATCAACCATGTCACACATCAAACAGACAAGTTTTAAGATTTAATTGAGCATAATGGTAAGAATTCTCTTGTTTGAAATGGTGCTAAGCTGGATATTATTGGAACAGGTTCATGCAATCTTAATTCACTTAAATTGCATAACATGTTATATGTACCAAACATTACCAAAAATATGCTTAGTATATCAAACCTAACTCATGATAATGACATCACTGTTGAGTTTGATGCTGAATACTGCTTTGTGAAGGACAAAATGACAGGGAAGGCACTCCTAAGAGGGAGACTTAAAGATGGATTTTACCAACTTACAGGATTAGATAATAAGTCCAAAGACCATGTGCCTACATTTCAGTCAAGGAAAGCTGGCATAGAAAACTTGGACATCTCAACAATAAAGTGCTAGACAAAGTCTTGAAGAACTGCAAGATCAAGATACCACCTAGTGATAGTGAACACCCTACCTTCTGTGAAGCTTGTCAGTTTGGGAAGATCCATCTGTTACCATTTAAGTCTTCTAGCTCACATGCCCTTGGGCCATTAGATTTGATTCACACTGATGTATGGGGTTATTCCTCAATAGATTCCACTTCTAGTTTTAAATATTATGTCCATTTCATAGATGACTGTAGAAGATTTACTTGCATCTTTCCCTTAAAACATAAATTTGAAACCATACATGCTTTTTCTCAATTTAAAAACTTGGTGGAAAATCAATTAAACAAAAAGATAAAGACTATCCAATGTGATCGTGATGGTGAATTCAAATCAATTCAGAAACAAGCATTATAAGCAGGCATACAATTTAGAATGTCTTGTGCATACACATCCCAAAAAAATGGTAGAGCTGAATAAAAACATAGACATATTATTGATCTAGGCTTAACTTTACTTGCTCAATCCAAAATGCCAATGTCCTTTTGGTGGGATGCATTCTCAATTGCAGTCTACTTGATCAACAGGTTGCCTTCAACAACAAATGTCAATGAAAGTCCCTACACCCTACATTGGCCTCACTGAAACAGAAATACAAGAAACTGAACCAAGAAATGTGAAGGAGGCACTCACTAGTCTACTTTGGAAGGAAGCAATGACTAATGAGTACAAAGCTCTCATGTCCAATCACACATGGAATCGAGTACCATACACAGGCCAAGAAAATATCATTGACTCAAAATGGGTCTTCAAAACAAAATACAAAGCAGATGGATCCATTGAAAGGAGAAAGGCAAGATTAGTTGTTAAGGGTTTTTCAACAAACAGCTGGATTAAACTATGATGAAACATTCAATCCTGTGGCAAAGGCTAGCACAATCAGAATTATCCTATCAGTAGCAGTTCATCTCAACTGGGATATCAGACAATTGGACATAAACAATGCATTTCTAAATGGCTACCTAAAAGAACATGTCTTTATGCATCAACCAGAAGGATTTCTCAACTCCACGCATCTAAATTACATCTGCAAACTTTCAAAAGAAATCTCTGCTAAGTTGGGGATTTTAGAACACCAAAAGTGACACTTTGCTATTCTCTCTCAAAGGTACCGATCACACAACCTTTCTCCTCATTTATGTTAATGATATCATCATCACAAGTATCAATAACAAATTCCTGGAATCTTTTATCAAACAGTTAAACATTGTGTTCTCATTAAAGGATCTTGGCAAATTACACTATTTTTGGGAATTGAAGTACAAAGAAACAGTAGTGGCTTGTATTTAAAGCAATCCAAATACATTAGAGACTTGCTCAAAAGATTCAACCTTGAAAAAGTCACTGCTTGTCCGACACCAATGGTAAGTGGTAGACAATTTACCATTGAGGGGGAACCAATGAAAGATGCAACTCTATTCAGATAAACCATGGGAGAACTGCAGTACCTAACCAACACAAGACCTGACATAGCTTTTTCTATCAACAAATTAAGTCAGTACATGAGTTGTCCTACAATGGACCGTTGGCAAGGCATAAAAAGAATATTCAGATATCTTCAAGGTACCATTGATCATTGTCTACATATTAAAACATCAAATGACCTGGACATCACAGGGTTCTCAGATGCAGATTGGGCAACAAGCATAGATGATAGAAAATCAATTGCAGGGCACTGTGTTTTTCTTGGTGAAACTCTAGTATCGTGGTCTTCAAGGAAGCAAAAGGTAGTGTCAAGATCATCAAGAGTCGATATATATATATATATATATATATATATATATATATATATATATATATATATATATATATATATATATATATATATATATATATATATATATATAATTAAATCTATATTAATATCTAATAATAATTATTGGTAATTATAACCACGACTAATCCTAAATATATCATTTGCTCACCACTTTTATACTCTGGTCGTCTATTTCACAAATCTATTTTGTTTTAAAACTTGCACAATATTCTTCCTTATATCTTCTTAATCGATCAAACTAATTTATATTCTTTCATTTTTAACAAAAATAACTCAAATGATTAGATTCATAACTTTTTTCAATGTGATGTCACAAATCATTGAGATCAAATTAGCAAATCATAAAAATATAATGATCTCACAAATTATTGAGAATATAACTAAGCGAAAGAAATTTATATACATTATAATTTAAGTTGTTTTAAACTATTTCTTATTTTAATTAGTTTAACATTGTATTACTCATATTCCTACTACAAATACGATGTATTGTTATTTTTGTGACATGATACTTTTCTCCCTCTTAATTCACATATATTTATACCACCCTTTTTTTTTTTTTTTAATTCATTTTCTCTAAAAGGTGTATATCATTATTCACACCCAAAAATATAAATCTTTATTATTTTTATATTCTATATTTTTCAATTCACACGTGCCTTCATAATTGTTGATTTTTATTTTTACTTTTTGTGCATGAGAATAAAATATACATGTTTTAGAGTTATAATTCAACTTATAGAAGTTTTGTCTAAAAAATATGTGTCTAATCACCCATTTTGTTGGTTTCTTTTATTTTGTGTAGAAGAATAAAATATACTTATTTCACATTTAAAGGTTAACTTATAAAAATTCTGTTTAACACTATGTGTGTAATCGCTCATTTTCCATGTACTTTTATGTATAAATTTATAAATTAATTATTTTATTGAATTTCTCATATTTGTCATCCGATACTAAATTTTTAATGACAATAACATCTCAATAGCTTGAAATTTGCATAATTATGTGTATATACGTTAATAATATATTTTTTATTTAGATTATTTATTTAAATAATGACCATATTATTTTAAGAGATACTGAAAACATATAAGAATGTATTGATTTTTAAGTAACAATTCAAGATAATAAACATTTTAATGAAAATAATAAGTCATTAAAACAAAACTATTGAAATAAAAAAAATTAAATTTGATTTAAAGAATAAGTAATAATAATAATATAGTGATGTAATTGTTTTAACTTAACATTATTAATAATAATAATAATATTATTAATAATAATAATATTAATAATAATAATAATAATAATAATAATAATAATAATAATAATAATAATAATAATAAATAATAATAAAATATTATATTTTAATAAATATTATAATTTTCAATTCTAAGATACTCGTGCAATCACGGGCCAACAATCTAGTATATTAAAAGACTAATATCTCAAGAGATCCTAAGATATTAATAGGCCTGTTAACTAAATAATTTTTTAGTAAAATAATATTGTTTATTTCTAAAATAAAAGAAAATTAAAATTAATAAAAAATAAGTAAAATTAAAATATTGAATTATTTCAAATACACATATTCAAAAAAGTTTTAAAGATAAAATATTAAATTTTTCCGATATACATATCTAAAATAATTCAATAAAAATTAGACATTGAATGCGTACGAATATACATATTCAAAATGTATTTTTCGAACATTCAAATGTTTAACGGATGGAGAAAAAAATTCTAAAGCCTCAAAGAACAAAAATCTCATTGTAATCAACACTGGACCTCAAGACCAATCATAAACAAATGAAATAAAAGAGTTTTGATTCTTTTTTAAAAAAGCAAATTTTATCAATGTTCGATTTCGATGTATATATTGGTCAACACAATTTTCAATTTAATAATAATAATAATAATAATAATAATAATAATAATAATAATAATAATAATAATAATAATAATAATAATAATAATAATAATAATAATAATAATAATAATAATAATAATAATAATAATAATAATAATAATTAGTTTAAGTATAAGTGTTTCTTATTAGTTAAATGGAAGGGGATAAGCATTGGTAAAGAGATGTGCATGAATAAATTTAGGAAACTAAATTTCATATTATATTTAGAAAATATACCTTAATAAAAGAGAAGCTTCCATTCCCTTTTTCTTTATCTATGTTGAAAGTAATAATTTTTAAGTTATGTATTTTAATTATTTATATCATGTATATTAAGATAGTTTGAATATAGAGAAAAGAAATGATGTATTGATAATATAAAATAGTTTTATATTAAGAATTAATTAAAATTATAATTTAATTATACTTTATTTTTATTTTAAAAAACTTTTGATGATATGACATGTTGTTAATTTTCATTAATTGATTGTGTAAAAATCTTACACTTATAAAAATTATTCTGTTGAATATAATCATAAGAAGATAAAAAGTTGAATATATCTCTTATTTTAGAAGTTTTATTTATAAATCATATATCTTGTCTATTCAATTTGAAACACCAGTAATATTTTATTTTTGAGTTTTAGTATAAAATAAATTAAGTAATAAAAATATTAAAATAAAAGTATGAGTTAAAAGATAATACAGTATAAAAGATTTTACATTATCATCTAATAAAAAACAAAAATAATTTATTAAATATATGATCGTGATTGATTAATTAACCGGTGTAAAAGTATATTATAGTTTTCGAAGTATATTACACTATCCATAGAACCATTTTCTCTAAAAGTATTTAATTATTTTTTGCTATGTTATAAATTTAAAAGGAACTATAAATACTATACCTTTGTCGATCTCTTCTTGACAAAACACATTATCAATATCTTCTCCACATAACATTTATCCTTAATATTTTCTAATGGCACATGAGAAAAATACATTTTCATCTTTCTCTCCATTCTCTATGAACAATTTCTTAGAAGAGAATCCTCCCAACACTCACATCACCAGCCCAAACAAAGTGGTGCTAACACCATCACTTGAACAACCTTCCTCAACTAAGGTTCTTGAGCTCTCTGAAGAGTCAACAATGGACAATCCTTCCTCCATCCATAGAAAATACCAGGGTAGACCTTCAGGGTCTAGGAACAAACCCAAGCCACCCATGGTTATACTGGAAAACTCAATTGCTGACATGGAAAACGTCATCCTCGAGATCCCTACCGGAAACGATGTTGTGGATTCCATAATGCACTTTGCTAGAAGCCATGAAGCTAGCATAGTTGCTATGAATGGTTCCGGTCTTGTCTCCGACATTACTCTCCTCCAACCAAATTCTCGTATCCCCGCTTTCCAACTAGATGGTCCATTCAATGTGTTATCTATAGCTGGAGTGTATTTAAATCTCGACTGTGGCCGAGTTCCTCGTAATCTTATAAATGATTCTTTGTGTTCAACTTTTTCCCTTCAGCTCTCTGGATCTCGAGGACAAGTGTTTGGAGGAGTGATTGGAGGGAGGGTTAATGCTGCTAGTGATATTCAGATTTCAGCTACTCTTTTCAAGAGGCCTGGTTTTCATAGGGTGGTTACCACTGATGGCAATGTTCAATTATTTGAAGATGATAACAACATCCCAATAATTTATAGTGGTGTTGATGCTAGTGATAATGGTGGTGTTGAAGGGAGTGAAACTCAATCAGAATATCAAGTTATGCCTTAGTCATTATGCTATTCATGAGAATGGCATGCAATTGTTTTTCATTCTATTCCATATTCATGTCTTTTTCCTTATTTCTTTAGCCTTTAGCTTTAGCCTATCAATTAAAAATATATAAAATGATTATAATTTTTTATTTTTATGTTTTATTTGAAGAGATTATTAATAATTGATAATCTTAAATAAAGATTAATTGATGCTTATAATTTTATATGCTGAGAATGATACACTAGAAATATTTAATTATTTTAAATCTCTAAGTATCATATACTTGATATATTCATGAGTTATTACTATTTTACCCTTCTATCATAAAAGCGATTTCTGATTTTGTTTATTGTAAAAAAAATTTTAATTTTAAAAGCACCCTTATTATTTTAAAATATAATTTAATCCTTAAAGTCAAAATTCACAGGTAAATTTGAAAGAAAATCTGTAGATTTATCTATAAATTTTGATTTTATGAACTAAATTATTAGTGTTTTGAAATAGTAAGAGTTCTTTTCAAAAAAACCTTTTACAAGGAAGTAAAACCAAAAATCGCCTATATGATAGAGGCAAAATGGTATTAATCTTATATTTATATTAGATATAGTCATAATATTTAATTATTTACATGTCAATGTTTTCAAAGTTACAAATTAAGGTAACAAGATGGAGTTTTGGATTAATTTTATGAAGAAAAAAAATGTTCCATAAAAAATACGTATAATTCTATTCAATTTAAATATTTTATGAAAAAAAAATCTAATTTAGTGACATGTAATGTAATAACTCAAACTGAGACATGTGTAGAACTAACACGTTTATACTGTTAATATACATATGAAAACATAATGTAGTACAAAATATTACATAATTGTCTATGCAATTTAACTACTAACTTTCTTATTATATTCTGCTGTTACCAAATTATTTCCATCACTATATTACTAATCTCAATTCTTGTTGTTTCCTCTAAAACTGCAACTAAAGTTATTTGTAACAATACCATAGCCTTTCTGCTACCTGCTATTTCATTTATATTCATCTTCATACCAATATTTTAATCCCATGAAATTTATCCAATTAATGGGTACTGCCTGCACCTAATCAATTAAATATCGTACTACTTGTACTAGCTATAATTAACAAAAAAGATAAAAAAAACAAGAAAAGAAACAAGGTGACGCACTGTACAGAGGTGTGGGGCGCTCATCCCAGCCCCCTTGGGCGCCCACCCTCTTCCTTCACCATGGCACAAGGCATCAGCCCCTTGCTGCCAACGTGGCCTAGCCACTCCTCTCTTCAACATAGGGCGTCCGCCCCCAATACCTATATATATATAGTATTTTCTTTTTCTTCTTTGCACATGGGACGTCCGTCCCTTCATAATTAGGGCCCGTCCTAATTCTTCTTCTTCGCCTGTTATGTTCATCGTATTTACTCGGGTTTATTACCACTTCACTGCATAATCTTCAACGGATACACTTTGACTTCGTAATGATTCTTGTATCAGTCCTTAAGAATGTATTTGAAGTGTTTGGAAATGTTTCTTTGAAAGTTTAAAGCTTTGTAATGATTCTGAATGTATACAAAGTGTTTGTTTGAAAAATAGTTTTTGAAAATAATGTGAGGTGTGAAAAACATTTTTGATTGGTTTAGAGCAAGCAATTAAAAGTCTTATTACCTACTCAGAAAGTCGTTTTTATTATTTTCCTTCTCCTTTAGGACATCGCTATCTAGACCATTAGTTGGTAGGTAACTCTATCCGTTGGATGTGAAGGGAAAAGAGTAGGGTCATCGTATGGTCATTGAAGGCAACATTGTAAGGATACCTTAGCAATTCTAAGGGACGATCAATACTTATTCGTAGGCAACAACCGAGGGACGAGATCATATATTCGTAGGCAACATCGAGGGACTATGATCTTTGTGATGTTTTTGAATTGAGAGAATTTGCTAATGGTACCCCTACGTTCGAGGGACATGATCATGTTTATTCGAAAGAAAACAAGAGAGGATACCCTAGTGGTGTGAGTGTGCACAATGTGTTATTTTCAGATATTTTATCTTGGAAATTAGGTTATTCTAACAGTTGACTTTAATCTTTCCATACAATCCTATTAGCCATACATCTAAGTAGTGTATATACAGTTTATATGAGAGCGCAGAAAGTAAAAGTGCGGAAAATAAACCCTACGCTATTACATGGCTTTGGGGCAGATACATAGGAGGTGCAGAAAGTAAATACGGAAAGTAAATCCTAGTTTAAGCTATTAAATCATGTGAGCAGATACACAATATTGGAGAAATGCGAGAAATTAAACCTACCTATTACAACTTGTGAGCAGTTACAATAATCGAAAAAATATCGCGAGAAGGATTAAATCAGAATAAGAGGAAATAACGTTAGTAAAAGATTTGTGTTAGTAAGAAAAAGGTTTTAAAAATTTGCAAAAAAGTTTAAGGTTAGTGTAAACCCTAATTACTAGAAAGAAAACATTTTTTTGTATTTTTTTGGATTGATTTTATTTGAGAAAAATAATTAAAGTTTAACTTAAAGTTTAATTAAACAATTAATTAGAAAATAAAGGGAAAAAATAAAAGTTTTTATTACAAAAATTAGATAAAGATTTTAATTACCTAATTCTAAAAATAAAATTATTTTTTGTGATTTTTTTTTTATATTTAGAAAAATGTTTGAAAATAAATTAAATGGAAAAGAAATAAAAATGAGAAAATAGGTTAGTAAAAGTGAAAAGGAAATAGGTTAAAAATAATTATGTACAGCCCTAGGATCGAACTCAGGTCCTGATGGTCACCAGCGCGCCTCCCTTGCTAACTGAGTCATGGTGCTTTTGTGTTATTGGAATGAAACAATAATAATATATATGAAAATAATTCTCTGAAAATTATTCAAATCCAAAAATGCACGCAGGATCGTCTTCCTCGTTTGAATTTTCCTGGGACCTTTATCGACGGTCAATTCGTAGGTAAAGCTTTTACCTACGGATTTTTTCCATAGCTACATCACCTGCAAATCAAAAACTTCACAAATAAAAATATAAATTCACTATGGGACCATGAATAACCTGAATTTGATCCCCTGAACATGAATATGCCCTTAGTTTTGTCCAATTTTAGCTATTTTGGAAAACCCCAAATCAGAGCTATGAACCCTAACAATGGCAACTCACGATTCCTGCACTTAAACTCAGATTAAACAACCCAGATAGCTTGCAAACATCATCATAAACACAAATATATAATCAAATTATGTTAAACATGCATGAATCATTGAAATCAACTTTGAAAAAGTTGTGCAAACCGTGATTCTGTTTGATCGATTTGGCTTGCTTCACGCTCGTGTTATAATTAGAAAAAGTTCCTGGGATCTCTGTGATGCTTGATTGATCCTTAAAACTCCTTGAATTGGATTGAAAAGTTAAATTCGAAGTTACTTTTTCTCAAGTTTTTTTGAAGTTTGGTTAGGGTTCTTGAGGCAAGGATTTCGTGTTGAGGACGTGGAATGCTTGTGTATGTATAGTAGAAGCAAATTAGGTCAACAAATTTGATCAAAATCAAATCTTTCTATTTTGATCTTCAATCATGCCAATCTCTTGACAATCAAGGATATTTCAAAATTGTTAGCTTTCTATGAGTTAGTTGGACCACAAGAAGCTTGGATTTACAGCCTTGCACTTATTTTATTTAATTTCATATTTTATTTTAATTAAATTTGAATTAAAATGAATTAATCCAAAAATAAATTAAAAAAATGAAAATATGGCTTGCAAATGGGCTTTAAAAGTTCTTGGAAACATTAGAAACAAGTTTGAATCAAAGAAATATAGGCCCATTTGGAAAAAAAAAATAAGTTTGGTCAATATTTTCTTCATGCATTTCTTCAAAATTTCCATTTTTTCCCAAGCCATAACTTGCTCAATTTTTACCATTTGAGAGTGATCTTGGACTTTTTAGAAAACTTAAGATGTCCTATAAATGCTTCTTTTGGTTTCATCTTTATTGAAGCTTCCACGTTCATGTACACTTCTTTAGAAAAAGATGACTTTTTGTTGACTTTTAGAAGGACCTATAATGTCTTGGCTCATACCTCTCAAATGAAGCATTTTTGGGCAAAGCTTGTGAGACACAAAGTTGTAGAGAATTGAATTCCCCTCAAAATGAAATTGGTGGAAAAATTTCTGATGAAGTATGTGAAAGTTATGCCCGGTCAAAGTTCTGTTGACTTTTTTATCAAAAACCATAATTTAGAAACTTTTGACTTTTGATCAATTCCTTGATTTTCTTGATGAATCATGATCAATCCTTGAGCAAATGATGAATGTGACTTAAAATTGATGTTGACCAAAAATTATGAGGTTTGACTGTATGTTGACCATATTTGACTTTTTGTCCAATACATCTGATTTTCAACCATCTAAGCAATTGACTGAGCAAACTTGAGCTATGAGGCTTGAAACTTGACATGGTGATGCTTTGAGACATGTGAGGAAGCATGATTCTCATTTGAGACAAAATAAACCATTTTTTACTTGAGAAAATCAAAATCCTAGTTGTAGGTTGATTGCATAGCAGATGGTTCATATGGTCAACCATTGAGGAACTCTTGAGTTTAGAGATGTGTATTGACTTGAAAAATAGGTGGAGAAATTTTGGGGTATAATAGTTTCCCCTGTTCAATCTTCTTGTACATGAAGGGTTAGATTATTATGTTTGCCTTTCATGATCTGAGGGTAGAAGATGATTGAACACTCGAGTACCCTTGAAATTTGCACTTGTGGATGTATAGGATGAAATCGTCGGCTGACGATGTACTGGAATGGGCTTATAGATGCCATTTGGAGAATATGATGTTGAGGAGTGAGTCGTACATTAGACTTCATGCTCTTCTTTGAATGAAGTTATTAGTATGCATTGATTTTTAACCAGATATGCAACATTCTACAGGTGGAGAGATAACAATGTGTAGTTGGAGATGGGCTTAAAGATGCCATCTGAAGATACTGATGATAGGAGAGTCAAAATAAACCTTCGTATCAGTTTTATCTGGGATAAGCATTCGTCAGGATGTATATAGTTCCCCATCTTGTTTCGGGTATTAATCAATAGCCTACTGTTTGTGGTAAATCCATCTTGTCCCGGGAATTGATATCAGCTTGGTCGTATAGATAGTTTCCCCGTCTTGTTTCGAGCATTAATCTTTGACCTGCTGCTTGAAAGTTTATGGATAAATTTCTTCTGTTTGTGAACTTAACCTAAAAGGATGAGGTTAATTTTATGCATGTCATGATGCATGCAACGTGTAATGATGCTCGTAGGTGATATATGCACATGTTATGATTTTATGAATAATGTATGAATGTAGATGTTTTGGTATTTCAAAACATATCCATCTTGAAGAAGATAGGAATGTTCTGCTGGAGATCTTCGACTTCAGCTTGCGGATATAGTTGTTGGAGACCCTGACTAGGGAATAAGAGAGATGTGGATTCCTCTGATGCACTATCCGGCCAAGTTTCGGGTCTAGACATTGACGCTGTTGGAAGATTATAATCCTTGAGAGATACTCAGTTGGGGATGAATATCTTGCGTATAACCCTTGTTGGGGAATGATGTGGTTTTTTAATAAACTATTACTGCTCGGAGACTGACATAATAAGTTGATTGATTATTTATTATAGCCCGGGGACCAATGTAATAAGGTTGACGTTCACTACGCGGGGACTGATGTGACAATATAGACGATCACTGCTCAAGGACTAACATGGTGAGTTGATACGATCACTTCTCGGGGACTAACATGGTGATTTGAGATGATTACTACTCAGGGACTAACATGATGAATTGAGACGATCACTGCTCGAGGACTAAGGTGATGAGTTGAGACGATCATTGCTCGGGGACTAACGTGATGAGTTGGAAATTTTCTTGCTACTACTCGGGGACTAATGTAACAAGCAGAAATGTGGACGCTGCTAAAAGGGATGATAGAGTAGTAATTTTGTTGGGAAATTTGGCTCTGTTAAGGGAGTGATGGCTCTGTGGGGATTGTAGAGATTATTTTGTGGGAATATTTTTGTGAAATTGACTTTATGGGGATGTGTTGGTGACTTGGGTTGTCATCCAAACTCCTAGAGCCTGTAGTAACTGCTGTTTCTATTTGCTTTTCGTGAATTTTTAAATAAATATTTATTGTCAAATGCATATAATCATTCAAAGCAATCATTAGACTTATGTAAACAAAACAAATAAAAGTAAAAAGTTTGAAATTGGAAAAGAGGAATTATATTAATTTTGAAGAATAGGCCTATAGACAGGAATTTCGTGTACAAAGAGACAAATATCCTAGTAGGAGGAAATTTTCAGAAACATTTGGAAAATAGTAAAAGCTATGTGGAAACAATCTCGTCGAGTTTCAACTCTGTTATTGCTCATATATTTTCGACTATCTCATCTCCTTGCTGCCAAAAGAAGGTGACTAGATTGATCAGCACTATTTGAACTTGAAGCTGATAGTAGTGTAGTCTGTAAGTAGATGATTCATCGAGACATAGTCATACGCTTTAATCTCTAACTTTTGCCTAGACCGCCCTTTCGGGTTTTTAGTCTACCGGGATACCCTTTTTGCCCAAGCCTCCTTTGCAGGTTTTTGACTTGTCGAGTGTACATTTTATCTATGTGTCCTTAATGTTTGCCCGGACCCTTTTGGTTCGCCGGGACGCCCTTATTTTTACCTAGGCCAATCGACCTAGTGGGTCTCGTTTATGCGTAGTATTTTTTAACTATGTCTGCGTTCATAGGGTGTGGGAAGTCTTCTTTATCCATAGTGCTCAGTATCATGGCTCCGCTGAAAAATATTGTCTTGACTACAAATGGTCCCTCATAGGTGAGAGTCCATTTTTCCCTGGGATCACCTTGTGGTAAGATGATGCGCTTGATTACTAGATCTCCAACTTGGTATACTCGGTGGTTGACTTTCTTGTTGAAGGCTTTGATCATATTTTTCTGATATATCTGTCCATGGCAGATGGTTGCGAGTCGTTTCTCATCAATCAAGTTTATCTGGTCAAGTCGAGTCTGGATCCATTCGTCTTCGTCTAACTCTGCATCCTTTAATACTCTGAGTGAAGGTATCTGAACCTCTATAGGTAGAACCGCTTCCATATCATATACGAGAGAGAATGGGGTTGACCCTATAGATGTTCATACTAAAGTGCGATAACCGTGGAGAGCAAATGGCAACATCTCATGCCAATCCTTATATGTCACTGTCATCTTCTGTATGATTTTCTTAAGGTTCTTATTGGAGGCTTCCACTGCGTTATTCATCTTCGGCTGATATGGAAAAGAGTTGTGATGCTTTATCTTGAACTGCGTGCAAAATTCAGTAATCATTTTGTTATTGAGATTGATACCATTGTCTGTGATAATCCTTTCAGGGATGTCGTACCACTAGATGATGTAACACCCCCTAATTCCCCACATAATATATTTCACAATCAGAGTAAAATAGAATGCATATCAAGAGGGTGTCACATGATATTTCTTTCAATATTAAAATCATACATGCACACTAGTCATAATCATAACACATATTTGAATCTCATGCTTTAAAACAAATCATGCATTTCACAACAGATCATTTCTTATTCACTGTAATACGGTGAACTGACTTTGAGATTTTTGTATCGCAAATATGCGGATAGCAAGAGTCGTCACCGACTTTTCTTTTATCCAATTAAGGGAAGGTAAAAAGTACAGAAAAAGACCTTCGTTAGATTCTGAGTAAGGGAGAAGGTTATGAAAAGGGAAGGTATTAGCACCCCTTTTCATTCGTAGTTATCTACGGGCTCTTAGTTGCTCTTAGATCATTTTAAAAAAGTGCTTTCTGTGTGTTTGACAAAAATGTTTTGAAAAGGCATTTCACTTTGACTTTCTAATGATTCATGTAGGAATGTATACAAAGTGTTTGGAAATGTTTCGTTTTGAAAAGAGTTTTGAACTTTGACAAAAGTGTAAGGTGTGAAAAGTATTTTGATAGAGCAAGCAACTAAAAATCTTATTACCTACTCAGGATTGGTCGTTTTCGTGTTATTTTACGTTCCTTTAGAATAGTGCTATCCATACCATTTGTTGGTAGGTAACCTCATTCATTGAATGTAGAAGGGACATTCGAAGGGACATCAGATGGTCATAGAAGGCAACTTGTAGGAAGTATCCTAGCACATTCGAAGGGACTATCATCATTTTTCGTAGGCGACAACCGAGGGTCAAGATCATGTATTCGTAGGCGACATCGTGGGTCTATGATCTTTGTATCGAAGGGACTATGATGATTTGTTTTGAAGGCAACGATGCTAGAATACCTCTACGTTCGAGGGACTTGACCATTTGTATTCGTAAGGGCAACGAGAGAGAATTACCCTAAGGGGTGCATGTGTGAAAAGAGTGTGTCAAATTCAGATATGTCATCTTGAAATTATGAGTGGTCTATGTCCAATTTTATCTTGCCATACACGCCTAATTACTAGCAGTTTATAGGGTGCAGAAAGTAAATTGCGGAAATGTAAAATGCAGAAAGATAAAGTCCTACGCTATTACATGGCTTTGGGGCAGATACATAATGAGAGTGCAGAAAATAAAAGCCCTAATTAAACTATTACATCCCATATGCAATTACATAATTGAAAAGAAAAAGCAAGAAAAATCGTCCGAAACATTACAACTTGTGAACAGATACATAATCGGAAAACGGAAGAAAATTGCATAAGAGGAAAATGTTAGTAAAAATAAATACTTTTGAATGTGGAAAAAGGTTTTATGTTAGTAATGACATTAACATGATAAGATAAATTTTTGGTGATTTTCTGAATTGATTTGACAATTTAAAAACAATTAAAAGTCATTTAAATGATTAATTAGTAATTAAATTAAATATGCATGCAAAAATAATAATTTTAATGCTAAAAATTAAAGAAGTATTTTTTGATGATTATGCAAAAAATAAATATTTTTGGTGTTTTTTAGATGCATGATAAAAATATTTAAAGATAAAATAAAATAACATGAAAATATTAAGGAAAATGTAAAATAGAAAAATATAATGTTAGTTTTCTAACTTGTAAAAAAATAATTGCCATGGCTGGGAATCGAACCGGTGACCCTTGCTTCACAACACGCTACCATGACCAACTGAGCTAGAGCGTCCACGTGTTTAGAGAATGAAACGAATTCGTTTTAAGCCAAAACGCTTCCTGGGAATTCAAATTCACGCGCGAAGAACATCTTCTTCTTCATTTGAATTTCTGGAAACTTAGCGTCAGCTAAGTTCGATGCTATGACCCCTGCATAATTCAAAAACTCCATACAAGCAATATAAATGGATTGTGAGTACATGAATCGATTGCAAATTGAATTCTAAACACGTTGGTGGCATTCATTTGGTCTAATTTTTCCGTTTTAAGGAAACCCTAAATCGGTTCAGAAAACCCTAGCAATGGTATATTTCGATTCAGGCCTTGAAAATGCGATTGAATTGTCCAGAAAGCTTGCAAACTTCAAACTAAACACAAAGCAAACATCAAAACTCGTTAAAAATGCATGAATGATAGAAATCGAAATTTGAAAAAGTATGAACAAACCAAATTGTGTTTTCTCAATTCTTGATGTTTTTGAGAGATGTAAAGGTCTGGATCGATTCTAAAGACTCCAAGGAATGTGATAGAATGCTCAAAATCGACTGAAACAAGCTAGAACTGTGGCTGCAAGTTACTTGAAAGGCACAGTGTTTTTGATTTAGGTTAGGGTTCCTCCAAGCAATTTTTCTGTTCTTGTTCATGTGGTATGCATTGTACATTTATAGTAGATGGATTTTGGGCTGATTTGAGGAACAAATATTGATCAATCAATGCAAAAATTATTTGATTTTGTACAAAATCAAATCTTTCTTATTTGATCCAATTTCTTCAATTTCTTGCCAAATCAATGCAAATTTCAAAATTTTCCAGCTTGTGTGAGTTACTTGGATCTCAAGTATGAGAGAAAAATCAATTTTGCAATTAATTTTGATTTTATACCTTATTTTTTAATTTAATTTATTTTTAAATGAATAAAATCCAAATTAAATAGAAAAATAAAGACAAAATTCGTGGCATTGGGCTTGAAGGTTCCAAATAAGATAAGGAACAAGTTTAAACCAGGAAAAACTAGGCCCATCTGCAAAGTTTTGGATTTTTACAAGTATTTCTCTTTGTGCACTTCTTCAAAAATACCCAACTTGTGCAAGGTGTATTTTGCTCAATTTTCCACATTTTTGAGTGTTCTTGGACTTTTTGGAAATCTCTAATTGTCCTCTAACCAACCTCTTTGGTTTCATCTCAATTGGAGTTTCCATGCTCAATAAATCTTCAAAACAAAAAGTTGACTTTTTGTTGACTTTGAAAAGGACCTATAATATTTTGATCCATAGCTTCCAAATGAAGCATTTTTTGAACATTCTTGTGAGACATGAAGTTGTAGAGAATTGAATTTCCTTCAAAATGAGAGGTGGTGGAAATTTTTTTGAGAAAGTATGAAGAAGTTATGCTCAGTCAAAGTTCAGTTGACTTTTCATTGGAAAACCCTAATTTGGAAAGTTTGACTTTTGTGCAAATCTTGAGTTTTCTTGATGAATCATGATCAAACCTTGATCAAATGATGAATGTGACTTCAAAATGAGGATGTTGACCAAAAATCAGGAAGTTTGGCTGTATGTTGACCACGTTGACTTTTGTCCAATCAACCGATTTTCAACCATCTGAGCAATTGTCTGAGGAAATTTGACTTGTGAGGCTTGAAACTTGACATGGAGATTCTTTGAAGCATATGAGGAGGCATGATGACCATTGGAGATGTTGGAAGTCCATCTTGATCTGAGAATTTCCAAACCCTAGTTTGGGTTGATTGTCTAGGAGAGGGTTTGTTTGATCAACCCTTGAGGAATCCTTAAGTATGGATATATAAAATGTGTTGAGAAGTAGGAGGGCAAATTTTGGGGTATGACAGCTGCCCCTGTTCAATCTTCTTGTACTAGAAGGGTTAGATTGGCATGCGTGCCTTTCATGACCGGGAGGTAGAAGATGATTGAACACTCGAGTACACCTGAAAATTTGCACTCGTTGTTGGCTGATGATGCGGGAATGGGCTTATAGACGCCATTTAGAGAAGCTGAAGATTTTGCTGGGGAACGAGTCGTACGCCAGACTCAAGAATGTCGTCTAAATAGGAGAGTCGTCGGAGATGGGCTTAAGATGCCATCTGGAATGATCGATGCTGGGAAGTAAGCCGTACGCTAGGCTCTGTAGATGTTTCTGAAAGTGAATGGAGCATGGGGATGGGCTTAAGATGCCATCCGGAGGGAGTCGTACGTTAGACTTCATGCTCATCTTTGAATGAAGTTATTGGTTTGTATTGGTTTTTTAACCAAATATGCAGCATTCTGAAAACAGAGAGATGTCAACAAATAATCGGAGATGGGCTTAAGATGCCATCCAAGGCAACTGAGTCGTACGCCAGACTCTGTAGTCGTTGTTGATAATAAGAGAGAGTCATAATAAATCTTCGTCTTGATTACTCTGAGAGGATAATAGTCGGCAAAATGTGGACAGCTTCCCCGTTGTGCTTCGGGTATTAGTCCAATGCCTGTTATCGGAGGATAACTCGTGTGATCGTTCGGATAGGGTTTCCCGTCTAGCTTCGGGTATTAATCCTGGATCTGTTGTTGGAGGATAACTTGGGCGATCGTTCAGATAGTTTTCCGTCGGCGGGCATTAATCCGGACCGGTTGTCGGAGGACAACTAGCGGTCGTTCGAGATAGTTTTCCGTCGGCTTCGGGCATTAATCCTGGACCTGTTTGTTTTAGAAGTGATTTTCACCTGTTTTGGGAAAAACAAAAGAAACTTTGATAGAGTATCGTTAGTCTTATGCAAATTATGATGCATGACAATGTGTATGAATGACATATGCACAAATTATGACTTTTTATGAATAATGTATGAATGGTAGATGTTGTGGTATTTCAAAACATATCCATCTTGAAGAAGATGGGGATGCTCTGCTTGAGGATTCCTGGCTTCTGTTTGGGGATGAAACGGGTGGAAACCCTGAGAAGAAAAATAACCTCGATTCCTCCGATGCACTATTTGACCAAGTCTCGAGCCTAGATATTGTTGAGGGTGGTTGAGATCGAAGGACGCGCCGCTGAGGATCTTGTGCATAGACCCTGCTGGGGGAAAAATTAGGAGGCACTTTACTGGGGACCTTGCGCATAGATCCTGCTGGAGAGCATTTGATAATTGCTGGGAGACCGGGTTAAGAGGATCTGGAGCCCGTTGAAATCTCTGGCTGGGGAATAAAAGATGTAGGTTTCCTCCGATGCACTATGTGACCAAGTTTCAAGTCTAGATACTGCTGCTGTCGGGGAGGTGATGATCGCTGAGAGATATTTTGCTGGGGATACCTCTGCTGGTAATGAATGGTTACTGCTTGGAGACTGATGTAACATGGCTTAGTTTGATTGAAATCACTGCTCGGGAACTAACGTGATGAAGCTTGGAATGTCGGGATTAGTGGAGGAAAATGCGTACTCCGTTGGGGAAATTTTGTGATGAGTGACATCTCTTTGGGGATTGTACTTTGTAGGGGGATGTATTGGCGACTCTCGTCGTCATCTCAATTCCTAGAGCCTGTAGTAATTACTTTCGTATGTTCACTTTTCGCATGTTTGTGAATAGATTCTTATTGTCAGATGCATATAATCATTCAAAGCAAACGTTGGACTTTATGCAAATAACAAATAGCAAAAATTGTAAAGAGAAAGAACTCGTATTTATTTGAAATGCGGCGTATGGCCAAGTAGTTTGTACACAAGAAAAGTAAAAGCTATGCGGAAACAATCTCGTTAAGTTCCAACTATGCTAGTACTCATATATTTCAACTATCTCATCTCCTTGCTGTCGGTAGAAAGTGAGTGAATTGATTTTCGCCATTTGAATCTTGAATGCTGATAGTAGTAGTCTGGAAGTAGGTGATCTGGACGAGACATAGTCGTACGCTTAAATCCCTAACTTTTGCCTAGACCGCCTTTCGGTTTTCGTCTAGGATACCCTTTTGCCCAAGCCGCTTTTTCGGTTTCGACTTTCCGGTGTACATGTTTTGTATATATCCTTAACTTTGGCCCGAACCTTTTTGATTCGCCAGGATGCCCTTATTTTTGTCTAGGTCAGTCGACCTAGCGGGTCTCTTTTATGCGTAGTATTTTTTGACTATGTCTGCGTTCACAAGGTGTGGGAAGTCTTCACCGTCCATGGTGCTAAGTATCATAGCTCCGCCGGAAAATCATCTTGACTACAAATGGTCCCTCGTGGGTGGGAGTCCACAGGATCACCTTGTGGAAGAATGATGCGCTTGACTACTAAGTCACCGACTTGGTAGACCCGGTGCTTGACTCTTTTGTTGAATGCTCTGATCATTCGTTTCTGATAGATTTGTCCATGGCAGATGGATGCGAGTCGTTTTTCATCAATCAAGTTAATCTGGTTAAAGATCGGATCCAATCGTCTTCGCTAACTCTGCGTCTGGAGGACTCGGTTGAGGTATCGAACCTCGATAGGTAGAATGTACTATATAAGAGAAAGGGGTTGCCCCTATTGATGTTCGTACTGTAGTGCGATAACCATGAAGAGCGAATGGTAACATCTCGTGCCAATCTTTGTAAGTCACTGTCATCTTCTGTATGATCTTCTTGGCAGCTTCCACTGCGCCATTCATCTTAGGCCGATAAGGAGAAGAATTGTGATGCTTGATCTTGAACTGCGTGCAGAGTTCGGTGATCATCTTATTGTTGAGATTCGAGCCGTTATTTGTGATAATCCTTTTGGGAGTTCCATACCGACAGATAAGATTATGTTTGATGAATCGAGCCACAACATTCTTGGTAACAGATGCGAACGAAGCTGCTTCTACCCACTTGGTGAAATAGTCAATTGCCACAAGGATGAAACGGTGTCCGTTGGAAGCAGTGGGCTTAATTTCTCCGATCATCTCAATGCCCCACATTGAAAAAGGCCAAGGAGCTGTAAGAACATTCAACGACACTAGAGGTACGTGCACTTTGTCTGCATAAATCTGGCATTTGTGACAAGATCGAGCATATCGGTGAGAATCAGCTTCCATGGTGGACCAATAGTAACCTGTTCTCAAAATCTTCTTAGCCATGGTGTGTCCACTGGAGTGGGTACCGAATGCGCCTTCGTGTAACTCTTCCATGATACGTTCCGCTATTTTCTGGTCCACACAGCGGAGTAAGCACAAGTCGTGGTTGCGCTTTTATAAGATGCCGTTGTTGAGGAAGAATTTGGATGCAAATCTTCTCAAGAACTTCTTATCATTGACAGATGCCCCTGCTGGATATTCCTGAGCCTCGAGATACCTCTTCACATCGTAGTGCCAAGGTTTCGCTTCTGCATCAAGTTCATAACAGTACGCTGGTTCGTCAAACTTCTCGATAATAATTTGGGGAGCCTCGTTGTCCCACCTAACCTTGAACATGGACAACATTGTAGCTAACGCGTCTGCCAACTGATTCTCTTCTCGTGGAATGTGATTGAAAGTAATCTCTTCGAAGTAGGGGATCAAACTCAGAACATGCTCTTGATACGGAATGAGATTCGGATGCTTCGTATCCCACTCGCCTTTAATCTGACTGATCACTAAAGCTGAGTCTCCATATACTTGTAAGAACTTGATTCTTAAGTCAATAGCAGCTTTGATACCCATGATGCACGCTTCGTATTCGGCCATGTTGTTCGTACAACTAAAGCAAAGTCTGGCGGTGAATGGCGTATGTCCGTCTGTAGGAGATGCAATGATGGCGCCAATACCATTGCCAAGTGCGTTTGAGGCTCCATCAAAAACCATGGTCCATCGGGATCCTTGTTCAGGTCCTTCGTCTGGGCCTGGTTCTTCACAATTAGAAACTAGTAAAACATCTTCGTCTTGAAACTCGAACGCATAGGTGATAGTCATCACGACGATGAGCCAATGATCGACTACTACACTTCCCTTGATCGCTTTCTGAGAAGTGTACTGAATGTCATACTCGGTCAAGATCATTTGCCATCTTGCTATTCTTCCGGAGAGCGCTGGTTTCTCAGATATGTATTTTATCGGATCCATCTTGGAAATCAATAGGGTAGTGTGAGTCAACATATCTTGTCTTAGTCAGCCCAAGCCAAAGCGCGCAAGTTTTCTCGAGTTGTGAGTATCTTGTTTCACGATCGGTAAAATTTTGCTAAGGTAGTATATTGCATACTCTTTTCGACGGACTCGTCATGTTGCCCCAACACACACCCCATTGAGTTCTCTAATACTGTCAAGTACATGATAAGAGGTCTTCCTTTGGCAGGCGACATCAGGATAGGAGGATTCTGTAGGTACTCCTTGATTTTGTCAAAAGCGATCTAGAAATCTCGTTCCATTCCACTACTTGATCTTTCTTAAGTAACTTGAAGATTGGCTCACAAGTAGCAGTTAAGTGCGCAATGAACCTGGCAATGTAATTCAATCGGCCCAAGAAACCTCTGACTTCCTTCTCGGTGCGGGGAGCTGGCATCTCTTGAATAGCTTTTACCTTGGCGGGGTCAACCTCAATACCTTTTCCACTAACGACAAACCCTAGGAGCTTACCGGATCTGACTCCAAAGGTGCACTTGTTGGGATTAAGTCTTAGTCTGTACTTCTTCAACCTATCAAACAGTTTCCGCAAATGATCAAGATGTTCTTCTTCAGTCTGTGATCGAGCTATCATGTCGTCGAGGTAGACCTCTATCTCGTGATGAATCATGTCATGAAATAATGTCACCATGGCATCTTTGTGGCGGCGCGTTCTTTAACGGCATGACTTTGTAGCGAGAAGTGTTATGTAAAGTAGTCTTTTCCATGTCCTCAGAGCCATCTTGATCGATTGTAGGAGAAACCATCCATGAAGGAGAAAACCTTTTGGCGGTGTTGTCAACGAACATCAATATGAGGAAGTGGAAAATCGTCTTCGGACTCGCTTGGATTCTCGTAATCCACACATTATACCTTGCCATCCTTCTTGGGGGGCACCACGTTAGCCACCGGGTAGGAAGTAGGACTAAGAAAAGGCAAAAGCGCATTGGCTTTGATTTTCTCGACATCTCGATGCATGTACCTTAATTTCCGGAGAAAACCTTCTTTTTCGACAATCGGTGTACCACAATATCAATGTCTAAACGACATGTCTTCGTATGACCAAGCAAAACCTCGATATAGTCTAGTATACCAATCTCTCTTTGACTTTGTTCTCAAGACCCGCTCCTATCTTGATTTCTTTTTGTCTTCATTACCCAAATTCACAACCTGCTCTCTTACGGTTGTATAACTCGTTCTTCTGTTGTAGAAGTCGGACAAGCTCTGGCACTTCACAATCTTACTCACTTCGTCTTGGCTTGGTAGATCGGATTATCGAGGTCATATTTAGCAATAGCATAGTTATCAACGAGATTCGGAGTGATTGCGGTGTATCACGTGGGTGTGTGTAAGAAACACATAGCTTTTGAAGGGGTGATAAAGTAAAAGAAAGCAACAATTAATGCAAAGTCCAACGATTTTATTGAATGAAAATATGCAAATGACAGATGATAACCCTCACAAACGAGCCATGATGCCCCGGGCAAGGCACTAGGCTTTAGAGTTTATTGTTCAAAACATAGAAAACGAAAAGCAAAACAAAAACAAAGGCAATTACTCCTGTCTAAAGGAGATTGGTGCAGCGTCTTGATCTTCAATTGTTGAGTCCGTTGTTGGGGTTGGGAAGATCACTCGGCGATGTCGAAGTCGTGTCGTCTTCTATAGCATGGATTCCACTCTGGCCGATGCGGAAAGGAAGTTGGCCGGCATGTTCGCGGCGTATCATCTTCTGACCTTTGACGGTGAAGCCTAAACCAGTCTTGTCAGATTTGAAAGGAAGATTTGGGAGCTGACCCCAAATAGCACTACCTCCTCTTTCAACTGCAGCTTGAGCATCCTTCAGTGAGGCCATCCTAGGCGGAACTTGCGTAACCGCTCTGGGGATTGTTTCAAAAGCTTGACAAGGAGTCTCGAAGAATTCACCCTCCACCTCGAGGTATCGGAATCACTGTAGATGACTGACCATATATTCTTCTTCACCACATACTGTAACAACCTTTCCTTTCACCGGGTACTTGATTCGATGTAGGGTAGAGGTATTTGCCCATGTATCGAGGGCATCCAAGTAGGCAAGAGTAAGCTGGACGGATGTCCATGACAAAAAAGTGGAATCAAAAGTGCGGGAACCGACTTTAAGGCGAATGAGCTCTCCAAGTTCGTTTAGAACCATCAAAAGCTCTCACAATGATGTCCTTTGGGCTTTAGAACCAATCCTTCAACATCAAGTCGATCAAAGCGGTCTTGGAAGGATATTGAGGAGCGAGCCGGTATCCACCAAAACATGAGATAATGTAATGCCCTTGCATTCAAGAGACGTGCAAGGCCTTGTTGTGTTTCTTTACGGTAGAGTCAAATCGACATCGAGCGCCTAGGCCGTTGTTGGCGGCCAGCTAATACAAACTTCAAATGGTCGGTAGTAGTGTCTTGCATGCGTGAGCATTCTTGAAACTTCACCAAGGCTTTGGCGTGAGCTTGAGCACAAGAGCGAGCAAGCATGGAGATCTTGGGCGAGTCTGTCCCAGTTCCACAACATTGTAGTCACTCTTCTTGATGATCTTGAATTTCCTCCATTTCTTGTTTGGAGGTATCTTCAACAACTTCCTTTGGTACTTACGGTGGCGGGATGAGTTCTTGGTTCTTTCCTTCTAGTCTCGGGAATTGGTTGAATATTTGGAATGCGGAGTCATGATGTCTTTTGGAGGAGAGATCTCGGAGAAAACACTCTTAGGTTTGGGTCACCTTACTTGATCCGTGATGTTGTCAATGTCAAGAATGGTAGCTTCAATGTAAGATCTTCAATGGTCGAGAGGTCTTGCTTGCGCCATGATAGTAAACATCGACTCCATAATTCCAAGGAATTGCTTTGTCGGAGGAATATGGGCTGGCAGAGTAATAATGAGAGGTGCCACCTAGGCACAAGATCGTGATGGAAATCCTTATTGTGTTAACATCGGCATAGTCTTAGGAAATCATCTCCCCATCCGTCGCCTTAATATCTTCAATAGGAATCTTGTAGCTTTCAGGAACAGTGTACTTCACCATGTAATCAAACTTTCCACTTGGCTGCCCCAAGGTATCCCACACATTCGGTACAATTTTATTCACATCTTCAATCTTCAGTCTCTTAGACATGTCTTCACACAGACTCTCCACAGGTGGTTTCAGGAATAGTATTTCACAGTTATCCATCATGCACTGAACACGTCTTCTCAACCATGCACAACCATCAGGTGCAGATGGGCACCAAAGGTAATTCTCTGGGCATCCTGGATTGACACCGGCTTGCAGCAAAATCTTCTTCACAGTCATCAGAGGAATGGTCAAATCATCTATGTTGAAAACATAAGAGTTCTCACCAATAGCATTGGAACTTTTGTCATGGTTAGGCATAGGCGCGTTGATCACATTCGGAGTCTCAGCGGAGGATCAAACTCAATGCTTAGCTTGATCATATCTTGAATTTTGTTCTTGAGCCCAGCGGTTGTCGATGTCGTGCCACAGGCATTGGAGTGGTAAGCACACTTAGCATTAGGATTGTATCTCGGAGAGGAAGTGTTGACACTCAGGAGGGTCCTTCAAAGTCGACTTTGCTTTTAACATGTGTTGCAAGGCTTGCGACAATGGCATGTTGATCTTAAATGGTCTTTGTGGCGCGTTAGTTCTGCGTGTTGTCTCGTGAGGTTGTCTTGATGTAGGATTGGAATCCTGCCTTACAGATTGAGCATGTTCGGTCTTGGCTTGGCTTTTCTGACCATACATAGCATTGACTCTTTCTTACCACCAAAAGCTCTCTTCGCAGCATTTGAAGATGACTCTACCTGAATCTTTCCGCTCCTGATACCTGCTTCAATGCGTTCTCCTATCAATATTAGCTCGGTGAATCCGGCTGAAGAATTTCCAATCAGATGATTGAAAAATGGGCATGTCAGTGTTCCCATAAACATATCAACCAACTCCCTATGGGACAAGGGTGGTTGAACTCTTCCTGCTAGATCTCTCCATTTCTGAGCATATTCTTTGAACTTCTCATCACGACCCATAGACATGCTTTGTAGTTGCATGCGAGTGGGTGCCAATTCAGCATTATACTCATACTGTCTGTTGAAAGCATCCGCTAAGTCATTCCAGGTACGAATACAATCATTTTCTAGCTGATAATACCACTCCAATTGAGTTCCGGACAAACTCTCTTGAAAATAATGCATCCACAACTTTCAGTCATCAATGTGGGGGTTGATCTTCTGAACATAGGACTTCAAATGCAGCTTTGGACAAGAAATTCCATCATACTTGGCAAAAGTAGGAACCTTGAACTTGGGAGGAATCACCATACCAGGGACAAGACTCAGATCATCAAAATTCAGCCCGGACATCTTCAGATTTTCCACAGCATTCAGACGGTCTTGAGTTGCTGTACTTGTCATCTTCATGATCTTGGTCATTATCATAGTGATCTTCTCTGTCTTTCTCAGGCTCACGCTGATCGCCTTCATCATTACCTTTGACACTTCCCTCAGTCTTGACACTTCCTTCTGAGAGCTCTATACGGCTGACCACTTTAGGACCACCTTTGTAACGTCTACCCATGTTGAGAACACCAGCGACCCTCTTCTACATTGATGAGTTTCTTGGATCTTCTTGGCCTTGGACCAAGCTAGTGAACATCTCCTGGGCCGAGCATTACGAGCAGGAGATCTTTGTGATCTGTTCAAGAGCCATTTACGCTAAAATAAATAGCGAGAAAATGAGAAAACCAATCTTCAATGTACCTGTTATGAAATGTTATGCCATGATAATGCGATGTTTATGCAAATGCAATGCAATGTTTTCAAGGACCTTAGAGATTTAAATTTGTTAAACAAGCATGAACAAACATTTATTAGTTCTCTTTTTTTATTATTTTTCTTTTTAAGTACAAAAGATAGTTCAAAACAATAAAAGGAAAGCATAAAAATCCTAAAGCTCTAAGTCTCCCATGGGCGCTTCCTCTTGGTGCCGAGATATGCGTTGACGTTCCGCTCCTCGTGAAGTAGCTTGGTCAACTCTAGTACCTTCTTCTCGCTTGCATAACACTGAGCTTCAAATATATCCCTTTCTTCTTTAAGTTGAATCCAGGACCTCTTCAAGTCTTCAAAATCAGTAGGCATGTCAGGATGGAGAGCGATTATAAGTACGTCACCTATAGAGTTCCATAATTCTTGGTAAAGCAGTGTGAATGGCATCATGAGGTTTTGAGCTCGAGCTCGCACCCATTTGAGGTAAGGTTCCCAAGGAATGGAGTTTTGGTGCCCCAAAGTCTTGGTATCAGTCTTCTTTACCATGCCCCAAGCGTGTATGAACCTTCGTCGGTAATTTTGGAGATCGTGGTTGTAGTCGAACACAATGTCTTGGAGAAGCATATCATGAGGACCATCTCTTCGAGCAAAACCAAACTGACGTAGAGTTAAAGAAGGGTTGTAAGTGATACCTCCCCTTATGCCAAGGAGTGGTACATTAGGAAATTCTCCACAACGTTCAATGAAAGTGAACTCCTTTTGAGAGAAAAGACTCCAACGGATATCTGAATGAGAAAGTGACATTAGCCTTTGAGACCACTTCAATCTTTGTTCATTCTTCAAAACTGATGGAGGAAGGTGCGAAATAAACCACCTGGAAAGTAACGGTGTACAACACATGAGAGTTCCTTGTCTCTTAGTAGTACGAGTGTGGAGAGAATGCAGAATATCCCCAAGTAAAGTAGGCACCAGATTATGGGTAAGAAGCAACTTGATGGTGTTGACATCTATGAATTGATCCGAGTTAGGGAATAGAACCAAACCATAGATTAGCAAGGCCACAATATCTTCAAATGCATGGAAACTCATAACTTTGAGGAACTCTCGGGCTTTCTTAATTAGGAACTTGGCAAGTAAACCCTTAACTCCACTTCTTGTTTCCCAATTGGCTTCAATGTCTGAGCGCTTAAGATGTAAGGCGGATGCGATGTCTTCGTACCTAGGAACCTTTTCTAAACCGGTGAATGGCATTTGGTCAAGAATAGGTATCCCAGGTAGCTTAGAGAACTCTTCCAAGGTAGGAACTAACTGATAATCTGGGAATATAAAGTAATAGTGTTTCGGATCGAAGAACTGGAATAAGACATGCATCATATCTTCTTCAAAACCGGAGATAACCAAATCAAGCAGATAACCATGTCTTTTGATGAACTGAGCATGATCGGGAATTTTTGAAACCAATTCTTTGAGCTGAGAAGGTACACCCATGAAGTTGATTCGGATAGTCTTTCTAGAAGCCATAATCCCTACAAAACAGAGCAAAGATAAATCCCTAGGTCCTTGAAATAGTTAGAAATGATATGCAATGCGATGATGTCATGATGTCATGTTTAGCACACACAAACAATTCACACAATGAGCCTAGGTTTAAGGCTTGCATGAGGTATAGGTGTTTACCCCACCAAAAGTTTGAGTTGGTTCATCATGTCCTATAATAGTAACCGGGTTCTAGGAATCTCATATCATTGATCTTTCTCATAGGCGTTTATTTCAATCGACTACCAAGTGGTCGACCGAAAATATCCCAAAAGTCGATCTTAATGGCGTAGCATCAGTATCAACCAACCTTAGTCTGCACCCGGCCATCTCACTACCTTCTAATGGCCAAGATGGGTCAATTAAGGTTCTAAAAGTTTAGTTAGTCTTGATGACACCACGCGAAGCCAAATACTATCCTCAACTTGGAATGAAGAGTATCGGGACATCCAAAGTGTCACACTAACGTAGCCATCATGTTGACCGTTTCGATATCGTCTAGCAGTCGCGATGATTATTGCTACTTACCTAAAAAAACCGGATCGGTGTAGGATCCCCACAAATATAATACCCAAGAAACCCTTAAAGATATAGCAGGCAAATCAAGCGAAAGCGTAAAGTGATCTAGAAATCCCTAAGGCATTCTCTCTTTAGGGTGTCTCCCGTAGTCGGATTACATACGGTGAACGACTTTGAGATTTTTGAATCGCAAATGTGCGGATAGCAAAGTCGCCACCGACTTTTCTTTTATCCAATTAAGGGAAGGTAAAAAGTGAAAAGACCTTCGTTAGATCCTGAGTAAGGGAGAAGGTTATGAAAAGGGAAGGTACTAGCACCCCTTTTCATCCGTAGTTATCTACGGGCTCTTAGTTGCTCTTAGATCATTTTAAAAAAGTACTTTCTGTGTGTTTGACAAAAATGTTTTGAAAAGGCATTTCACTTTGAATTTGTAATGATTCATGTAGGAATGTATACAAAGTGTTTGGAAATGTTTCGTTTTGAAAAGAGTTTTGAACTTTGACAAAAGTGTAAGGTGTGAAAAGTATTTTGATAGAGCAAGCAACTAAAAGTCTTATTACCTACTCAAGATTGGTCATTTTCGTGTTATTTTACGTTCCTTTAGAATAGTGTTATCCATACCATTAGTTGGTAGGTAACCTCATTCATTGGATGTAGAAGGGACATTCGAAGGGACATCGGATGGTCATAGAAGGCAACTTGTAGGAAGTATCCTAGCACATTCGAAGGGACTATCATCATTTTTCGTAGGCGACAATCGAGGGTCAAGATCATGTATTCGTAGGCGACATCGTGGGTCTATGATCTTTGTATCGAAGGGACTATGATGATTTGTTTTGAAGGCAACGGTGCTAGAATACCTCTACGTTCGAGGGACTTGACCATTTGTATTCGTAAGGGCAACAAGAGAGAATTACCCTAAAGGGTGCATGTGTGAAAAGAGTGTGTCAAATTCAGATATGTTATCTTGAAATTATGAGTGATCTATGTCCAATTTTATCTTGCCATACACGCCTAATTACTAGCAGTTTATAGGGTGCAGAAAGTAAATTGCGGAAATGTAAAGTGCGGAAAGATAAAGTCCTACGCTATTACATGGCTTTGGGGCAGATACATAATGAGAGTGCGGAAAATAAAAGCCCTAATTAAACTATTACATCCCATAGGCAATTACATAATTGAAAATAAAAAGCAAGAAAAATCGTCCGAAACATTACAACCTGTGAACAGATACATAATCGGAAAACGGAAGAAAATTGCATAAGAGAAAAATGTTAGTAAAAACAAATACTTTTGAATGTGGAAAAAGGTTTTATGTTAGTAATGACATTAATATGATAAGATAAATTTTTGGTGATTTTCTGAATTGATTTGACAATTTAAAAAACAATTAAAAGCCATTTAAATGATTAATTAGTAATTAAATTAAATATGCATGCAAAAATAATAATTTTAATGCTAAAAATTAAATAAGTATTTTTCTGATGATTATGCAAAAAATAAATATTTTTGGTGTTTTTTAGATGCATGATAAAAATATTTAAAGATAAAATAAAATAACATGAAAATATTAAGGAAAATGTAAAATAGAAAAATATAATGTTAGTTTTCTAACTTGTAAACAAATAATTGCCATGGCTGGGAATCGAACCGGTGACCCTTGCTTCACAACACGCTGCAATGACCAACTGATCTAGAGCGTCCACGTGTTTAGAGAATGAAACGAATTCGTTTTAAGCCAAAACGCTTCCTGGGAATTCAAATTCACGCGCGAAGAACATCTTCTTCTTCGTTTGAATTTCTGGAAACTTAGTATCGGCTAAGTTCGACGTTATGACCCCTGCATAATTCAAAAACTCCATACAAGCAATATAAATGGATTGTGAGTATATAAATCGATTGCAAATTGAATTCTAAACACATTGGTGGCATTCATTTGGTCCAATTTTTCCGTTTTAAGGAAACCCTAAATCGGTTCAGAAAACCCTAACAATGGTATATTTCGATTCAGGCCATAAAAATGCAATTGGATTGTCCAGAAAGCTTGCAAACTTCAAACTAAACACAAAGCAAACATCAAAGCACATTAAAAATGCATGAATGATAGAAATCAAAATTTGAAAAAGTATGAACAAACCAAATTGTGTTTTCTCAATTCTTGATGTTTTTGAGAGATGTAAAGGTCTGGATCGATTCTAAAGACTCCAAGGAATGTGATAGAATGCTCAAAATCGACTGAAACAAGCTAGAACTATGGCTGCAAGTTACTTGAAAGGCACGGTTTTTTTGATTTAGGTTAGGGTTCCTCCAAGCAATTTTTCTGTTCTTGTTCATGTGGTATGCATTGTACATTTATAGTAGATGGATTTTGGGCTGATTTGAGGAACAAATAATGATCAATCAATGCAAAAATTATTTGATTTTGTACAAAATCAAATCTTCCTTATTTGATCCAATTTCTTCAATTTCTTGCCAAATCAATGCAAATTTTGAAATTTGCCAGCTTGTGTGAGTTACTTGGATCTCAAGTATGAGAGAAAAATCAATTTTGCAATTAATTTTGATTTTATACCTTATTTTTTAATTTAATTTGTTTTTAAATGAATAAAATCCAAATTAAATAGAAAAATAAAGACAAAATTCATGGCATTGGGCTTGAAGGTTCCAAATAAGATAAGGAACAAGTTTAAACCAGGAAAAACTAGGCCCATTTGCAAAATTTTGGATTTTTACAAGTATTTCTCTTTGTGCACTTCTTCAAAAATGCCCAACTTGTGCAAGGTGTATTTTGCTCAATTTTCCACATTTTTGAGTGTTCTTGGACTTTTTGGAAAGCTCTAAGTGTCATATAACCAACCTATTTGGTTTCATCTCAATTGGAGCTTCCATGCTCAATATATATTCAAAACAAATAGTTGACTTTTTGTTGACTTTGAAAAGGACCTATAATGTTTTGATCCATACCTTCCAAATGAAGCATTTTTTGAACATTCTTGTGAGACATGAAGTTGTAGAGAATTGAATTTCCTTCAAAATGAGAGTTGGTGGAAAAATTTCTGAGAAAGTATGAAGAAGTTATGCTCAGTCAAAGTTTAATTGACTTTTCATTGGAAAACCCTAATTTAGAAAGTTTGACTTTTGTGCAAATCTTGAGTTTTCTTGATGAATCATGATCAACCCTTGATCAAATGATGAATGTGACTTCAAAATGAGGATGTTGACCAAAAATCAAGAAGTTTGACTGTATGTTGACCACAGTTGACTTTTTGTCCAATACAACTGATTTTCAACCATATGAGCAATTGTCTGAGGAAATTTGACTTGTGAGGCTTGAAATTTGACATAGAGATTCTTTGAAGCATATGAGGAGGCATGATGACCATTGGAGATGTTGGAAGTCCATCTTGTTCTGAGAATTGCCAAACCCTAGTTTGAGTTGATTGTCTAGGAGAGGGTTTGTCTGATCAACCCTTGAGGAATCCTTGAGTATGGATATATAAAATGTCTTGAGAAGTAGGAGGGTAAATTTTAGGGTATGACATTCACTGATACTATCAATGATTACATCCCATACTATAATCATTTGATGAAAAGGTAATGAATCCATAATATAACCAAGTCAATAGAATTCATGCATCGGCACCAAGGCCATATCAACATAGTATCTCATTCATACAAATTAAAATAGATGAGAATACATAAAAAATCTCATCAAAGCAGAAATCCAGATAAATCTCGTGTTACATGACCAGAGCAATGACTCAACTACCTAGTAAAAGATAAACTAGATAGACTCCTCAACAAGTCTCGTGCGAAGCACCGCTATCCTCGGAACCTGCATGTTACCCACATAGAGGCAACATCATAACAGAAGAGGGAGAATTCACATCATTGTCCAAAAGTATATAAATGGAAATAATATAGAAACAAGATCTATTCACGGATTCCACACACTTCAAGTGATATTCCAATATAACATAATTATACAAACATTCCAATTATAACATATTCATATTTATTACACATAGCATAAATGTCATCCATCCAAATGATTCAATTATCCATACGATTAAACATCCCAATTTCATTACACACATCACATATTCAATAATGACTCATGTGACAACAATGAAATGTGACTCAATATGCATGTGGTTCCAATCTTGGGAATATTTTGTTAACCCCGCTTCCGATTCATTATCATAGAATCCAAGCCACTTCCGATCCGGACAAGACCAAAAGCTTCTACTACTTATCCCCAATGGGATCGAGCCAAATGTGAACCCAACATTTCAGTGCTACTTATCCATCAAGGGTCGAGCCAATTATGAACCCAAAGTTTCACCGCTACTTATCCATACAAGGACCGAGCCAATTGTGAACCCAAAGTTTCACCGCTACTTATCCACATAAGGATCGAGCCAAATATATGCATGTACAACTCATCAAGACAACATATGCAAATTAAGATTATTCACAAAACCTCAATTATCCAAGCATATCATCACCATTCAACTCATGTGAATTATCCATCAATTGCACAACATCATATTCCAACAAAAAAAATCATTACACGTATCATATACATATCATCACATATAACCAATAACATTATGACATATCATTCCACCAATGTTATTCACAACATTCAATTAAGAATAGCACACACTATATTCAAGTAATCATCTATACATTGAAATAGTATTCGAACCAATCCAAAGCACATCCAATCACGATCGGATCAATTAATCACATACATGAAATACTACAATAAATATAATCATATAAGATTTCATGTCAAAAGATCCTAAAAATAACATTTTTCAGTCCAGGTTACGCTAAGCCCGGCCTATCGCGCTAAGCGCACCTCCCTAAACAAACAAACCCAAAAGTCATAACATTTCGCGCTAAGTGGGCTTCTCCTCGCGCTAATCTGTGATACTGCACTTTTTCTGCTACAAACCAACTTCTTTTTCCCATGAAATTACCACATAAAACTCATTCCAATCAACCAAATAACATCATTAAAGGGTATCCTAACATGTTTCTAGTCACGGGTCATCATTCTAAGTTGAAAAACATAATTTCCCTTCAAACCCTAACATTCAAAGATTCTAGAAATTGAAATTGAACAACCTAGCATGTTACTAATCATTACCCACAATATAGAATTAAACAATAACATGGATTCTTCCCCTTACCTCTTGAAGATTCGTCTTCTAGGGTTTCCTCTTCACTTTTCCCTTTTCTCCTCTTCTCTTCTCTTTTTTCCTCTTTCTCTTCTTTCAGCAAATGACAATTCTAATTATGATTTCCTTCTAACCCCTTATTAACTATTATTGTCTTATTGGGCTTAATACTTAACACCTCTCTATTACTTCTATTTTCATAAATAGGCCAATACTAAATAACCACTATTCTACTCATAAAACACAATTATTTAAATAACACACATATTCAAATAATTCACATTTAAATTAAACACCCAATTAAATTAATTATCACACAATATAATATATAATAATAATTATTAATTAACTATAAAAATTCGGGATGTTACAGATGAGATTTTGTTTGATGAATCGAGCCACGATATTCTTGGTAACAGGTGCAAACGAGTCTGCTTCAACCCATTTGGTAAAGTAATCGATAGCAACAAGGATGAAACAGTGTGCATTAGAAGCGGTCAGCTTGATTTCTCTAATCATATAAATGCCCCACATCTCAAAAGGCCACGGAGCGGTCAGAACATTCAACGAAACCGGAGGCACATGCACTTTATCTGCATATATCTGACATTTGTGACAGGATCGGGAGTATCAATAACAATCAGCTTCCATAGTGGACCAATAGTAACCTGCTCTCAAAATCTTCTTAGCCATTGTATGTCCACTAGAATGAGTACCAAAAGCGCCTTCATGCAAATCTTCCATAATTCGTTCAGCTGTCTTCTGATCTACACACCGGAGTAAGGCAAAGTCATGGTTGCGTTTGTATAAGATGTCGTTACTCAGAAAGAACTTGGAAGCGACTCTCCTCAGAAATATCTTATCGTTGATAAATGCCCCCTCAGGGTATTCTTGAGCCTCGAGATACCTATTTACTTCGTGGAACCAAGGTTTCTCTTCTACTCCTTTAGTGTCGAGTTCACAACAGTACGCTGGTTCGTCTAGTCTTTCGATAGTAATTTGATGAGCTTCATTGTCCCATCTGACTTTGAACATGGATGATATGGTAGCTAACACGTCTTCCAACTGGTTCTCTTCTCGTGGAATATTCGAAAGTGATTTCTTCGAAGTAGGGGATTAGATTCAACACATGTTCCCGATATGGAATGAGATTTGGATGCTTCGTGTCCCATTCTCCCTTAATCTGACTAATCACCAAAGTTGAGTCTCCATATACTTGCAAGAATTTTATCCTCAAGTTAATAGCAGCTTGGATGCCCATGATGCATTCTTCATATTCAGCCATATTATTGGTGCAGTCGAAACATAATCTGGTGACGAAAGGTGTATGGCCTCCCTTAGGAGATATGATTACTGCGCCAATGCCATTACCAAGTGAGTTAGAAGCTACATCAAAGACCATGGTCCATCGGGATCCGAGATCAGGTCCTTCATCCGGTCCAGATTCTTCGTAATCGGTGACCAACATAATATCCTCGTCTGGGAACTAGAAATGAATAGACTGGTAGTCATCTACGACTTGATGAGACAAATGATCAACTACTATACTTTCTTTGATTGCTTTCTGAGTAGTGTACTAAATTTCGTGTTTGGTCAAGATCATTTGCCATCTTGCTATTCTTTCGGAGAGAGCAGGTTTCTCGAATATGTATTTTATCGGATCCATTTTAGATATCGATAAGGTTGTGTGAGTTAACATATATTGTCTTAGTCGGCGAACATCCCAAGTCAAAGCGCTGCAAGTTTTCTCGATAAGGTATTATATTGCATACTCTTTTCGACCAGACTCGTCATGTTTCCCCAACACACACCCCATTGAATTCTCTAATATTGTTAAGTACATGATTAGAGGTCTTCCTTCAACTTGTGGCATCAGGATTGGAAGTTTTTGAAGGTACTCCTTGATTTTGTCAAAAGTTGTCTGGTAATCTTCGTTCCATTCCACTACTTGATCTTTCTTTAGTAATTTGAAGATTGGCTCACAAGTAGCAGTTAGATGTGCAATAAATCTGGCAATGTAATTTAGTCGTCCTAAGAAACCTATGACTTCCTTCTTAGTGCGAGGAGCTGGCATTTCCTGAATAGCTTTAACCTTAACGGGGTTAACTTCAATACCTTTACCATTAACAACGAATCCAAGGAGTTTTCTGGATATGACTCCAAAGGTACACTTGTTCGGATTCAGTCTCAATTTGTATTTCTCCAGTCTATCAAACAGCTTACGCAAATGATCAAGATGTTCTTCTTTGGTTTGTGATCAAGCTATCATGTCGTCGACGTAGACCTCTATCTCATGATGGATCATATCATGGAATAAAGCCACCATAGCATGTTGGTATATTGCGCCATCAACCCGAATGGCATGAACTTGTAACAAAAAGTGCCCCATTGCGTAACGAAAGTAGTATTTTCCATGTCTTCAGGGTCCATCTGGATTTGGTTGTAACCAGAAAAACCATCCATAAAAGAGAAAACTTTGTGTTGAGCGGTATTGTTAATCAATACATCAATATGTGGAAGCGGAAAGTGATCTTTCGGGCTTTCCTTATTCAGATCTTGTTAGTGTACACACATACGCACTTTGCCATCCTTCTTAGGTATGGGCACGACATTTGAAACCCACTATGGATAGGAAGTAACGACCAAGAAACCAATATTGAACTGCTTCATAACTTCGACTTTAATCTTCTCACACATTTCAGGACGCATACGGCGAACCTTCTGCTTTACAGGGAGAAAACCTTTTTTCGGTTGTAGTTGGTATACCACAATGTTGATATCTAAACCCGACATGTCTTCGTAAGACCAAGAAACAATCTCGATATAATCTCGCAGCATCTAGATCAATCTTTTCTTAACACTGCTCTCAAGGCCTGCTCCTATCTTGATTTCTTTTCTGTCTTCGTCGGTACCTAGATTCACAACCTCGATTGGTTCTTCGTGCATCTGTATAGCCCTTTTCTCTTGCTGTAGTAGCCTAGCAAGTTCTCCTAGAACTTCACAATCTTCCTCGCCTTTGTCTTCGGTTTGGTAGATCGGATTATCAAAGTCATATTTAGCAATAGCAGAGTCGTTATGGATGGGATCTAGAGTGAATATGGATCTGCAGTTTATTACGTTGGTGTGTGTAAGAACACATAGCTTTTGAAAAGGTGATAAAGTAAAACGAAAGACAGAGAGCACAATATTTGAATGCAAAATTCCAATGATTTAATGAATGAAAATATGCGAATGACAATCAATAACCCTCACAAATGAGCCACTGTGCCCCGGGCAAGGAACTATGCTTAAATTCTTATTATTCAAAGCGTAAAAGCATAAAACAAAAAAATAATTACTCCTGTCTAAAGGATATTGGCATAGCATCCTTAGTCGACCAATTGTTGAGTCTGTTGCCGGTAGTAGGGAAAATTCAGTTTTTGATGTCGAAGTCACCATCATCGTCTTCTATAGCATGAACTCCACTCTTGTTGATACGGAACGAAGGTCCACCAGCACATTCATGGCGTATCATTTTCTGACATTTGGAAGTGAAGCCTAAACCAGTCTTATCAGATTTGAATGGGAAGTCGTGCAACTGACCCCAAGTAGTTCATCCTCCTTCTTCAACTACAGCTCTGGCATCCTTCAGCGAGGCCATCTTCGATGGAACTCTAGTAATCTTTTGAGTGACAGGGGGTCGGTAGGCATGACTTGTGGAACTACTTCGAAAGCTTAACAGGGAGTCTTGATAAATTTTCCCTCCATTTTAATGTATCAGAATGATTGCAAATGGCTTACCATATATTCTTCTTCTCCGTATACCTTAACGATCTTCCCCTTCACTGGGTATTTCAATTTCTCATGTAGGGTAGAGGTAACAGTGCCTGCCCCATGTACCCAAGGGCGTCCAAGCAAGCAAGAATAAGTTGGACGAATATCCTTCACGAAGAAAGTAGAGTCAAAAGTCTCGGAACACACTTTGATTGGCAGGTTGAGCACTTTAGGTACTGTTCTCTTTAAACCATCAAAAGCTCTTATGACTATGTCACTGGGTTTCATGGTCACTTCTTTAACATCAAGTTTGTCGAGAGCACTCATCGGTAGGACATTCAGAGCAGAGCCAATATCCACCAACACATGAGACAATGTAGTGCCCTTACACTCTATAGAGATGTGCAAGGCTTTGTTGTGTTTCCTTCTGGAGGGAGTCAGATCAGCATCACAAAAGCCCAAACCATTGTGTGCGGTCAGGCTAGCAATAAAACTTTCGAATTGGTCAGCAGAAGTTTCTTGCTGTATGTGAGCATTCTTCAGAAACTTCATCAAGGCTTTAGCATGAGCCTCAGAGCACAACAACAGAGCTAGCATTGAAATCTTGGATGGAGTTTGGCCTAGCTGCTCCACGATATTGTAATTGCTTTTCTTAATAATACTCAATATTTTCTCAATCTCTTGCCTGGAGGTATCTTCAGTAACTCCCTTTGGTACTTTTGTCTGAGAAGGTTGAGTCGCTTTTTCTTTTCCCCGAGCCTCGAAATTTGGTTCAACAGTAGGAATGCGAACTGGTGTTGTAGTGTCTTTTGTAACACCCGGAAATTATTTAATTATTTAAATAAAATTATTAAGGATTTATTTATTGGAATTTAGTCAAAGAAGGAACTATCGAAATAATTATAAGGGACATTAACGGATTTATAAGTCGGTTTAAGAGGATTAAATAAATAATCAGTTTAGTCGGAGAATTATTATTATTAGTAGGAATTAATTAATTAAAGTATTTAGTGAATTTTATTATAATGTGAGAAATATAATGAGAAGTATTATTTAATTGGCCAATAAAATATATGATAGAATAATAGTTGAATTATTAAAGGAGTAGAATAATTAATTAATTATTAATAGAGTATTATATTAAGGAGTATTTAAAGGAGTATATTAAGGAAGGAAATAATAGAAAATAGGATTTACGGGAGAAAAGGAAAATTCAAGGAGAAAGTGGAGGCACAAAGGCTAGGAGAGGATTCAAGGAGTGCACAATCGGAACCGGAAAGTAGAAACTCGATCGGAGTTATAACCACCGTCAAATTTAAGGTAAGGGGTGGGGTTCGGATTACATAATCGATTGTAGGATAATTTTTATGTGGGGTTTAGGGCTGCATATTTACACTGTTAATCGTGTTTGATCGATAAAATTTATGTTGTTGGAATGAATTAGATAGCTTTTTGTGTTGAATTGATCTGCTATATGTTATACCGTTACTGTTGCCGTGAATAATTGTGCAATTTTGTGTTGGAATCGTTATTGTGGCTGGGGGAAAAGGAAAAAAATTGCATGTTGCTATAGGGAGGGAGGCGACCGCCCCCTTGGAGAAAGAAGGGAGGAGGCGACCGCCTCAGTGGATGAGAAAAAGAAAAGGGAGACGTTCGTCTCCTTGGGTGCAGGGGTGTGAGGCGACCGCCTCAGTGTGGGGGTGGGGGCCTCAATTCCATTGCTCGTGGCTTGGTGTAGCGTATGAGTATTATATTAGGAAGGTGTAATACATAATAATTAAAATGAATAGGTTGCTAGCAGAATGGAGAAATTAAATTAGTCAGGTAGCAGAATTACTCTAGCAGCAATAAGAAATTATACCAGGAAAATAGTATTAGCAGCAACAAATGGTAACTGATAGTGCAGATTAATTAGGAGAATGATCCATAATAATACAGAAAAATATCAAGTAGTGGCAGAATTAATTAGTAGAATGAATAGGACTGATTAGTAATGTTGCAGAAGACTAAAAACCGAGCAGAAAATAATACTGTCAGTCGAATTAAGTGGAGAAATTAGTTTATCGGAATTGGACGAAACTTTACGGGATAGTTCGGGTATACGGGTAGTTAAATAAAACTGTTTCCTTTCGTTGGAATTCGCGTTGGTTGCTAGATTTGCAGGTACCTTCGAAACGATGTTAATTGTTCCCGAATTGGACAATCTTTTGGATTGTAGGCTTAAATGGCCAAAGTTGTTAATTGTTGTGGAAGCTTAATTTGATCGTGTTAATTATAAATTGTATTATAGTTGATATTGCTAATTGTTGTTGAAGTTGTTGAAGTTGAATTTGATTGTGTTAATTATAAATTGTATTATTGTTGATATTGCTAATTGTTGTTGAAGTTGTTAATTGTTGTTGAAGTTGAAGTTGATTATGTTAATTATAAGTTGCATTGTGGTTGACGTTGTTAATAGTTGTTGAAGTCGAAGTTGATCGTGTTGATTAAGTTGATGCAGTTAATGCATGATTAAGTTGTTGTTTTTTTAAGTTGTTGTTGATGATGTGGTCGTCGTATCATACATAGCATGTGCATTATTAAGTTGGCCTGGATTGGCACCACGTTGAAAGTTGAAGGCTTATGCCTTGTTGAAATGCCTCGATAACCTGGCATGATTTTAAGTTGGGAGTTTACTCTGAATGGATCCACATGCATTTGCATTTGTTGAGTCGCGTTTGAGTCGCATTTTATGTTGTCGTTGATTATTATGTTGTTTCGTGGAATATCATACGTTGTGGATTAAAATAGTAATTATTGTATGATTCTTTACCTAGCATATGAATTATCGTACTTTTGCTTATATATTTCAATATCTCACCCTTTATATTTGTTGGCCGTTACCTTTATATTGGTAACGTGCAGGTACCCTAGTCGAAGATTTAGTTGCTATTTGTTCAAGTTGGGTAGTCGCTCTGATACATAACACTCGGGGATGAACGCTAGATGTTTAGTTGTTATGGATTTGTTGTTGAATAACCATGTTGATACATGAAAAGTAACTGTTTGTTTTAAAATGGTTTTAAAGTTGAAAAGTTGTTATAACTTCCAAATTAAATAATGTAGTTCCGCTTGATTTTATATTAATAAAGTTAAACTCATGTTATTTAAGTTCGCCCGAACTCAAGTGTTATGTATCTGTGATAATATGTTATTGTTTAGTTGAATTGTAATACTCCAATTGTTTGTTGAAAATAATTTTGCAACTCTGATTTTCTTAATAATTACCGGGGTATAATTGGGGTGTTACATCTTTTGGAGGAGAGATATCTGGAAAAAAACACTCTTCCGGTTCTGGTTACTTTGCTTGATTTGGTGATATTGTTGACATCAAGATTAATAACTTCAACTATATTGTCTTCGATGGCCAATGGCTCTTGCTTGACGTTATAATAATAAACTTCGGTTCCATAATTCCAAGGTATAGCTTTGTCAAAGAATTTGGAACTGGTCCGGGTGGGGTGAGGTAATAATTAGAGGTGCACTCTAGGTGCAAGGTCGGCAAGGGTAATCCTTATTATGTTTACATCAGGATATTCTTCGAGATAGTCGTCATCTCCCCATTCGGTTGCCTTGATGTCTTCAATTGCAATCTTGTAGCTTTCAGGGGGTATATTTCAGCATGAAATCAAATTTACCACTTGGCTGCCCCAAGGTATCCCTAACTTCTGGTATGGCTTCGCTTACGTCTCCGATTTTCAAGCTCTTGGAAACATCTTCGCACAAACGCTCTACATACGGAGTTTTCATGAATAACACTTCTCGGTTGTCTATCAGGCATTGAACACCTCTCTTCAACCAGGCACATCCATTGGGTTTGGATGCGCAATAACGACAGTTGTCAAAACATCCTAGAAATAAACCAGCTTGTAGCAGATTCTTCTTAACATTCCATAAGGGAGTGGTTAATTCATTCACAGCAACGACATATGAGTCGTTATCAATGGCGTTGGTACTCTTGCCATGATCGGGCATTGGTGCGTTGATCACATTCGGGGTTTCGGAAAGAGGGTCAAATTCGATTTCCTGAGCTTCAATTATGTCTTAAATCTTGTTCTTCAGGGCCCAACAGTTGTTGGTGTGGTGCCCTGGGCTATTGGAGTGGTATGCACACCTTGCATTAGGATTGTACTTTAGAGGATATGTGTTGACATGTTGAGGAGGATCTCTCAAATTAATCAGCTCTACTTTCTACATATGTTGTAATGCTTGAGGCAATGGCATGTTGATCTTTGTAAACTGTCTTCTTGGCGCGTTCTGCTTACGCGCGTTGTCTTGTTGAGGTTGCACTGGTGTGGGATTGGAGATCAGGACTGCCCCCACAGATTAATGGCGATCACCTTTGTCACAGTTCTTTTGACCATACACAACATTGGTTTCTTTCTTCCCACCAAAAGACCTCTTCGCATCATTGGAAGATGTTTCGAGTTGAATCTTTCCACTCTTGATTCCAACTTCAATATGTTCAGTGATTCCGGCTGAGGAATTTCCAATTAGATGATAGAAGAATAGGCCTCTCAGTGTTCCCATAAACATGTCAACCAATTCCCTATTAGACAAGGGTGGTTGGACTCTGGTTGCTAGCTCTCTCCATTTCTGAGCGTACTCTTTGAACTTCTCATCACAGACCATAGACATATTTTGCAGTTGCATGCAGGTTGGTGCCAATTCAGCATTGTACTGGTACTGTGTGTAGAAAGCATCCGCCAAATCATTACAAGTATGAATGTGAGTATTCTCTAGCTGATAATACCATTCTAACAGTTCTCCGGACAAACTCTCTTGAAAGAAATGCATCCATAATTTCTTGTCAGCAGTGCGCGGTTGAATCTGTTGAACATTGGACTTCAGATGAAACTTCGGACAAGAAATACCATCGTACTTGCAAAGTTAGGAACTTTGAATTTGCGGGGAATGACCACTACAGGAACCAAACTTAAGGCATCAAAGTTCAATCCTGACATTTTCAGATTTTCCACAGCATTCAGATAGTCTTCAAGTTTCTTATACTTCTCGTTGTCAGGAGGATACTTCTCGCTCATATAGTCTTCTCCTTCTTCTTCTTGAGACCCATGATGGCTTATTTCATCGTCCTTGACACTTCCTTCAGTTTCGCCACTCTTTTATGAGAATTCAAGCTGTCTGACTACCTTGACAAGACATCTGAACCTTTTCCCCATGTTGAGAATAACAGTGATCTTCTTCTTTTTCTTCTTGACGATGAGCTCTTTCAGATCTTTCTGTCCTTGGGCCAAGTTGGTGTACATTTCTTGGAACTGAGCATTCTGAGCCTGGAGATCTTTGATAGTTTGTTCGAGAGCCATTTCTATTGAAATAAACAGCGAGAGAATAAGAAAATCGGCCTTCAAAGTACCTGTTATGAAATTTTATGCTATGGTATGCAATGTTTTCAAGGACCTTAGGAATTTAAATTTGGTAAACAAGAAATAACAAATTTTTTATTAGTTTGATTAGTGAATACAAAAGAAAGTTCAAGTACAAAAGTAAAACTCCTAGTGCTTAGGCCTCCCATGGGCACTTCCTCTTTGTGTTGACATATCTGGATGAAGAATGGTGTAAGATTCATTGCCTTCGGCAGGTTCCATAATTACTGGTAGAATGGCAGTATAGGGCATCATGAGATTTTGAGCACGAGCCCGCACCCATTTGAGGCAAGGTTCCTAAGGAATGAAATTTTTATGCCCCAAGGTCTTGGTATCAATTTTATTCACCATGTCCAAGCATGCACAAATCTTCGACGGTGACTTTGGAGATCGTTGTCGTAGTCAAATATAATGCCTAAGAAGGGTTGTAAGTGATACCTCCCCTTATGACAAGGAGTGGTGCATTAGGGAATTCTCCATAATGCTCAATGAAAGTGAAGTCCTTTTGAGAGTAGAGACACCAACGGATATCAGAATGAGAGAGATACATCAAACTTTGAGACCACTTCAAGCTTTGTTCATTCTTCATCACTGATCGAGGAAGGTGCGAAATAAACCACTTGGATAATAACAGTATATAACACATGAGATTAACTTGTCTTTTCATAGTACGAGTGTAAAGAGAATGCAGAATGTCTTTAAGAAAAGTAGGCACATGATTATGAGTGAGGAATATCTTGATGGCATTTACGTCTACGAATTGATCTGGATTAGGGAATAACACCAAACCATAGATTAGTAAAGCCAAAATGTATTTGAAAGCGTGGAAACTCATGGCCTTCAATAATTCTCGAGCTTTCTTTATTAGGAACTTAGCAAGCAAACCCTTTACTCCACTTCTTGTTTCCCAAGTAGCTTCAATGCCTAGCCGCTTCAGATGTAGAGGTGCTACTGTTGCACCCCAAAATTTACCCTCTTGATTTAGGCTTATGTTTCATCATAAACATCATATTGCATTGCATAAACATACCTGTAGATGCATGCATATCATTGATCATGGGGTTATTAGGTTCAAAACATCCCAAGTATGAAAGAAACAGTTTGTTTCAGCTATCTTAGATCATTTTGAGCCAAGAATCAATGTTTCTCGGTTCGTACGAATATTTGCAAGATTTTTTGGTCAGGAAGTTGTTTTGGCTTGGTTCCACAATCTCTGGAATCATATCAATATGTCCTCTAGATTATCTGTTCAGGTTAGAGGTCATTTCGTCAAGAAAACTGAATTTATTCGCTTATTTCTCAATAAAGTGGATTTTGGGTTTTCAGTGCGTTTCGGGCACGCTAGAGAGCGTATCTCACAGCTCGTCATGTGTTTTCTTATGAATTTTGACTGGCATGTCCCTCTCATTTTTATCTAAAATTTTTGTTTGAAAGGCGGAAGCAAATTATGTGAGGAAGGTCCCCAAAAAATTCAATTTCTCAAGAGGATTAAACTGAATTTTAGTGCTTAACCGTGTGTTCTGCCCACTAAAAAGTTCATATCTCTTAGCTGGAAACTCGAAACTGAGCGGAACCAATTTCTAAATTTCTGTATGAAACCCTTCTACAACTTTCATTTACAACTCGGGAGCTGATTCCTCACCGTTTCAGACCAGTCTTTTATTCTTCAGACACAATTTTGAGCTGAGCCGAGCAATTTTCATCTGGTACGCGAACTTCAATGAATCATATCTCGCTTGTTGTTTATCGAAACAAGATGGGACCAGTGCCAAAAGTTCACAAATTTTGTTAGATTCGGTTGTCTCATGAACACTCACTTGCAAATTTTGATCAGAAGATCCTCGTTCGGAAGAATTTTCTCCGAAGAGCGCATTGAGAATTCTGCATGCGTCAGACGCCCGAAAACTGTGCTGAAACTTCAAAAATTCATATCACATTGACCGTTCATCGGATCGCGTTGAAATTTTGATTCACGCAAGCAAAATCGCGTTCCGAACATTTTTTGTTTACATTCCCAATTTCAAATTCCGTACGGATTTGGCTGTTTTGGAGTGTGGACGAAAATTATTTTGATAATCGCGATTTAGATTTAATTGTGGATCCAAGGCACTCCAAAGCCAAAGTTTTTACACTATAAATATATTTTACCACTAATAAAATTGGGAGAGAGAATCATTTGTTAAATTTGACCCAAGAGCTCTCACTTTTCTCTCTCAATTTTCTCTCAACTAAAAGTTGCACAACCACCTCAAACCAACAACAACCACCACCGGAATTCCAAAACCACCGCGTCGGAATTTTTTTTCTTATTTGTTTCTTCTTCTCCCCTTCTCCAGTACAGCCCCATACTCTTCTATTCTCTTTCAATTCTCAAGGATCAAATCAAGTTTTTCATCAATCAAGAACATTGAAGAGCGTTCAAGGTGTCGAGGTGAAGAGTTGAAGTTTTCCTCTTCATCAATTCTCCAAGGATTCAAGATTCTCCTCTCTTATTATCATCAATTCAACTTTGATTTGGTATTTTCTTGGAGAATTACAAGATTTTTCTCATCAATTTCAACTCAAAGCTTCAAGTACAAGTAAGTGCTTATTTACTTAAGTGCTTATTTCAATCGATTTTTCAATTGTTGAATTTCTTGAAATTGAATATTGAGATTGCTTGCAAATTCCTTGTGGATTCCGATTATAGCATTTGTTTTGTCGAATTCATTGATCTTGATCCATTTTTGAGCCTTAAAGGTGTCGGTGTGAAACTTTCTACACACTATACACACCTACACTTGTGTTGTGACTTTGCATTGTATTTAGGTACTTGATGTGAGCATTTTGGATCACAAGTTATATGATCATGAATAAAGTAATATGTAAATTCTTTGACATGCATTGAATCATTAATTTGAGGCTTATTTCATGCATTAAAATTAGGTTGAAACTTAGGAACTAACACCTAGTTTTTAGGTACACTTGCACTACACCTACACATTGCACGCAACTCACATACACACACTTGAATTCATACATTATGACATAAGTTGCATCTTTGCATATCCATACATTTGCATGTAGGATAGTTGAATTAATTTGATGTGGTGTTGTTCGACTTTTATGACATAAAAATATGTTGAAATTTCACTTTTCACAACACTTTGACACTTTGAACATCTATTTTCTCTCAATATTCTTACATGTTTGTATAACGTTTAGGTAGTATTTACATTGAGTATGTATCACTTGCACATGATATCACGTACACTTGCATTTTTATTCATCTAAATACCATCAAAACACATTGGAAATAAGTTTGTTTGAATTTAGTGGAAAATGACATGACACTTGAAAATTGATAAAATTGAACATAATATTTGTTTTGGCTCTAATTTTTAATCCGTGATGAGTTTTTTCGACTTTTCCTAATGTAAATCATGTTTCTAGAGCCATCCGAAGCTCTCCACGCGAATAGTTTCTTGATTTGGACATGTTTAGATCAAATATGGGAGCTGCTGACCTTTAGGCGGAAAATATATCTTTGAACAAGATTTGACCGAATTGTTCGCATTTTTGAGACCGTACGCGTGTGCATAGCTTCCGATATTTTTGATAAATCATTTTGATTGATTTCTTTAGCTTATGCCTTGTGTTTTGGTTCACTTTTCAAATTTATCCAAAATGGTGTTTTTTTACTCGAAAAGTGTCGGAGCGAATCTTTTTTGTACACTACACACACATACATTTGTGGTGTTGATTTTCTTTGCATATAATGTCTAATACTTGTTCTAACCTTCAAATAACCTCTTTACTAATATGTGGGCATGTTTAGGTGGTTGGCGCTTTGATTTAGAGCCCTTAATTGAGTCATATAATTAGGATCCCATGGTAGCTAACCGTTAGAGCAACGATTGATCGTTTTGGCTTCATTTTGTGCACGAATATGTTTTAAGAAAAAAATTTCTTGTGCATTTCATTTGAGATTATTTAGTATGAGTTAGCTACTGACTTGTATGATTTTACATCTATTTGAATTCAATAGTTCCTTAATTCTCAAGTTTCGATTAACTTGTAATGTTTAGAAGCATGTTTTTCCTTTGTCGTTTGAATTGACTAATCTTAGGAGTGTAATGCCATGTTTTTCTTTGAAACTTTAGGATGTTTTCTACCATATAATTGTAGTTAAATGTGTACCTTACCTTAGGATTTCAAATAGAATTTCAAAGCTAACTTTTTATGGTTCGATTCTTAGGAACTAGTTTGATAATTGCATAGCTTTTCTAGCTTCCTTTCGCATGTTTAGTTTGTGGTTTTCCCTCTATTTGTTTAGATGTTTAGGAAAGCTTTAGAGAATGTAGTTACTGCCATATATTAAGGATTTACCTCTCATGCTTTGTTTTCTTTGTAAATAATGCATTTTAAGTCATTTTAGTGTAGATTTTTGGTTTCTAACTCTTCTAGATCTTCTAATCATGTTTAGCATTGCTTTCGAGAACTTTTGTGATGGACTTAGCTCGATTTTGATATCATACATTTTTTATTTGATGTTTTACCATTAATTCATTTCCTATATGATGTTTTGCTCATCCATTTTCATTATATGATGTATCGTCATTCATGTCTAATGTATTATCATTCACATACACTTTCACCTGCATTTGCATGGATTGATTTTGTTCTCCTTAAGTGACTTGTCCGTGAATCTTTCTCATGCATGTTTGTATGTTTTGATTAATGTATTTATGTGTTTAATACTGTATTGTATGCATCTTAACCTTTCATGGTTCATCTATGCCTTTTCTTGGCTTCTTTTGACGTGTAAACGCTTTCTAGGTTAATGTTTCAACTAGTTTTTGCACTAGTGTTGTAATTGCATCTTTGTGACATTTTCTTTATGATTTGAATACCATTTACTTTATGTGATGTTGCTACTGTAGTCACCTAACCTTGATACTCACTTTGTATGTTATGTATGTCACACATTTGTATTCCCGTCACCACACACAATTGTCGTATGTTTACGCACTCTTGTAGAATTTCGTTCGTGAAACTTCTGTGGTTTGGTTTGCATGATGTAAATAGGGCATTAGCATGTTAGCTACTGACTTTTATGTCATTTTATCATATAACTCTTCCTTCATTTCATCTATGCTTAATATCTTGCACGATTTGCTTCCCGTATGCTTTTAGGACTAGTTTCGACCTAGTTTGACAATTAACTTTGCATGTGTGTATTCATGGTGATGTTTGATGTTTGTTAATAGTTTTTATAAACCTTGTATATGTATGTTGTGTCTACTGACCTCACCTCACATGACACCTTGCATGATTTCTCAATTACTTCTTTCCACTTTATCTTCTTTCCCATTCTCTTGGTGGTTAGCTATTGTGCTATTGTTCTAGATGTGTTGTCATCATCCATTATCTTCTTGATGTATATTCATTTGTAGCTTAGTGTTTTATCACTCTATCTTTTTATTTCTAATTCATTTGTTGAGTGTGCAAGGGATTTCTATCCGATATTCATCTGATGCGTGAAGCTTTGTCTGACGTCTTGAAGTGCACCTGAGGCGATTTCTCACACCATGTGATGAAGTTCTTTATTATTAGTTAAATTATTTGATGTATTTCGATTGGGTTGTATTATTTGGACTTTTATTCGGAATTTTGATACGATACATCCGCATTCATAAACTTGTATCCCCATTCCCATATGGTTTGTAATAGTTTAGAACTACTTCACCAATGAACACATAGCCTCCTCTTGGGCTTTTCACCAATGATCACATGGCCTCCTCTTGAGCTCTTCACCAATGAATACATGGCCTCCTCTTGGGCTTTTCACCAATGAACACATAGCTTCCTCTTGTGATATTTATCAATGAAAAGGAGTTCATGATCGTTTGTTGATGCAACTTGGGCACACTTGGATGGACGATGGCACTTTCTAGCATAGCTTTCTTACCTTGTGCGTGTTGAAGGGGCAACAGACTTTCTCCGTTAGGTATCATCATCACCCTCTTTATACATGATGTTTCACCATCATTTGCATGCATATTTTACATGATGTTTTGCCATCCATGTATATTATAATTGATGTATTGTCATCCATGCCTGATGTTTCGTCATCCATGCATTTTATTATCCTTTACATGATGTTTCGCCATCCATGTCTACTATCCTGATGTTTTGTCGTCCATGCCTGATGCTTTGTCATCCATGCATTTTATTATCCTTTACATGATGTTTTTCCATACATGTCTTATCATTCTTTCTAAATGTGATTGTTTGCTTCTTTATCTATTTTATGAGATTTCCATGTTTCCCATAGGATCTTTGGTTCATTCTTCTCCAAGTTTGAACTAAATAGACCTTAGGTTTGCTATCCATGCATGATAAATTTAGGTAGATTCTTCCCCTTGTTTATACCCATAACTTAGGATTAACTTTGTATGATAACACTAGGATTAGAAATAGGTTAGTTTCCCTTAGCCATTTTACCTTTATCCTTTTGCATCCTTAAAACTAAAATCTTGTTTTGTCAAGTGCATTAAAACACTCTAATAATCTTAAACTTTTTTCCAAAGTAAAAGATACAAACCAATTAGTTTAGGATGTTTCGTCGTCCTTCCTACTGCTGATGTTTCGCCATCTCATCCTCTGATGTTTCGCCATCTCATCCTCTGATGTTTCGTCATCCCGTTTTCTGATGTTTTGTCATTCCGTCTGTTGATGTTTCGTCATCCCGTCTGTAGTTGATGTTTCGTCATCATGGAGGTGTTTCGTCATCGTTTTCTATTTCGTCTGCTAATTTAAAAAAACACAAACCAACCAAAACAAGTGAGCCGAACTACGACGCTCTGACTTTCCCATTGCACGAGGGAATACGTAGGCATCCTGTCGCGGGGCTAGATCGAGCAAGATTTGTAAATATTTTCCTTCTTTTCCCCGTGTTTTCTTTTTGCTTCATTTCTTTTCTTCATTTCTTTATTCTTCTTTTCCTTTTTGCATGCATTATACCGTATACAAATATAGATAGACCTTTACGCCCATTAGATAGAAAGTAAAAGCGGATACCGTAGAGTACTACGGGCGCGTGGGGTGCTAATCCCTTCCCTTCGCGTAACAGACTTCCTTACCCGATCTCTCGGTTACAAGACCGTGATTTCTTTGTTTCAGGTTTACTTGATGTTTACCTTTCCCTCTTGGCGAGATAAAAAACATTCGATGGCGACTTCATTGATATATAGCTATATCCTTTGATTTTTTGGCCGGGTGTTTCAGCTACAATGTCTTCAAACCTCGAAACTTTTTCTGAACTGGTGAAAGGTATCTAATCAAGGATGGGTATCTTAAGTAGCTTGGAGAATTCTTCCATTGTAGGTACCAACCGATAGTCTGGGAAAGTAAAGCAATGATGCTTTTGATCAAAGAACTAGAATTTGACACTCATCATATCTTCTTAAACCAGAGGTAACCAAGTCGAGTAGATAACCATGCCTTTTGATGAACTAATAGTGTTCGGGAACTTTTGAGACCAACTCCTTAAGTTGAGAAGATATGCCCACAAAGTTGATTTGGACAGTCTTCTGGAAGCCATAATCCTACAAAAAAGAGCAAAGATAAATCCCTAGGTCCTTGAAATGGTTAGAAATGTTATGATGATGTGATGTTATGATGTCATGATTAAATAGAAAACACAAGCAAATCACACAATAGCCCTATGTTTAAGGCTTACATGAGGTATAGGTGTCTACCCTTCACTGGAGTTTAAGTTGGTTCAACCTGTCCTTTAATAGTAACCAGGTTCTAGGAATCTCATATCACATATCTTTCTCACAGGATTTATTTCAGTACGACTACCAAATGTTCGACCGAAACATCCCGAAAGTAGAATCTCAATGAGCGTAGCGTCGAGTATCAACCAACCTCAGTCTTCACTGAAGCCAACTATCTCACTACCTTCTAATGGCTAAGATGGGTCAATTAGGGTTCTAAAAGTTTAGTTAGTGCTTGATGACACCACGCAGATGCCAAATATTTCCTCAACTGAACATGAGGAACATCAGGACATCCAAAGTGTCACACTAACCGTAGCCATCATTTTAACCGTTTCTTTCTACGTCGAACACACGTGATGATCTATTACTACTTACCTAAGGAAACTTGGATCCAGGCGTGGGATCCCCCACAAATATAATACCCAAGAAACCATTAAAAGTAAAGCATACAAAGTAAATAAAAAGCGATAAAAGTGATTTATAGCCCTAAGGTAACCTCTCTTTAGGTAGTCCCCAACAAAGTCGCTAGTTCTGTAACACGATGGGAGAACTGACTTGTTTGTTTGGCATTTTATCGCAAATGTTGCAGATAACAAGAGTCTCCACCGACTTTTCTTTTATCCAATAAAAGAAAGGTGAAAAGAACAGGAAAGACCTTTGATAGATTATGAGTACGGGAGGTAATTATGAAAAGGGAAGGTATTAGCACCCTTTCCATCCGTAGTTATCTAAGGGCTCTTAATTGCTTTATCTCAACTTTTTTGAAAACTTGCTTTCTGTGTGTGTGTGTGATTTGAAAAGTATTTCTCTTTGACTTCGTAATGATTCTTGTATCAGTCCTCAAGAATGTATATGAAGTGTTTGGAAATGTTTCTTTGAAAGTTTAAAGCTTTGTAATGATTCTCGTTGGAATGTATACAAAGTGTTTGTTTGAAAAATAGTTTTTGAAAAGAATTTGAGGTGTGAAAAGCATTTTTGATTGGATTGGAGAAAGTGATTAAAAGTCTTATTACCTACTCAGAAGGCCGTTCTTGTTATTTTCCTTCTCCTTTAGGACAACGCTATCCATACCATTAGTTGGTAGGTAACTCTATCCGTTGGATGTGAAGGGAAAGGCGTAGGGTCATCGTATTCTCATTGAAGGCAACATTGTAAGGATACCTTAGAAATTCGAAGGGACGATCATCACTTATTCGTAGGCAACAACCAAGGGACGATATCATATATTCGTAGGCAACATCGAGGGACTATGATCTTTGTGATGATTTTGAATTGAGGGACTTTGCTAATGGTACCCCTATGTTCGAGGGACATGACCATGTTTATCTGAAAGGAAACAAAAGTGGATACCCTAAGGGTGTTAGTGTGCACAGTGTGTTATTTTCAGATATTTTATCTTGGAGATTAGGTTATTCTAACGGTTGATTTTAATCTTGCCATAAAATCCTATTAGCCATACATCTAAGCAGTGTATATACAGTTTATAAGAGAGTGTAGAAAGTAAAAGTGCGAAAAATAAACCCTACGCTATTACATGGCTTTGGTGAAGATGCATAGGAGGTGCAGAAAGTAAATGCGGAAAGTAAATCCTAGTTTATGTTATTACATCCTGTGAGCAGATACACAATATTGGAAAAATGCGAGAAATTAAACCTATCTATTACAACTTGTGAGCAGTTACAATAATCAGAAAAATATCGTGAGAAGCATTAAATCGGAATAAGAGGAAATAACGTTAGTAAAAGATTTGTGTTAGTAAGAAAAAGGTTTTCAAAATTAGCAAGAAAACATTTTTTTGTATGTTTTTGGATTGATTTTATTTGAGAAAAATAATTAAAGTTTAATTTAAAGGTTAATTAAATAGTTAATTAGAAAATAAAGGGAAAAAATAAAAGTTTTTATGTCAAAAATTAGATAAAGATTTTAATTACCTAATTCTAAAAAAGAAAACTATTTTTTGTGATTTTTTTTTTATATTTAGAAAAATGTTTGAAAAGAAATTAAATGGAAAAGAAATAAAAATGAGAAAATACGAGAAAATAGGTTGGTAAAAGTAAAAAGGAAATAGGTTTAAAAAAATTATGTACAACGCTAGGGATCGAACCCAGGTCCTTATGGGCACCAGCATGCCTCCCTTGCCAACTGAGCCATGGTGCTTTTGTGTTATTGGAATGAAACAATAATAATATATATGAAAATAGTTTTCTGAAAATTATTCAAATCCAAAAACGCGCGTAAGGTCGTCTTTCTCGTTTGAATTTTCCTAGGACCTTTACCGACGATCAGTTCGTAGGTAAAGCTTTTATCTACGAATTTTGTCCATACCTACATCACCTGCAAATAAAAAACTTCACAAATTAAAATGTAAATTCACTATGGGACCATTAATCAATTGGATTTAATCCTCTGAACACGAATATGCCCTTAGTTTTGTCCAATTTTGGCTATTTTGGAAAACCCCAAATCGGAGCTATGAACCCTAACAATGGCAACTCACGATTCCTGCACTTAAACTCATGTTAATCAACCCAAATAGCTTGCAAACAACATCAAAAACACAAATATATAATCAAATTATGTTAAACATGCATGAATCATTGAAATCGATTTTGAAAAAAGTTGTGCAAACAGTGATTCTGTGTGATCGATTTGGCTTGCTTCGGGCTCGTGTGATGATTGGAAAATGTTCCTGGGACCTCTGTGATGCTTGATTGATCCTCAAAACTCCTTGAATAGGACTTCAAAGTGGAATCCGAAGTTACTTTTTTCTCAATTTCTTTTGGAGTTTAGTTAGGGTTCTTGAGGCAAGGATTTCATGTTGAGCATCTGGAATGCTTGTGTATATATAGTAGAAGCAAATTAGGTCAACAAATTTGATCAAAACCAAATATGTATATTTTGATCTTCAATCATGCCAATCTCTTTCTAATCAAGGATATTTTGAAATTGTCAGCTTTCTATGAGTTACTTGGACCACAAGAAGCTTGGGTTTACAGCCTTGCACTTATTTTATGTAATTTCATATTTTATTTTAATTAAATTTGAATTAAAATGAATTAATCCAAAAATAAATTTAAAAAATGAAAACATGGAATGAAAATGGGCTTTAGAAGTTCTTGGCAACATTAGAAACAAGTTTGCATTAAAGAAATATAGGCCAATTTGGAAAAAGTTTAAGTTTGGTCAATAGTTTTCTTCATGCATTTCTTCAAAATTTCCATTTTTTCCCAAGCCATAACTCGCTCAATTTTTATCATTTGAGAGTGATCTTGGACTTTTTAGAAACCTTAATATGTCCTCTAAATTCTCCTTTTGGTTTCATCTTTATTGAAGCTTCCACGCTCATGTAAACTTCTTTGGAAAAAGATGACTTTCGTTGACTTTTAGAAGGACCTATAATGTCTTGGCTCATACCTTTCAAATGAAGCATTTTTGGGAAAAGCTTGTGAGACACAAAGTTGTAGAGAATTGAATTCCCCTCAAAATTAGATTTGGTGGAAAAAGTTCTGATGAAGTATGTCAAAGTTATGCTTGGTCAAAGTTCTATTGACTTTTTATTAAAAACCCTACTTTAGAAACTTTTGACTTTTGATAAATTCCTTGATTTTCTTGATGAATCATGATCAACTCTTGATCAAATGATGAATGTGACTTAAAAATCTTGATGTTGACCAAAAGTGATGAGGTTTGACTGTATGTTGACCATAATTGACTTTTTGTCCAATACAACTGATTTTCAACCATCTGAGTCATTGACTGAGCAAACTTGAGCTATGAGGCTTGAAACTTGACATGGTGATGCTTTGAGATATGTGAAGAAGCATGATGCTTACTTGAGACAATAGAAACCATTTTTGACTTGAGAAAATCAAAACCCTAGTTGTGGATTCATTACATAGGAGAGGGTTCATCTGGTCAACCCTTGAGGAACTCTTGAGTATGGAGATGTGTATTTACTTGAAAAATAGGAGGGAAAATTTTGGTGTATAACAATTATACTTAATATGTACAAATACACAAGTAATTTGTAGTTTATTCAAACAATATTAACAAAAAGAATGAATAAGTGCCACACATTATATACACACAATACTGACATTTTTGCACTTATCAACTCTCCCTAACTTGAAACATTGTTAGTCCTCAAACAAAGTCAAATAACCCAAATAAACAACGAATGATAATCAAAGAATCATGAATCAATAAGTTTTTAAAACGGAAAACAAATGTATGGTTCAAACAAAAATGCACAAGCAAGGTACATACTTACCACAATCCTACAACGACAACATATGCACGAAACAAATCCTAAGTATAAAAATCATGCAAAATATTCTAAAACAAAAAAAGCTCAAAGGTGAGGGACTTTTGACACTCATCCAACAATCTTGAAAATAATAGAATAAATTATGCATTCATCCAAAAACTCATATTGAAAATACAAAGGCAAGAATCACAAGGGCTTTTCAAGGTTGTAATGTGGCTTGGTTAACAAACAAGTGATAAGTCTTAAAGCTAATCGAGACAAAATCTTGCTTAAACCTAAGGGAGTGATCAACTCACAAAGACTCAAGCACAAAATCTCAATCAAAATTATTCTTCATTCCAAATTTCACACCAACACCCATCACTTATTAACACAACATTATTTCATACTCTTTTTGTTTTTCTTTTTCAAAGCTTTTTCAACTTTTTCTTTCTTTTCTTTTTCTTTATTTTTCACACATTTTCTTTTCTTTTCTTTTATTTTCTTTTCTTTTCCTTTTCTTTTTCTTAGCCTCATATCAAACACAATATAAATGAGAAAATATTTCTCTCCCCAACTTGAATTCAACCAACATCATTATGTGAATACTCCCTAATTTCTAAGGCAAGGTAAAAATCCAACTAAAAATCTTAATTGAGGGTTCAAGAAAATAAATAATCAGCATCCATTCAAAAAGGAAAACGAAACACTCATAGACAAGCATTAGCTTCAAAAACAACATGGACATTAACCAAAAAGGCTCAAAGGAGGATAACAAACGATCACACACTCACAAGATGAATTGAATATTTGGCCAAGGTAGTTGTGCTCAAAATCAAACAAAATTCCTTTATCATTTTCATACATTCATATAATCAACACAAAAAAAAAGATTGAGCATAATAAAATCCAGTTAAAACAAGAATTGTGGCCTCCAGCATATATGAACAATGGAAAGCTTCCTCACATTTATGAGTAAAAAGGGAACTAAATTGATTCAAGTCATGAGAAAGTAATGCAAAAAGAATGATTACATGTGTTGTACCCCAAAATTTACCCTCTTCATTTTTTTACATAAATAATTGGCTAACACTTAATTAATAGGTGCATCGCATACATATCATTCATGCATTGATCATGGGTCTAAGATTTTCCAATCGTATGAATCTGTACAATTCTGAAGAAGAGGTTTGTTTCTCAAAAGTTGAATATTTGAGGTTCTGTCAATTCGGGCGTCATTTCAATACGCAAGCGTGTCCGTAAGCTTCGATTATTATCTTGCAAGTTTTGGTACTGATCGTCATCGGTGGATGATTACAATTTCAAGCTACGGTGTTGTGGTGGATATTTGAACCCGAATCGATTCTATGGCCTTCCGTGAGTTGTGAAGCATTGGTATTTGGCTTATCGATCTACGCAATTTATCAGAAAATCAAGAACGAACAGATAAAATGCTATTTGAGCGCATGTCTCAAAAAGTCAACAAAAGTCAAAGTTTGACTAAGTGGAGTTTTGGTCAAAATTACGGTCAAAAGTCGACATTTGAGAAAATGCAATCATTTTTGAGAAGAATCAAGAATCGGGTGAAAATGAGGTTTCTTGCATTTAAGTAATCTTGGACTTAGAAAAATTTTCTAAGTTTAAGGTACTTTGTGTTCACGAGCCATATTCGCATCCGTATCTTGCCGTCGTGGTCGAAGTTTGTGAATTGATAGTCGTTGGAAAGAGCGCATTTCGTACTCCGACTTTGTCCTGGTGAAGATTTTTCCAGAAATGCTCGGATTTCGAGTTATACAGCGCCGAAATTTGAAGTTCATAACTTTTGAAGTTTTACACTTAGTAAAATTTTGAGTGTTTTTAACATGTTCAAGCGCTCGACTTCAGAGGCAATTTAAACGTGTTTCGAGGCGTCGATTCGAATTAAGTTCAACATCAAAGTTGTTCATTTAATGGCAATCTACAACTTTGATGAAGAAATCGAATCCATTCGGGAAACGGATAAAAAATTACAGAGCTCGGAAGTTACGGTTTATCATTCCTCAAATCTCAACACTTAGAAATATTTTGAAGTGTTTGTTTCTATGCTTTTGCGACAGCTTGTGGTCGATTTTATCATAGTTCATGGCTCGAATCGAAAAATGCTCAACTGCAAAGTTGTTCATTTCACGGCAATCTAAAACTATGTCAAGAAGTCGAATTCATTCGGACTCGGATCGGATGTTATAAAGCTCGAAAATAAGAACTCATTATGTTTGTTAAATTCGAGTATTTTTGTGCACATGTTCGGGCTGTTTTCATCGGTGATTCATCGCCGAAGAAATTCGAACACGAAAGCTTGAGTTCATAATTCCATCTACAAGTTCCGTTTAGAAACTTTTCCGCTTTGGACGTCGAATCGGGAGATACGGAGCGCCGTAAGTGTCGAAGTTGTTAAAATGCAAGACAAGATGCACATTTTTTGCCATGGTTGTGGACGCATTTCATCGAACAGTTGGTGTACGCATGTTCAGAGCTGTTTCCTCGTGGATCCGATTGCCGCACGGAAAAATTCCGAACACGAAAAACGAAGTTTGCCGTGTCCTCTACAAGTTCCGTTTAGAAACTTTTTCGTTTCGGATATCGGAGCTGGGAGATACGAGTCGCCGTAAGTGGTAACTTGAAGTTAGAAAATTGCTACATGTCATGTGCAAGACTTGCCCAGCCAGCCAAGCATTTCATCAAACACTCGCGAGACAAATTTCAAACACTTTTTACTCAATGATTAAGGCCTTGTTCGGATTTTTGTCAAACTATAAAGTTGTAGTATCACGCGTGAACTTTCCAATGGTGTCAAATTCACGTCATTTGGTCGAGTATCGGAAAAGTTATAGATCCACAAAGTGGTGTAAGTGGATTAATAAGACTTTAAGCTTTGTGTCGGTGTGACTTCGAGGCTAATTACGGCGAGCTTACGATTGATTTTTCATCGGGTGCTCAACATCAATGTTGTTGTGTCAAGTGCACTCTTCGAGTCGACATTCTCATTGCATCGATCGGGTTACTACGCGCCAAGATAGAAGCATCTAAAGAGGACAGCATGTTGTATTGCTACAATTGGCTACACAAAAGCTTCGCTATCTATGATAAAAAAGAAAACTCCATAATCTCTCTTTTCTAAACAACAAAAACCTCACCATTTTTTTTTCCATTTCATTTCTTTTTTTCTCCATAACACTTTTGCTAACAAAGAACCATAATAAAAAAACTCACCAATTTCTACTCACCTTCATTCAAAAAGCCATGCTCTCACTCTTTTTTCTATTTTTCCTGTCAGCATTTTCTTCTTCTCGGTACATCACACAAACAACCATGATCTCTCATTTTTTTACCACTTTCTAACAGATCCTTTTTCCTCTCATGCTAACAATAACAACCATCACCATTGTTATTATTATTCTTCTTCACTATAAGCATTTCCATGGCTTCGCCGTCTTCTCGAACCATAACAAGAAAAACTATTCTTTCTTCACGGATGATAAAACCGAAAACTCTTACCTCATTTTCTTGATCTAACAACTCCATTTCCATTCTTCTTCACCTCACAAAACAAGAATAAACTTCACTCCTTCTCCATTGTAACTAACTCCTCGCCGCCATCACTCATCAACGCGCTTTCTTTCCGTAACAACTTTCCACCGTCTCTTTCAACAATCTCGCATCGGAATCTTATTCTTCATCTTCTTCTTCGCAATGAGCAAGGAAAATCTCCGACTGTTCCGTCGTTCGCTGAAGCTAATGCAATTATATTCGGATCTGGTTTCTTTCTCAAAGATTCGAAAATCTTGACGAATTTACATATCAAGATATTGAGGATTTCGATCTTTATCTCCATCGTATCGTAGGAATTGGCTACTGTTTTCCCAAGAAATTGTGTGCGGGACCTTTAAAGCGTAATAAGTGCCGATTTGGGATCTTGAATTTGTGCGTGGATTTCACCATGGTTGAATCTGTTGGTTTAATTTGAGTTTGATCCTCCACATCAAGCATCGGTAGTTGATATCACCGTGCCAATGCTTTAAGAATCGTCTCATGAAGTTTTCGAAGAAAGCCTCGCTCGTGTAGTCTTCAAACCGGTGAGTATTTAAACCTCTTTAGCACTTTGAAACGCCATTGTTGTTCAAGGTTTGTTCGGATCCATTACAGGACATTCTTCATGGTGATTCCTTTAGAATTAGTAAGTTTGAATGTTGGATTAAGAATCTACGTGATGAGGCGAGTCGGAAGGTATCGTGTTCATGAAGTTTCACGGCGTTGGAAGTTTTCCGTGAGAGAACCACCGGAGAAGAAAGCCGTTCCGTGAGCTCCGCCTTTGTTTTCCACCTCCGCGTGTCACATTGTCATCGGTTCATGCAAATTTCCATACCAGCCGCTAGGATTTTAACACGTGGCATTTCATTTTAATTTAACAAAACAAAATCGATAACTCATTTAATTGTACATGTCCAATTGATATTGTTGTTAAGCTAGCATACATGTACATGATAACGTGACACACAGAAAAATAAATAAAATGTGACATGTTATAAATAATAAAATGGATAAAGAAAAATAAGAAAAGTGAATATACTTGTGTTTTATTTGTACCAATGGACTTAGACAAAAATGCGAATGGGCTTAACATGTTTGGATAAAGGCCTAGCAATTTTCTTAGTCATACTCCCGGTTTAGGCCCACAGGAAAAACACTAGCTCTAGTTCAATTAGAAATTGCTTTTACACCCCCAGTTTCCTCCTTTCACATATTGACATATAGCTTAATTTTGATTTCGATTTGATTGTTTTGACATATAAAAATACATAGAAAACATATTCGACATTTTAGGATATTAGAACATTTTGACATCTTTTAACATTTTTTAATTCATTTTTAATAACATGATTAAAAGTATGTTTCACTCATGCCACTTGAAATTTTACGTGTGCATTTCTATACTTGGTTTTTTGGGTCTAACTCCCTTCTTGCAGGTATTTTGCATTTGTACACCCACGTGTGCATTTCTATACTTGTTTTTTGGATCTAACGCCCTTCTCGCAGGTGTTTTGTGTTTGTACACCCACGTGTACATCCTTTTGTTTGCTTTTTGGGTCTAACTCCCTTCTTGCAGACGTTGTTGCTTCACATGCGCACAAGCGCGCATCCTCTTTGCTTTGACGCCTTGAGCTATTCTCACCGGTTTACTCTTATTGCCTGGCTGCAGTACTTGAAGTTTTCCGGAGTATTTCTATAGCTTGCGTTGCTCTTCGGATTTAATATCCGTCGGGTATTTATTTCTACACCATTTACCGCATTCTCTTACAGCTTTCCTAGATATCATGAGAAGTAGGGCTTTTCTTTTGCCATGAGAAGTAGGAATAGAGATGCATGAAGGGGCTTCCGTAGTTGGAGCATGTTCAGAACCCTCTGGTTTATTTAAAGACCCGCTTAGGGCAATTCTACTTGTGATCTGTGCATATTTGCTTGTTTGTTTCCTGCAGGTTCCCTTGGTTAGGTTTGGTTCTCTAGCCTAGACTTTAGGATTCACATCCTTTGCATGTTAATATAGGTAGAGATTCCCTTGTATCCTAAACCATAGGTCTAACCTTTTGCTTTGTTAGTTTCTTTTTGCATGTTGCATGTGAATAAAACTAAAACTTGCTTTTCTTTTCCTTTCAAACTCAAAACACTTAATAATGGTTTAAACTCCTTTCTCAAGGTAAAAACAACCAACCAAGACAAACTCTTTTTTGCCTTTGCGCGCTCTCTTTCTTTTTGTGTTTAAATTATTTTCATAATTAAAAGACACAAAACACACCAAAACATGTGAGCCGAACTACGGCGCTCTGACTTTCCCATTGCACGAGGGAATACGTAGGCATCTTGTCACGGGGCTCGACCGAGCGAACTTTGTAAATACTTCCTTCTTTTCCCCGTGTTTTCTTTATTTTCTTTTCTTTCACATGCATTCTCTTTTAGCATACAGATGTAGCAATTAAGCAGCAAATAGATATAAACACACCCTTTTAGACAGAAAGTAGAAGTGGATATCGTAGAGTACTACGGGCGTGTAGGGTGCTAATACCTTCCCTTCGCGTAATAGATTCCCTTACCCTATCTCTCGGTCGCAAGACCGTGCCTTATCCCTTTTAGGCTTTCGCGATGCGTTTGCCTTTCTCCTTTTACGAGATAAAAAACGTTCGATGGCGACTTCATTGATACAGTTATCGGATGATGTTCAGCCGGTTGTTTCAACATGGTAATTATACAAATGATAAATTTCCTAAACATGTTATACTATAGAAAGCGGTAAACGAGTACCTAGTGTGTACTAAACTTTGAAACTATCATTATCATACATCTGCGAGTTGAAACGATCAAAATCAGAAAATCACCTCAAAATTATTCAAGTTACTAGACCAAAATTTGAGTCCAAACAATCAACAAAAGAATTAGAAAAAAAAACTCAATGTACAAAATTTACAATATTTATAAAAAAAATCCTCGAGCTAAACACTACATGCTTGCGGAAGTCATAATTTTACACAGCAAAACAAATATATATATATATATATATATATATATATATATATATATATATATATATATATATATATATAATGATACGAAAATCGGATATAAATGAATTAACATGTTGAAAAGTGAAGATTTGAAATTCAGAATATTTCCTTATTTCAACTTGTTAAAACACAAGTCACGACACATAAACAAACACAAACAAACATGCTTGTTTTCGTCGTAAGTTCGACGCCTTTATTGTGCGAGCTAGTAACCTCCTATTGTCATGTCATGGTATTGTCACATTGCGCAAACCTAAAAAAATGGCCTAAAAACCACACAAAAAACGTTACAAAAATGAGACAATTCACAACAATACGTCAAAATAAAGAAAACACATATATGCACAAGTATAGAAAGTAAACATAAATCATGCACAAGTAAATGCACAAATATACATATAAAAGTTCATGTACAAAATCTAGACAACCGATACATTAATTACAAAATTCAAAAACTAAAGAATTATCGCAATGCAAAAACAATAAAATCAATCCCTGGCAACGACGCCATTTTGTCGAAGCGGTAAAGCGGAAAGAAAAACGTAAAGTATTATTTTTACCAGGTTATATCGTATTGTGTCCATAAAGATTGGTTTATTGAGTTGTCATTTGATTAATCTCTTGTTAATGAGTTTGGGTTTGAATGGGTTGATTTTTAGAAAAGTATCAACAGAAAATAAATGTTTAAAAAAGGATAGACAAACTTACCCGGTACGAGTGTACACTACTCATCACAAACTTAAACCTATTAAACAATGACACTCGACCTACTCTACTCGTCAAAATCATCACGGACACCACGATATGTTCCCACAATGAAGTTTATGTATAACGCTAAGTCGTGAGTCCAACCATATTACTATATAGACAATGTCTTGTGCGCTACAACAACACAGAGGCATTAAGCTTTAGCATCTAAAGTAAATATTAGCTCTAAATCTATCTCTAGAATATGTAAACTAATAAATATCCATCTCTAATCTAGACTTGTGAGGTAACAACCTAAATCCAAACATAAAGAAAACAAATCAAAGAAGACATCAAGATTTATTTGTAAAGCAAGTTTTATACAACACCATGATCAACAAATATACATATGTTTAAAGTAAACATACCTAAAATACCCAACAAAATAGAGTTTACAAAAAGAGGGAAAAAAGATAACCAACATTTCTCGAGTTTTCAAGACGATTTGTGAGAATCTACCTCGACAAAATGAAATCTCCATTTGTTTTTTTGTAAGCCAATCTTACAAAAAAAAATGAAGGTTGATGGAGTTGGGATAAAAAGTACCCAAAACATACCCAAAAAATGTATTTTTTCACCTAAATATGCATTTATGTTTGGGCAATTTCGCCCGGCGACCAAAAAGCATCGCCTGGCGCTCAAAAAAGCGTTTTTTTCACGCTATTGGTCTCCTCTGCATCGCCCGACGACCATGGGGCGAAAACTAGCAGTAAGTTGAAAAAACCAGAACTGTTTCGGCCATAACTTGAGAATCATAACTCGGATTCACCCACGGTTGGAAGTGTTGGAAAGCTTATTCAATTTCCTATCTAAACATGACTAAATACCAAGCTTTTATGACTATTTGAAATATTTAAAAACCTTATTCTTTGCTTTGTGTATTCCCTTTTATTGCTCAAAATCACGCATTTGAAGTTATGTCTTCGACACTTTATTGCTCATGCTCCAAATACGCATCAATACCTACAAAATGAATAGAAAACTATCAAACAATACAATATTTATGCAAAAACATGATTATACTCAATATGTACAAATACACACATAATTTGAGGTTTATTCAAACAATATTAACAAAAAGAATGGATAAGTGCCACAAATTATATACCCACAATACTGACATTTTAGCACTTATTAGTTCCCGTATAGGACTCAAACCCACTTTCAAGAACCATCACTCATATGGGACTCGAATCCACTTTGAGTATTTTTCACCATATGGGACTCGAACCCACTTAGGTGTCCACGTATCTATGGGACTCGAACCTACTTATGAGACAACCTCATATATGGGATCAAACAATTTATGAGGTGCGAGTCATGGGTGAAACATGTCCAACTTTTACTTTACTTAAGTATCTCAATTGGAAAGTTCACAATTAAGAGAAACTCTGATTTAGTTCTATCATTCATCGTGATTATATTCATAAATCACTAGGTGATTCATTTTCACCAATCATTGGGTGACCTCATCCACCCAACTACTCATAACATAAACCATACATGTTCCATACAAGCATAATAATCTATTATCAATTGACCACTCGTCCGTAGTACACACCGCGATATTATATTGTTCTAGCATCGAATACCAAATCATTTTCATAACCTATATTATCTTTCTAGTCCATTTACTTAGTTATATTCCTAGGTTTTCTCACTTATCATCATATAATTTTAATCATTTTTAATTGTAAGACATAATAGCATAACACATACAAGAATACACATGATAGCACAATGATTCATAAACTCCTACACAAAGTTATTACATAACTAGCCTCGTCCTAACCTAATACTGTTTCACGAAACAAAGATAAACGTTCGTCCAATCATCCTATGATGGAGTTAACTATAATCAAAGGAAATGTATAGTGGAATATCTTATAGAGACTTTTATATATAATATAGTTCTCTAAGTTAGCTTTTTAATGTTTTCGAACGTGTCCAAAACGCAGTTACGAAGCTAATTCAAAAATCATTTTAACCTAAACGTGATTCTAGGATACAACCACTCAATCTCATGCACTTTAATCGATTAAAATTTTAATTGTGTTCAATTCTTGTGACATGGTTTTCACACCACCATATTCAAAATAATGAAGAATATGAAATAAGGCATAATATAATATTATGCTAACTTTGTACAAGTATTCAACAAAGACAAGATAGACTAATGGTAAGGTATTTTCTCAATGAAAATAAGTGACTGGGTTCAACAACCGTTGAACAAAAATTATTTATTTTTGTGACATGGCTCTTAAACCATGAATTACCAATATATTATTTCTTTACTTTCTTAAGAAAATATATTTCTAAACAAAAACTTTTTCCCTTCTTCAACCACTCTAACCCATATTAAGATATATACATCAACATAAATTCATATGAAATCAACAACAATCAACATAATACCACCATTTTAACATAACAATAACATTACTCTTCTGATTTTACTAATTACTCTATTGACCTCAAATGACACTCACTTACAACTAATAGGGCATTTAGGAACTCAATTTGTCTCAGATGACAACATTTAGAGCACTTAAGGGTATACATGATATTACAAAAAGGGTCCCTGGAACTCTTAGAGTTTGACATATAATATGAAGGAAGAAAAGCCCTCAAGGATGGAGCCCTAGCCGACATCGTCGTAGAAATGACCATTCTTGAACACACTGTAAGTGAGGCCTGAAGATGGATAATTTTTGTGGATGGAGTGTCCAACTCAATAGGGGGAGAGGCAGGTATCCTCCTCGAGAATGGAGATGGTGTCGTGATTGAATATTCACTTTCCCTATTGTTCCTGACGTCTAACAAGCAGGACGAATACAAATCCTTTCTCGCGGGCTTGCGCTTTGTAGGGGACCTGAACGCCCAGGAAGTGTTAATTTTAACTGAATCATAACTCATCGCCTCTCAACTATGAGGATAATACCAAACCAAAAACGACAACCTCATCGAGTAGTTAAACTTGGTCAAGGAAAAAATGACAAGATCGGATTACGCAAAAATCAAACACGTCCTGGCGAGTAGAATACCCGGGATAACGTGCTATCAAAACTTGTAAGCACAAGAAAGAAATGGGGTAACAAGTTTGTCATCCAGGAATCCCTTTCTCGTATGACCATCGAGAATCCCACGAAACCACTCAACGTAAACGCCTTCGGGGACAACATCTGTTACATGACGATGGTGTTCAATTACCTCACCAAAGGGGAAATTTTGTCCGACCAAAAAGAGGCTAGTATGAGAAAACGATGAGCTTGCTCATATGTCTTGGACAAACAAAAACTCTACCAACAGGGATTTTCCACCCCCCTTTTAAATTGCATCGAAGAATCCAAATTCACCACATCTTATGAGAAATCCATGAAGGAATCAATGACCAACACTTGGGAGGAAGGTCCTTAGTTCGGAAGGCACTGCGAGAAGGATGTCAAGAAGCATGAAAAAAGTGTGAACAATGCCAGCTCCATGCGAACATGCATCTCGCACCCCTGTACGAGCTCAAAATGATATCTTCTTTGTTGTCGTTCGCGTGGTGTGGGATGGACATCCTCGGTTCCTTCACCCAAGGATTATACTAGAACAAATACATGATTGTTGATGTCTATTACTTCACGAAGTGGATAGAGGCTGAAGCCCTCGCCAAAATTACGCCCTACAACATACTGCATTTTTATAAGAGAAACGTACTTGCCCGATTCAGAATACTTCACGCGCTTGCCACTGATAACGGGACACAATTCATAGATAGAGGCTTCCAAGACAGAGGCTCGCCAAACTCGGAACCAAGAAGCATTTCACGTCTACCGAACACCCCTAAACGAACGGGCATGCCAGAGCAGCGAACATAGTCATCTTGCAAGGACTTAAGCGCGGACTGGGGGAAGCAAAAAAGAAGTGGGTCGAAAAGCTACACAACACTCTGGGTATACAGAACAACACCATATTCAATGACTAGGGAAACACATTTTTGACTAACATACGAGAATGAGGTGTTCATCCCCATAGAAATCAGGTAACCCTCTAGGAGGTTCGAATCCCCTCTCGATGAGGAAATGAATGATTGGGCCTTGAGACAAGAACTTGACTGAGTCGAAGAAATCCGATCGGGTGCATCTCTTCACGAGGCTGTGCTAAAACAACAAATAAAGTTGTGACATGACGCCAAAGTCATAAAATGAGAATTCCAGGTCGGCACTCTAGTCCCGTGGAAAAATCAGTAAAATTCTCGTGATGGAAATTTGGCCGCCCACTGGGAAGGCCCCTACTGTGTCCATGAAAGAATGGGAAACGAGGTATATTACCTCAAACACCTAAGTAGAGAACACCCGCCTCGACCATGGAATGTTGAAAAGCTAAAACAATATTATAGTTAAGTTCCAAATGAACAAGTAGGCTTAACTGTTGGCCTGTCCCCTCGAAGAACGACCGGATTTGCTCGACAACATAGGCACAATTGAGGTACAATCAGTGCATGTAAAAGAAAATGGCAGACTTTTTCTCATCGAAAGGTCAAAACCTTAGTCTAATGAGGAAACCTTGACCAGCTCCTCTATCAAAGTTCCAATCAAGCAGAATGCCCAGTTCGCGATGGAGCCGTTCATGCCACCAGAACAAGGCCTCGAATGCGACCTTATTCTCGTAATCTGACGGAGCCCCAAATCTGTCCCCTCGACACATATCCACTTATTGTTAATCACGAGTAAGGTCGAACACAAATCTCCACAAACACGATTACAAGTAAAGTCTGTTTGTGGGTGAGATCTAGGGAAGAAACTTTCTGGTAACATGGAAAAGTAAGGAATATTTTTAAACAAACCACCCATTCTGGATGGTTCTAACTATGACCTATGGAAGCCTCGTATGGAAGCTTACAGAAAGTCCTTGGATAGTAGGGTTTGGAAAGCTTTTTTGAAAGGATGGACACATCATGTCATTATTGGAGAAGATGATTAACCTACTGGTGAGGTGAAGCCCGAAGAAGATTGCTCAAAGGAAGATGATGAACTAGAACTTGGAAACTCAAAAGCCCTAAGTGCTATATTGAATAGAGTGGACAAAAATATCTTCAGAGTGAACAATACGTGTGAAGTAGCCAAAAATTCTTGGGAAATCCTCAGAACTACTCATGAAGGCACTTCCAAAGTTAAGATGTCAAGGCTGCAGCTACTCACTAGTAAGTTTGAAAATCTAAAGATGAAAGCAGAAGAGAGCATATAAGAGTTTCACATGAATGTTCTTGAAATAACTAATGCATGAAGTGCCTTGGATAAGAGGATACCAGAAGAAAAGCTAGTAAGGAAGATCCTCAGATCTCTACCTAAAGTGATTTGACATGAAAGTGACAGCCATTAAAGAAGCTTAAGAAATCAACAATATGAAAGTGGATGAACTGGTTGGTTCTCTACAAACATTTGAGCTGGGAATCAATGAGAGGTCTGACAAGAAGCCTAAGAGCATAGACTTCAAGTCCAACACTGAAGAAATAGACGAGGAAGATAATTATGGGAAGAAAGCAGAAGCTAAGGAAAGACCTACTCAAGGAAGATAATTAAGGTGTTATGAATGCGGAGGTTTTGGTAACATCAAATCTGAATGTCCAACCTTCCTCAAAAGACAAATAAAAGGACTGAATATACTCTAGTAAGATGAGGATTCTAAAAATGAGGTGGAAGAAGAATCAGCCAAATATGTAACAGCTCTAACTGGTACCTATGTTTTTGATAGAGACTCATGTGATGAAGAATTGACCTTTGAAGAATTGGCTGCTACATACAAGGAACTATGCATTAAAAGCATTGAGGTATTTCAGGAGAATGAGAAGCAGAAAAAGCTCATAATCCAACTGCAAGACAAAAAAGAAGCTAGAAAGTGAAGTGATTGTGCTGAAGTCTGATCTTGACAAAATGTCCAAATCTATTAAGATGCTAAACAGTGGATCTGAGACACTGGGTAAGATACTTCAATCTAGAAGAGTAGTAGGAGACATGAGTGGTCTGGGATACAAGGGAACAAAAGAGTATTCTACAGAACCTGCTCAAATACATGTTGAATCAAAGATGTCGAATCAAATGTTTCAACATCACATAAGAAACAACTACAAATAGCCTAACAGAAGACCTCAATATTGGAGATGTCATTTCTGTGGAAGACATGGTCACATAAAGCCTTTCTCCTTCAAACTGTATGGTTACCCCAACCCTACACCACCAATCAAATGTGACTCATGCCATCCCAAAGAAACAATGGATTCCCAAAGCTAATAATTCATGTTTCTTAGCTCACACGTCACCAACAATGAAGACCATAAAAGATTGGTACTTTGACAGTGGATGCTCAAGGCATATGAAATGAGAACAAAACTTACTGGTCAATATTCAAAATCATCCATCTGGATATGTCAACTTTGGAGATGGAATGAAGGGTGAAATCAAGGGATCATGGAAGATAAACCACACAAAATTTCCTAACATTGAAGGTGTATTACTTGTCAAAGGGTTAACTTCCAACCTAATTAGCACAAGTCAACTATGTGATCAAGGATTTAATGTGAACTTCACAAAAGATGAATTTATTATTACAAATAAGAAGGGTGAAGATGCTATGAGAGGTATAAGAACCAAGGACAATTGTTATCTATGGGTTCCCTAAGATAAAAGTTATCCCACTTGTGTTGAGGTCAAACAAGTTAAAGGTAGGAGTTTCCAGAAGAAAAATAAAAATCTAAGGTCAACTAATCACAATATCCTAAGGGATGTCATGACATCATATAACTCTGCAAAAGTTAATGATCAGTCTGCTGAAAGAAGAACAATGGATATGGCCCATAAATTTTCTAAAATGAAGTTAGTCAACTGTTATTCAAGAGAATGAAATGTATATGAAATTTCAAGGAGAGAGGAATGAATATGTTTGCTAAAGAAATAATAGCAATTGAAAGCGTGGGGGAACATCATTAAAGGGCTTGAATTTTCAAAATATCACTTAACTATGTTGAAACATGAGGTGCAACTGTCGCACCCCAAAATTTTCCCTCCTCATTTTACTTCAATGGCGTATTTTCATCGTAGATATTCATTCACTATGATGGGATCAAAGTACTCTTACCTTCCCAGTTTCCATCAAATTGTGGGATTTGGTTGTATTTTTAGTCAATCGAAGATGGCTCTCGTATTCTCTCTTTTTTGTTTATTCAATTACCAAGACTTCTTGGGCCTCAAGACATCTCAACTAATTATTTGTTCAAGACATCTCGATTAATTATTTGTTTTATCATAGGGTTCAGAAGAGGTTCTATGGGGGATTTTCATGAAAAGGATTTTGTTGAGTTTCTAAGAGAATTTTTGGTTTATTATTGATTCAATATTTTGACTCAAGCTGTCATGGAGTAGAATTTGGAACTCAAAAGGAAATACATTTGTTTTTTTGGAATTCAAGTTCATTAGAGGGAAAGATGTTTGTTTTTGGAATTCAAGTTCATTAGAGGTAAATTACTTGTTCTTTTGAATTCAAATTCATTAGAAGGAATATTTTTTTTTGTAAGGTGTTTATTTGGTTCATAATGGGTACATTACTCGTTTCAAGCAAAGAAATTCAAAGTTTAAGATTAATTTGAAAGGAAGCGGGGATTCCATCATTCTTTTGAGTCCAATATTCATATTTTCATTCAAGTGCCATATGGATGTCATTCATGTTTATTGTATTTATTTGTCCCAATTTCTATAAAGTTTTACAATGCCATTTTGCAAGGAGAAAATGGAATTACAAGCTCAAAAGTGAAAGCACAAGTTGTTTCATTACAATTTGATTACAAAATTCAAGTTACAAAACATTACAAATGTTCAAATCCTATATCTAATGCTACAAGTTTTTCTAAGGTTTGTCCCAAGATTTTGAATGGATCTTTGTCCTCGTTCAAGCTTCCAAATGACCACGGTTTCAATGCTTGCTTCAAGGCATCTATTTGGTTCCTTCAAGCTCATCCAACAGTACATGAAATCAAAGAAAAAAGTGTTAGTACATAAACATAACAAGGATTTTTCACAAGAGCTTTTAAGTGTAACAATCTCATCATTAGGTAATTCTGGCAAGAATCAGGTTTAAAGAGTTTTAAATCATACCAAGCCTCATAATCTAAGTTCAAGATTAATCATTGGTTTAAAGGGAGCTTCATTTGCAAATCACAAAGTAAATTGGTTCACAAAAGAGGCTATAACTCAGTTTTTTATCATGGTTATATTGCAGCAAGCAAAGTAAAAGGTTTTCAACCCAAAAACATTATGGTTATCAGCACAGTAGAGAGCAACAGTGAGCCAGCAGCAGACAAAACCCAAAATGTCAAGACAGTAAAGCCAATTGAAAAAAGCACAGCAGGTTTAGGGTCAAAAGCAGTAGAACAAGCAACAGGCAACACAGAACAACAGAGAAGTATCAGAGAAAGTAAATGCTAGTTCCAAAGACAATTAAAACTAAGTTTCACCAAGTGATAAAGAGGCAACAGAAGCAAAAACATCCAAGCCAGCCTTAGTTCAAAACAAAAACCAACCGAATACCACAGCCTTCTTAGTTCCAAATAGAAACTACAACAAAAAACCAGAAGCCAAACAGATAACCAAGGTAGCCAAGTTCCAAAACCCAAAAAAAAGCCAAATAGATAACCAAGGTAGCCAAGTTCCAAAACCAAAAAACCAAACAGATAACCAAGGTAGCCAAGTTCTAAAACCAGAAACAATAGACAGAGGCAACAGAAACCAAAAATCACAAAACCAGCAAGCATATCAACCCTAACAAAAACATAGCCGCAACAAACCCTAGCCCTAGATTTAAAGAAAACCCTAATTGATTCATCACTTTCCTACCCAGATTAACCCTTCAGAGATATTTTTTCAGAAATCATCATAGCTTCTGAACAGAGAAAGAAGACGAGTTAAAGACAGAAAACAAAAAGAGCAATCTCACCCGAAAGGTTTCTGGTCGAGTCATTGAGGAGATACAGGCTCCATTCGTTTTCCTTTTCCATTTTAAGCCATCATCGTTTCCATTTCTGCATCGTAACCGCTTCAAATCGTCAAAACAGAAACCTAGGTTTCCGATTTTTCCCTTTAGATTTAGGGCTCAAATCTGCAAAAAAATCAGAAAATAGATAACAGATTAGTGATCAGGGGTAAGAGACGAAGCGAAAGAGCCAAAAAATTAGAGCTTCTGGGCCACGCCGCCGCCGTCACCGCCGTGAGGCGATTTCCGGCGTGGCTGCCCTTCAGCTTTCCGATGAGAGGATTCCATCAGAAAACAAGAGAGAGGTTGGAGCGTATTCTTTAGAGAGAGAGAGAGGATCGTAAATAATGAAAGCTGACTTTGGTTTTGGCTGTCAGTTTTGCTAATCTCTTTCTTATTATTAAAATACATATTATTAAAACAAGCTCAACGTGTTAGAATTAGTTAGTGTTTTTTTTTGTTTGGCTAACCCGGGCAGTGACACTTGTCACTGTCTGATTGGTCCCTTTGTCATCCAATATGCATAGATCTATGGTAGTACCTGTGTTGCCTCTTTTTCAGCCACCGGATCTCAGGAAGTCCAGATCCAACACTTCAGATTGATGGTCCACAAAGGCATTCATGGAATCTCCCACATAAGACCCAGCTAATGGTGGGCTTGGGCTCTGCTTTACTTCCAACACCCCCTCCTTCAGCTTCAATCCAGGCCCATTTTCTCAACTCTTAACTTTTTAAATTTATTTTAATTTAATCATATTTGCAATTTAATTCGATGTACTAAATAATAATTAGTTATGGTAGTTTTTATTTGATAATTTATCGATTAAACTATTAGTTGATTTTTTATCAAATAGAAAAAATCTATTCTAATAATTATTTAAATTTCTAATTTTATTGTATGATAATTGTTTATTTATATGCTTATCTGATATATTCACTATCTCACACCTCACCCACAATTAATAAAAAAATAAGCAACTTCGATTTTCTTTTGATTGGCTCATAAGCCAATTTCTTAAAGGGTCTCATAGTTGGGGATGGGCATGGCCATCCTCACAAGGTTAATTAAAGCCCTTGTTACTTTAATTAATCATAACCCAAAAATATTATTGGTCCATATACCAATTTTCCATGCACCAGGGTTTCATGGTTGGGGATAGGAGCACTTATCCTCACGAGGTTAATTAAGTCCATATACTTAATTAACCATAACCCGATTCCACTCTTCATCTCCGCGCGTATCTCAAAAACACTTTCGTAATTAAAGTTCTAAATCTCGATCCAACGTCGAGTTTCTTTTTTCAAAATATTTTCATAAATAAATATTCTACTTCTCTCTCCTCCCAAACAAATGGTAGTCAGTCCTGTATCGACCTTGGACTGTATGTTTGATTTCTTAAATGAATCTATTAAGCAGACATTGTTTCACCTTATTATTCTTAATAAACTTTTTGGGTAGAAAAAGATGATTAGGATGTTTCTGTCCATTCATCCGAGTAATTGGGGCGTTAGCCGTTGAACGCTTATGGTCCAATACTCGTCTCCCACATAAAAATAAAACAACTCGTTCAAACTCTTTTATCGTTCAGATGCGATCATTAAACTCTTTTCTCACAAAGAGTACGCAATAGCCATTTCAAATACGAACGAGGACTTAAACTTTTCAACGCAACCAATTCAAACCTTTTGAGAGGAACTACGGAGTTTTGACTTTCCCATTGCACAAGGGAATACGTTGGCACACGGTTTCGAAACCGTGCCAAACTCAAAATAATAATAAACAAATTCCGTTTCTTTTATCTTTCGATTATAACTTAGAAATTAGCGAATATACACACACACTTAGAATTAAATGGGTCCCATCGAGTACGATGGAAGTAAGAGGTGCTAATACCTTCCTCTTACATAACCGACTCCCGATTCTATGTTTTTTTGGTCGTAGACCGCCTTATCCGCATCTGTGGGGTTTTATCTATATTTTCCCGTTCTTTTTGGAATAAATAAAATTAGGTGGCGATTTCACTTTTTTTGAAAATTAAAATGATTTTTGAAAAACGAGTTGCTTCAGTTGGCGACTTCACTGGAGACAATTGACTAAGCGTGTCAACCCTAGTTTAGCTTTTTGTATGTGTGTTTATTTTCGCTTGCTTTTTATTACTCTATTTTATGTTTATAATTTAGTCATTTATTTCCTATTGCTTTAATTATTACCTTGTTAATGTTTTATCTTGTGTGAGAATAATGGTTGGGATCATAGGAAAAGCCCACTACCAAGGCTATAGAACACATAAATTAGAGTGGTTGTGTAGTATTGATTTGCTAGACGGAAATGTCTTTTAAGTTGGCGCGAAGCCCACACCTAGGGGAGGTTCTTTCGAAGACATTATCACCGATTGCAAGTTATTTTTGCATTGACGATAGTGTTGTTAGAAGGGATTTTTCCCCTAGTTTTGACCTTTAAGGAAATCTAACCTTTGGGCTTTAAGAATGCTCAAATGAGACGTTCTTGGATATATCATCTAATCATAAATTTATTTGCGGTGAAAATGATATACCCAAGTTGGGATCAATGATTTTGAGTACCCCGTTCAGATCCTAGTATCGAGGGTTACGTTTGTTAGATCGTTAGACCTGCTTTGTCTATTCGGATAATGCGTAACTCTCCCTCAAACCAAATTCTCTTGAAAAAATATTGTAGTGTTGCAAGTATCAATTGCGATGCACTTCAATATTAGAATTTGTGTTTGTTGTATCAAAAACCCTAAGAGCTATCCTGGGGGGAATCGTTGGGTAGACGTCAAAACTATAACCAGCCATCCTAAAAAACATATTAATGTTGCATCACATTGCATTGCATCCATCATGCATAAAAATTAATCATCAACATTTATTTGTTCCATTTTTGCAGGAATCCTAAGGACTTGGTTCGCGTAAGCAAACAGTTAACAAATGGATGACAAAAGGCATACCAATCCAATCAAGGTCAAGATGCCGAAGTTGGAAGTTTTGTTAAGTTTGAAGGAAAAGGTCAAGAAGGCTGATATGACCACTTTCACCAGAAGATATGGTCATATTCTGAAGCTTTTGGATTCAAATGTTGATGTACGTGCCATGGTTGCTTTGTACCAATACTATGACTCTCCACTTCGACGTTTCACTTTTCAAGACTTTCAATTGATTGATAACACATTTTTATATAGCATATTTGATTTAATTTTCATAGATAATGTTAGTATTTTTATTTAATTATTTTGTTTTATTTCTATATTACGTTGGTATTTGAATTGTTTCAGGTATTTGCATTAAATAAGACCAATTGAGCAAAGAAATGATCTTTGAAAGAATTATCTAATTAAAGTGTGCAAGAAATGAAGGAGGGGTGTCCAAGCAAAAGGAAGGATTAAAATGATAAGAGATTTTTATGAATCTCAAGCCCAAAGCAAGCAGCCTAAGGCCCAAAACGAAGAGGTGACTCATAACACGCGTGAGACGCACGTCTCACTCCCCAATTCCACTTGAGGCGACCGCCTCAACTCCCCAAGGAAAGTGGGACGCCCGTCTCCTTCTGCCACGTCAGCCCTTGAAAATTTGTATAATTTGTTGAGACGACCGTCTCAAAATGGCAGTTGGACTTTGAGAAATAAATGGGACGCACGTCTCATTTAGTCCTGATTCTTTCGCGAAAATATATTTTGATTGGACGAGAAAGACGGAAACAGGGCAGTTACGAGGAACAAGTATAAAAAGGAATCAAAGTGACCAAGAAGGGGGCACTCTCCGTTTTTTGCTTCGTACTATTATTTTTCAGCATTATTTTGTATTTCGAGAATTCAAGCTATATTCTTCTTTCAGCAATTTGTTTCTAGTTTAAATTTTCCTTTCCTTTCAAGTACTAGCAATTATTTATTTCCAAGTTATAGTCAGAATAGTTTAAAATTTGCATTGGAGATTCAAGTACTTGTACCAGTTATTCTGAAGCACAAAGATTATTTCAATAATTTATATTATTTTAGGTTTTTATTTACTTGCTTTTATTTATACAATTAACTATTTGCATGAGATTTATTTGCCTGGATATGGAATTATTTACGCATGTTGAATACTTTAGTTTATACATGTCTATTTTTATAAATATGTCTGGCTAATTTAATTTGATATCTGTATGTAACTAGTTAAACTGAAAGGATCCGGAACAAACAGGCTTAATTATATTTCAGAAATAAACACTTTTTCTCGATTTAGATATCCAATTTAATTTATTAAAAAGGCTTAGAAACCAACAGAGCGAAAGTTTGAGGTTAATAAACGGACTAAGGTTAGAAACCAACAGCGTAGAGTTTGAGGTTTAAAACCGTATAGTGGATACTAGGTATTATTTTTAAAGATCTGAAAGCGTTTAAAACGATTAAACTTTATTTATTTTCAAAAAGTATTTTTAAAATCAATGGGATAGCGAGAGCATACATTAGAGTATAGACTTATAATCTGATTCAATAGAGCGAAAGTTTGAGATAAGATTTTTAAATAAATACTGTTTGCTAAAAAAGTATTATTGTCAGTTTGAGAAAATAAGCCAGTGGAAAGCCGGATTCTCTAGGTTAACGAATTACATACTGATATTCGCTTATTATTTCGACTAATTAAGTTTAATTACCCAAAAATTCCCCCAATTTATTTATTCAATAGCTATAGCTTTACACTGTAGTTTTAGGTTACGTTAGTTTGATTTATAGTCCCTTAGGTTCGATATCTTTTAAAACTACGCGATAGGGCTGTATACTTGCAGTCTCCCGATTAGAATAGACGATAAAGTCACAATCAAGTTTTTGGCGCTGTTGCCGGGGAACTATTTAAGTCGATATTGTAACTCTATTGTTACGAAGTATCGACTATAGCAACAATTTCCTTTCCCTCTGTGTATGCCAAATACTCGCCACAAGGCGGTCCTTTGCATATACAAATAAACGATATCGAGCGTTCTCTCAGAATAAGAAGACGAATTCAAGAGCATTGTGAACTCAACAATCTTCCTCCGTCTAAACTTCCGGATATTGACGAACTAAGAAGAATGGTTGAACCACCGCCTCCACCTCGTCCTCTTAAGGATTACGCAGTTCCTTCTCAAGCGGAACCTCACAACAGTATTGTTGCTCCTGCTATTGCTCGAAACGATTTCGAGTTGAAACCTTCGCTTCTTTCCGCCGTTCAGCAGAACCAATTTTCTGGATCTCCTACTGACGACCCGAACCTGCATCTGTCAGTGTTTGTGCAGTACGCAGACACTGTGAAAGCGAATGGTGTAAACCCCGAGGCGATACGATTGCGCCTATTTCCTTTTTCTTTAAGAGACAGAGCTCGCGCATGGCTCCAATCTCTTCCTTCAAACTCAATCACCACATGGGATGAGTTGAAGAAAGTCTTCTTGGCTAGATATTTCCCACCAAGTAAAATTGTTATGCTCCGAGCCAACATCAATGGTTTCAGACAAAAAGACAACGAATCACTCTTCGAAGCTTGGGAACGTTATAAGGACATGCTTAGACTTTGTCCTCATCATGGTTTAGAAGAATGGCTGATCATTCACACATTCTATAACGGTCTCTTGTATAATACAAGATTGACTATAGACGCTGCTGCTGGTGGCGCACTGATGGATAAACCATATTCTGAAGCAAATCAACTTATCGAAAGCATGGCTCAGAACCATTATCAATGGGGAAGCGAGAGAGTTAACGTAGAAAAATCTCAAACAAAAGGTGCCATGGTTGAAGTGAATAGTCTAGATCAAGTTAACGCTAAAGTGGAAGCTCTCACCCAAAAGCTCGAGATCTTACCGCCTCCCGCACTCTCAGAGCAGCTGCTCAAACTTGCTATTTATGTGGTTTTCAATCACATCCTACTCCGTAATGCCCACTTCTAACAGAGTTCCAGCTGAACAATTACGAGGAAATCCTTACAAAGAACACATATAACCCTGGTTGGAAGAATCATCCAAACTTTTCGTACAAAAGCAACAATGCGTTATACGCACCTGGACAAGCTCCTGCTATACGACCTAGTTATCCGAAAGCTATCCCAAATCACCCTAATAATGGACCTAATACATCAAATGCTCCCAGGAAGTCTAATCTTGAAATCATGATAGAACACTTCATTGCTACTCAATCCCAAACTAATAAAGATGTTCTAAATCAGAATTTACACACTAATGAGCAAATTAAACAATTATCTAATAAAGTTGACGCTTTAGCTACACATAATAAAATGCTAGAAACACAAATTTCTCAAGTAGCTCAACAACAAGCGGCTTCTGCTGCTCCAACTGGCTCATTTCCTGGACAGCCTCAACGTAATCCTAAAGGACATGCAAATGTTGTTATCTTAAGAAGCGGAACAAAGTATGATGGACCTGTAGATCCCAGAATCAGTAGCCCAGCTATGAAACAAAATTCTGTTAAACAGTATGAAATTAAAGATAAACCAGAAAAGGAAAATCAACAAGATAATAATGAAGATACCATACAAAAGGACGAACCCTATGTGCCACCACCACCTTATAAGCCTCATATCCCTTACTCTCAAAGGCTAGCTAAAACCAAGAATGTGGGGCAATTTAAGAAATTCGTGGATCTTCTGAAGCAACTTAATGTTACAATTCCTTTTATCGAAGCCATAACTCAAATGCCCTCCTATGCTAAATTCCTTAAAGAAATTCTATCTAATAAGAAAAAGCTAGAGGATAATGAAACTGTCACACTTACTGCTGAGTGTAGCGCGATAATTCAAAACACGATGCCTCCTAAACTCAAAGATCCTGGAATTTTCTCTATTCCATGTGTAATAGGTAAATTTTTCATAGATAAAGCTTTATGCGATTTAGGAGCTAGTATCAGTGTAATGCCGCTATCCATATGCAAGAAACTTGACATGGGAGAACTAAGACCAACCAAAATGTCCGTTCAATTAGCATATAGGTCTGTTAAATATCCTGCAGGAGTTCTTGAGAATGTTCCTGTACGCATAGGTCAATTCTATATACCAACTGACTTCATCATCATGGACATAAGAGAAGACGAAGTTACCCCAATCATTCTAGGAAGGCCTTTCTTAGCAACTGTCAGTGCAATTATAGACGTGAAACGAGGAAAACTTACCTTCGAAGTAGGAGAAGAGAAAATTGAATTTATCCTCTCTCAATTCCTGAAAGCACCTGCAATTGAAGACACTTGCTACTTTATGGATATCATCGATGAATGTAGAAAAGAAGTAGAACTTGAAAATAAAGACAAGCTCGATGAAAGTCTGGATAATAATCTAAGTGAATGTTTAGCTATAGCGCCAGATCCTACACAATGTTTAAGGAAACCAACCCTGGAACTTAAAACACTTCCTAAAAATCTAAGGTATGAATTCCTGGATTCTGAACTCGAACGACCAGTAATAGTCAATGCAGAACTTGGAGAAATCGAAAGTGAGAAACTATTACAGATTCTGAGGAAATATCCAACAGCTTTAGGATATAATATCACTGACCTAAAAGGAATAAGTCCCTCTATCTGTATGCATCGCCTTATGCTAGAAGAAGACTGTAAAACTTCTAGAGAACACCAGAGGAGACTAAACCCGATCATGAGCGATGTAGTGAAAAAGGAAGTGATGAAACTGTTAGAAGCAAGAATAATATATCCTATATCTGATAGAAAATGGGTTAGCCCAGTGCACGTTGTACCAAAGAAAGGAGGTGTAACAGTGGTTGAAAGTGAGAAGGGAGAAATTATAACCAAACATGTTGAATCCGGATAGAGAATGTGCATAGATTATCGAAAACTTAACAAAGCCACCAGAAAGGATCATTTCCCTTTACCATTTATAGATCAGATGTTAGAACGTTTAGCTAGACATTCTCATTTTTGTTTCTTGGACGGTTACTCAGGTTTCTTTCAGATACCAATTCACCCTGATGACCAAGAAAAAACAACTTTCACATGCCCCTTTGGCACCTTCGCATATCGACGAATGCCATTTGGTTTATGCAACGCTCTTGCAACTTTTCAAAGATGCATGATGGTAATATTTGCCGATTTTCTTGACAACATCATGGAAGTCTTCATGGACGATTTTTCCGTTTGCGGGCAAAATTTTGAAGAATGCCTAGAAAATCTAGAAAGGGTTTTAGAACGTTGTGTGAAGGTAAATCTAGTGCTTAATTGGGAGAAATGCCATTTTATGGTACAAGAAAGAATTGTATTAGGACACATCATATCTAAAAGAGGAATTGAAGTAGATTCAGCAAAAATCGAAGTTATTGAGAACCTTCAACCTCCAAAAACTGTTAGAGAAATACGAAGTTTTTTAGGACACGCCGGTTTCTATCGACGATTCATTAAATATTTCTCTAAGATAACTAAACCTTTCACTGAATTATTAATGAAAGACGTTGAATTCATCTTCGACGAAAAATGTTTAGAAGCGTTCAAAACACTAAAGAAAGCATTAATATCTGCGCCCATCATGCAAACCCCAGATTGGAATGAACCATTCGAAATAATGTGTGAAATTCCTGGCAGCAGATACGTGATGTCACAGAGAATGTTATGACACACTATCTGACACTCTATTAACAATTCACACAATAAATTTAAACTGCAGTAAAGAACACAATAAGTTGTTAACCCAGTTCAGTGCCTAACTACACCTACATCTGGGGGCTACCAAGCCAGGGAGGAAATTCACTATTAGTAGAATTAATTCAGGAATAAACCAACCAGTTTATCTCCTTCACTTAAAAACCTACCCAATGCAACTTCAATCTAAGTCCTACTTAGACCTGAGTTCCTACTCACTCCCCCTCAATCACAGCAGTGATATCAACCTATTGAATAATTGAATTGTGAAGACACACTTCAATAAACCATCTTGATTTTGCTTCACAGCTTTAATCAAGAGACAAACACTCGTGCTTCAAAGCTTTGAGTGATAAACTACCCTTACAAACAAATCCTAGTCCAAGGCACTTATCAATTGATAGTTGCTTGACTCACAAGAGAAACTAGAATTACACAAATAACAACCTGCTATATCTTTAATAAATTCCAGAGGCGCAGCAGCAGTTGCTTGTCTCACAAGAGATACTAGAATTACACAAAATACAACTGTTAAAACTCCTAACAAGGGCAAAGAAGATAAGGGTTGAATTCCTTTATAGAAGCAATAAACTTCGCTTTGGCTTCCATAAAGATAGTGGGTTCACTTAATTTAATCCTAAAAACATGGTTTGTTCAACAACCAATTTAGGTTTAACTAAGATTAACCTAGCAGCCACGTGAGCATGCATTCTAGTAATAGAAAAACATAATATAGCAGCTCAACAAACTTCCTGAAAAGTCTCAGAAAACAGATTCTCAGAAAATGTCACATCAATGTCATAACATCCGTATGACATCGATATTTTCTCGCAATTTAAGCCTTTTAGCTTCCAGCCGAAATGTTTTAAACATCCTTGTCAAGTAGGATTTATCTTCAATCTCTCGAATGTCATGACATTTATCAAGACATGTCATAGCCTAGTTTTACCAAAAAGTAATGCCAACCTAAAACACTAACAAACTCCCCCTTTGGCACATTTTTGGCTAAAACTACTTAAGTTATCAGAGTACCTATGCAGCAGAAGACAAACTAGTTCTAAGCTATCCTAAGCTTAAAGAAACTAGAACCTAGAGATAAGATAAATTCTACCCATACAGAATTCCCACAATTCCCACAATTGCCCATATACAAATTTAAACATGTCATAGCTTCCAAAAATCCCACCACCAATCACACAAGAGTTCTTCTCCCCCTTTTTAGCCACAAAGGGGCCAAAGGAAACAATACAAGTACCCCAACTGTCAAAATATAATTAAGTACTAGCATTTTTAAGAGTTACATCTCTGTCAAGAAACAATACAATCATCCAAATTTAAAAAAATGGGAAAATACAAAGCAATTGACAGAACAAGAAACAACAAACAGAGGCAACAAAACACAGGAACAAGGCACAGGAGTACAACTTCAAGTGCTTTCCTCTCCAGAAGAAGCACTGTGGAAGGAAACATCTTCAGAACCTTCTTCACCAGCAGTTGCTTGATCAGCCTCAGCATCTTCATCCATATTAGCAGCATAATCATCACCAACAGGCCCTTCTTCCTCAACCTCTGTGTCTCTCTCCTTTTCAAGTGTAGAGATCAGTCTTCCACTTTGCTTCCTTGCTTCAAGCTCCTTGTGTTACTTTAGCACAAGAATGATATTTGCCTTTCGAGAATTTTCTTTGACACTTGATGTCTCAAGAGATGTCATGACAATATCGGGACATGTTTGCCTTGAAAGAGCTTGTAATGAAATCCAAAAGCAGGAGCCCTTTTGCAAATTAAATCTCTCACCAAGAATGTCCGGATATCGATCAACTATAATTCCACATGAGGGAGGGAAAGGCTATTGGTCCCTTAATTGCATAACTTTCAAAGATGTTTAAGGGTTTGCTCAAAGATATAATTGCCATAGTCAAATTTTGCTTTAGTGCCAACAAGAAAGATGAATCGCCTGCACTAATGGAGATGGTAGACTGTGGTTTGTTGGAACCCGCTTAGCCCTATCTTGTGCAAGATAGCAAACTTAACACTTAGTTTTCTCGGCGCTAGTTTTCCTCTCATTGGCCAATGTTTCACTTGTTTAGCGTGATAGTGTGGTGATTTGGTCATCATTGTTCTAGCTCAGTTGAGCTTCATCCGATCTTTCCAAGTATTTGTTGATTATACTTGGGAAAATTTCACCCTTCCTCCGACATAGACAGTTTTGAAATCACCGACCTTCCATCAAGACAACCATTTGACAAGTTCACAATGAACTCCTTCACCAACACTTATAACAATTTGAGAACTTCACCACGCTCATCAACCCACTTTTTGATCGATCAATCACATCCTTGCATTCAAGAGCACTTGTATTCGCCCTTTCAATGCAATTTCTTCAACACACATATTTCCACCGTTAGCATTCTCGTGATGGTGGAAAGAAATGTTGTCAATTGCCACTTGTGGACTTTGGACAGCTCAAAGAAAAGGCTTTTTCGGATGAATGTCTCGAGACATTCTCTTCGACATTAAAATCGAATCATCATCATGTTCGAGGGTTCTGTGACTTCCTCATCTTTAAAATTTGGGTTCTTTTGGCTTAGAGATACCTCCAATCTTCACCTTACTCTTCCTTTGAAGTTCCAAACTGTCTTTCCTGCATTTTTCTTCGCTTTGTTCTCAAATCTAGGAGTCTTATGAGCAATTTTAGCAACCTTTTTCTCGAAAGCGTAACTTGAATAGCATTGTGCTTCCTTTCCTATTCATTGCCCTCTTAGCAATGCTGGATGAACTTTGCTATGAGGTCATTATCGAGAATTCTCATCTAGATTGATGATATGAAAATCAACATTCGATTAGTGTTTTCTCGTAAGAATCTTCCAGTTGTCATCACTTGTTTTTCCGAATTTCTTCAAGAATGCTATAGATATTATCGCAAATAGCGTGAGATTTAACAGAGGTACAATGTTCTGGGGATTCCTCAAGAATCTCATCAGAAATCTCATTCTCATTAGCAGCAGGGGATTCAATATTGTCATCTTTACACCCTTCAGAAACTGGAGCAAAAGGATTTACATCATTCTTGACAGGAGAATCAACATGATCACCAGATGTCTTGACATTCTCATTGACATCTGGATCAACTGCTAAACTAGGGCTAGCAGACTTATGGTTCGTAGGGACCAAATCCTGTGCATGTATTGATTCTCATTTAGGATACTAGTCACTATCCTAGCTATGGCCTCATGCACTGACCTAGACCCCTCTCTGTTCACTAGTTCTGGAGGAACTGAAGATGATGGTATAGAAGTCTTACCAGAAGGAGATGCTTGTGACCTTCTTGCATTCCTTGTGCGTAACTTCTTGACTTTTTCTGGGTCAGTGGCCATTGCACGCAGCGGAGTAACCCTCAGTGCTTCAGCTTGCATGGCTTCAGCATTTGCCCTAACTTCAGCCATGGAGGGAGATGAAGATCCAGATTCTTGAGATGAAGAAGATGATGAAGACATATTTTGCTGATGGCTTTTGAGAGAATGAGAGCGAGAGTAGCAGAGGGTTTCGTGGTTTCTTTGGATGAAGAAAAGTGATACTACTTTCAAATGAAGAAACTATTATATGTGGGAGTCTCTTCCTATTCTTGGACCTTTTTAAAATAATATGAAAATAATTAAATAACCCACTTATAAATAATTGAAGTAAAAGGTCCCTTTCATCCCTTGTTGTAAGCACAGTTAATTGCTACAACTCCTCATATTGACAAATACCCAATTTGCCCCTTAAAGACTTAAACTGACTAGCCTCAAGAGTTTTAGTAAGAATGTCACAAGACAATGTCATGGCATCCGTATGACATTGTACTCTCAAGATCCGCTTCATCCGATCATCGAGAGTAATTGCTACCAATGCTATGTATTCACTTCAACATTGTATAAGGACACACGCTTTGCTTGTCGATCCAAGAAGTAAGATTGTTTCTCAAGAAGAAACATCCTTCCAAAAAGCTTTTACACAAGCTTTGATCAACACTTTCCCCACTTGTTTTCTTGGACAACTTCAAATGTGTAGGAGCAGGAGTCCTTTTATGGAAGCCATTCTTCATTCCAATTTTCTTGACAAAATTCCTTGCATACTTGCTCTGTGGAAGGAGTGTTGAGTCTTTCATCTGTGAGACTTGCAATTGGGTGCCAAAATGTCTCACTATTGTGTCTGACATTCCTCCAAATACTATGTTATTAACATAAATTTTAGGCACCATGATCTTTCCTCCTTCATTTTGGACAAAGAGGATTTTATCCAAGACTTCTCTCCTATATCCTTTGACAGTAAGGTGCTTGGTTAGCCTTTCATACCAGATCCTAATACCTTGCTTCAGTTCTTTAGAAGTGGTCAGATGTCTAGACATTAAGTGTGACATTCTGATTTCCTGTCCAGCCTTATACTTACCACAGATTCTCCCTTTATCAATGTGAAATCTTGGTATCCTTCTGACTCCCTCTATGGAACCGATCCTTTTCATTCCTCTGAGGTGTAAATGATCAAGTTCTTGGTGCCACAACTTTACTTACTCTTCATCTTTGTCTGTAGAACACATAGAAGACAAAGTGGTGTTCTCAGATTCCCACAAGTAGTAGTTGTCCTTTGATCTGACTCCTCTCATAATCACTTCTTATTCATCATTGATTACAAGACATTCAGACTTAGTGAAGTTGACTGTGAATCCCATATCACATAGCTGACTTATGCTAATGAGATTAGTAGTCAAACCTTTACAAGAACACCATTCTGTGTTTGGAACCTGCACTAATTTGAGTTTCCAACACCTTTGATTTCTCCTTTAGCTCCATCTCCAAAAGTAACAAAGCTGGTAGAATGACATTTAACATCATTAAGAAGATTCCTGTCTCCAGTCATATGCTTAGAGCACCCACTGTCAAAGTACCAATCTTCCTTGGCAGACACTCTAAGAGAAGTGTGAGCTACCAGAGCTACAGTCTTCTTCTTCCACTGTTGAGTGTATGATACCCTGTTGGTCTTAGGCTTCATATAGGAACCTTGGTTAGGATATCCATGTAGCCTAAAGCAAAAAGATTTTATGTGACCAAACCTTCCACAATAATGACATTTCCATCTTTGAAACCTTTTGTTCATGTTTCTATGATTTTGATGTTGAACCCAATGTTGTGACATCTGTTTTGACATTGGTTTATTAGGTCTGTTCCCCTTTTTGTTGTCAACAAATTTATTAGCCTCCACATATCCCGAGCTGCACTGCTTTTCTCTTGTGGTGTGACATCTTCTTTGACATTGACTTGCCAGGTTTGTTTTTCTCCTTGTTATCAGCAAACCTTTTTGTAGCCACATATCCTGAGCCATATACATTTCCTGTTGTATGCTGTGACAATTGTTTTGACTTTGGTTTCCCATGCCTCTTCTTCTTTATGTCACTAATAGGTTTCTTTTCTGCCACATATCCAAGACCATGCTTATTTCTGATTTTGTCCAAGTCAAGGATTTCTTCCAATTTATCGCCCAAGAGTTAGCATTTGACAGATTTAGTCATCGCTTGAATTCAACACTAATCACATTAAGATGACCTATAGTGACGTGTTTTCCTTCTCTCAGCTTCCACTCACATTTTCGCTTTCTCGACCGCCACTCGCCGACACACTTCACCACTCGATACACAACTCTCAGGTATCGCAAGTTCTTCAAATGACTTCCTCATCACTAGAATCCATATCGATTGCACACCCAAAAGCGGACAAGTTTGGCCTTCTTCCCTTCACGAATCACCATCGCACAGTGATGTCATCCCTTTTTGCTTCTTTAGAAAGGTGACATTCGCCTAATATGTCCATATCCTTCACAACCATGACATCGATTTTCGCTTGACTTCCTTTTCTTCGACTTGGATCTTTGTTGGGTCATAAGATCCGCCAATGTCGATGAAATGTCTTTGACATTGACCTTGACTTTGGATCAACCCCTTGATGAGTCTGCTGAACCGCCCAAAGATAGCTATAGTCAGATATTTCTTCATCATCCACCCATCCTCTTCAAGATTGACACAAGTGCTATGCCTTGTTCTTCCGTTTCATCGATTCCCATCTCAAAAGTCATAAGAGATCCAATAAGTTCTTCAACCTTCAAGGATGTCTGAGCCTCTTCTATTGCGCCACCACATTGCAAATCTTTAGTGGATCCGAGAATCTCACCTTTTCCCGACATCTTTTCACCAAGTGCCCGAGGTGTTGGCAACCAAGATATTCATGTGAAAATCATAAATAGTCTCATCTTCTTTCATCTTCATTCTCAAATTTGGTAGTGAGCATCTTGACATCTTCACCTTGGATGTCCCATCATGAGTAGTTTTGAGAGTGTCCCAAACATCCTGGCCATTGATGAACTAGTCTCAAGATATTTTTCAACCATTGAATAAGGCATTCAATGCGTTGGTTCTCTTTCTGCCCATTCCTCCTCAAAGCCAGAGTCCCATTCAGCTTGGTGGATGTCCATCCTTTGCGCCTCCAAGCTTTAATATCCATCGATCTTAAAGGCAACCATACAAGTTTCAAGAATCATATTAGACTCATCCGAAGAGGTCTACTTCCAAATCCTCCTTCCTTATCCATTATGCAAGAAACTATTATCCCTATCTCACCCGAAATGCCGGTGGCCAATTTCCTCGGCGAGACATGATGTCACAGAGAATGTTATGACACATCTCGACACTTATTAACAACACACAATAAATTTAAATAAAGAAGAACATAATAAGTTGCACCCAGCCCTGTCCAACCACCTGGTGCCGTGAGGAAACTATTAGTAGAACCCACAACCAACCACTTATCTCTTCAATCCACTCAACTGCAACTAAGTCCCACTTAGACCGAGTTCCACTCATCAAAAAGTTGATATCAACCTATTGAATATTGAATTGTGAAGACACTCAATCAACTATCTGATCTTGCTTCAAAGCTTTAATCAAGAGACAACACTGCAGTTCAAAGCTTTGAGTGATAAACTACCTTACAAACAAATCCTAGTCCAAGGCACTTATCAATTGATAATTGTTGGCTCACAAGAGATACTAGAATTACACAAAATACAACCTGCTAAAACTCCTAACAAGACAAAGGTGCAGCAGAAGATAAGGTTGAATTTTTTAGAGCTCGAATCAGTTTTCCATAGCTGGTTCACTTAATTTAATCTAAAACATGGTTTTTCAACAACCAATTTGTTTAACTAAGATTAATCCAGAGTTACGCGAGCATGCATTTTAGCAACGAAAACATATATAACACTCAAACTTCTCGAAAGTTCAGAAAAACAGATTTGAGAAACACATCAATGTCATAACATCCGCATGACATCGATATTTTCTCGATTTCAAAGCTTTTAGCTTCATTCGAAGCCGTTTTAAACATCTCAAGTGATTTAACTTCATCTCTGAATGTCATGACATTTATCAAGACATGTCATAACCTAGTTTTACCAAAAATTAATGCCAACCTAAAACACTAACAATGTGTGACGCGAGTGACTACGCCGTAGGAGCTGTCTTAGGACAACGAAAGGATAAAAGACTCCACGTCATATATTACGCAAGTAGAACCTTAGATGAAGCGCAAATGAATTATGCCACAACCGAGAAAGAATGTTTAGCAGTGGTCTTCGCGCTAGATAAGTTTCGTTCCTATTTGGTAGGATCCAAAATAATCATCTACACTGATCATGCTGCTATTAGATATTGTTAGTGTTTTTAGGTTAGCATTAATTTTGGTAAAACTAGGATTTAGCAATGTCATGATAGATGTTATGACATTTAGAGATTGAAGATAAATCCTACCTGCTAAGGATGTTAAAAGACATCAGAATCGAAGCTAAAGTCAGGCCGGAAATTTCAAAAAAAATCGATGTAATAATGTATATTATGACATTCAAGGTGACATTCTGCTCGCAGAACTGCTTGTTCCTAGATTTTTCAGAAGTTTGTTGAGCTATTAAATATTGTTTTTCTGTTATTAGAAAGCATGCTCACGTGGCTGCTAGGTTAATCTTAATTAAACCTAAATTGGTTGTTGAAAAGACCATGTTTTTAGGATTAAATTATGAACCCTAGCTATCTTTATGGAAGCCCAAACCAAGTTTCGTGGATCGCTTCTATATAAGGAAAAGAACCCTTACTCGCTGTAGCGCCTTTGAATGTATTGAAGAGATAGCATTGTGTTTGTGTAACGTTAGGATTTGTAACATTGGTATTGTGTAATTTAGTTTCTCATGAGCCAAGCAACTATCAATTGATAAGTGCATTGGACTAGGATTTGTCTGTAAGGGTAGTTTATCACCAAAGCTTTAAAGCACGAGTGTTTGTCTCTTGATTGAATCTTGAAGCAAGATCAAGATATTTTATTGAATTGTGTCTTCACAATTCAATTAGTCAATAGGTTGATATCATCTGCTGGATCGAGGGGAGTGAGTGGGTACTCGATCTAAGTAGGACTTAGGTTGAAGTTGCATTGGTAGGTTTTATGAAGGAGATAAACCGGTGGTTTATTCCGAATTAATTCTACTAATAGTGAATTTCCTCCCCGCTTGGTAGCCCCGATGTAGGTTTGTTGAACCGAACCGGTGAACAACTTATTGTGTTCTTTATTGCTTTCAGATTTATCGGTGAATTGTTAACATAGTGTCGACATCGGTCATAACATTCTCTGTGACATCACGATCCGCGTGAATTTCAATTGGCATCGAGGTGCACCGCTTGTTATTTCGGGTGAGATCTAGGGATAATAGTTTCGCGAATGGATAAAGAAGGAGGATTTGAGGAAGACCACCTATTCGGATGGGTCTAATTATGATTACGGAAACCCGTGATGGTTGCTTCTTAAGATCAGGACATTAAGGCTTGAGATGACAAAGGATGGAAACATCCCACCAAGCTTGAGAAAGATGGACTACCGCCTTGAAACCCGAGGAGGAATGGAGCAAAGAGGAAGAAGAGCTAGCTCGGGAACTCTAAAGCATTAAATGCTCGCTCAATGGTATTGACAGAACATCTTCAGACTGGTCCATCAATGTGAGCTGGCCAAGGATGTTTGGGACACTCGTAACTACTCATGAGGGACATCCAAGGTGAAGATGTCAAGACTTCAGATGCTCACTACCAAATTTGAGAATTTGAAGATGAAGGAAGATGAGAATATTCATGAATTTCACATGAATATTTTGAAATTGCCAATGCCCTCAGAGCACTTGGTGAAAGATGTCAAGAGAAGTCGTGAGAAAGATTCTTTATCCTTGCCTAAGAGATTTGCAATGAAAGTCACCGCAATAGAGGAGGCTCAAGACATCAAAGACTGAAGGTTGAAGAACTTATTGGATCCCTTATGACTTTTGAGATGGGAATCTGAACTGTTGACAAGAAAACAAGAGCATAGCACTTGTATCCAACATCAAGAAGGATGCAAGGTGGAAGATGAAGAGAAGATATCTCAAGCTATAGCATGCTTGGAAGACAGCTCAACAAACCGATCAGAGGGTTGATCCAAAGTCAAGGTCAAATGTCAAGGACATTCCATCTCGACATTAGCGATCTTATGACCAGAAGATCCAAGTCGAGGAAAAGGAAGTCTAGGCAAGAGAATCCAATGTCATGGATGTGAAGGATTTGGACATATTAAAGTCGAATGTCCTACCTTTCTTAAGAAACAAAAGAGAGGAATGAATGTTACTTGGTCCGATGGTGAATCAAGTAATGATTCTCAAGAGGAATCACCAAACTTGTCACCGCATCTTCTCGAAAGTGGCAACCCGATAATGACTCTAGTGATGAGGAAGTGACCTTTGAAGAACTTGCGATACTTACAAGAAACCTGTATCGTAAGTGGTGAAGTATGTCAAGAAATGAAAAATAGAAAAGCGATTGAGAAGTTGGAGGCGTAAAATGAAGTCGAAGTCGAGAAGAAGGAAAATACAATCACTATAAGTCATCTCAACAAGGAGATTATAGTGTTGAATCCAAGCTTGATCACATGACTAAGTCTGCCAAGATGTTGACAATGGGACCGATAAGTCGGAAGAAATTCTTCACTTGGACAAAATGCTAGAAATAAGTGTGGTCTAGGATATGTGGTGAAAAGGAACCTCGTTAGTGACAAGAAAAGAAGAGGCATGGAAACCAAAGCCGAGCAGATGTCACAATGTAAAACAGAAATGTTCCTCGCTCAGACATGTAGATGCAAAGAAATTTGCGATAACAGAAGAAGACTGCATCTAATAGGCCAATGTCAAAGCAGATGTCACAACATCAGCCAACATCAAGATCATAGAAACATGAATAAGAAGTTTCAAAGATGGAGATGTCACCATTGTGGAAGGTTTGACACATAAAACCCTTCTCGCTATAGGTTACATGGTACCCTAATCGACTCTATGTTGTTTAAGAACATCAAAGTACCTACACTCAAAGGAAGAAGAGGATCAAGATTAATAGCACATACCTCTCTCGAGTGTCCGCCAAGGAAGATTGGTACTTTGACTGGGTGTTCCAAGCATATGACCGTATAAAAACCTCTCAATAATGTCAAACTCACTCACCAAATTTTGTTACTTTGGAGATGGAGCTAAAGGAGAAATCAAAGGTGTTGGAAACTGGACCGCCTCGAGTTCCAAATCTAAATGGAGTGTCACGGTAAAAGGCTTGATCGCTAACCTCATAAGCATAAGTCGCCTATGTGATATGGGATTTAAAGTCAACTTCACCAGTCTCGAATGTCTTGTAATCAATGATAAACAAGAAGTGGTTATGAGAGGAGTCGATCAAAGGACAATCTACATGTGGGAATCGAGAACACCAACCTCTCTTCTGTGCTCTATGCACAAGGATGAAAAGGAGGTAAAACTATGGCATCAAAAACTTGGACATCCGTGATCTCGTAGGGATGAAAAGATCATCACTATGGAGGTCGCCAGAGGATACCAAACCCATATTGATGAAGGAAGAGTCTGGTGAATGTCAAGTTGGAAAGCAAACCGTAATGTCACACCCAATGTCTAGACATCCGACCACTCCTGCAGTGCCGAGCCGCTACATATGGATTTGATGGGGCCTATGCAAGTTGAAAGCCTTGGTGGAAGAATATGCCTATGTTGTTGTGGATGACTTCTCCAGATTTACCGGATAAACTTCATCAAGGAAAATCGATGTGTTTGATGTCTTTAAGGAGCTATGCAAAAGACTTCAAAGAGAGAAGGAAAAGTATTGTCGAATAAGAAGTGATCATGGAAAGGAGTTTGAGAACAGAAATTTGATGAATTCCCCTCGAGGGAATTAATCATGAGTTTTCTTCTCCATAACACCTCAACAAATGGGTGGTGGAAAGAAAGAATAGGACTATACAGAATCGCCGAGCAATGATTCATGCTAAGAAACTTCCTATTCATTTTGGACGTAAGCTATGAATACATTGCTATGTTCACAACAGGTCACCCTAAGAAAGGGATCTTCCTCCACCTCGTATGAACTATGGAAGGGAAGAAACCAACCGTGAAATATTTCCATGTATTTGGCAAGAATGCTATATTCGACAGATCGTGATCAAAGGAGAAAATGGATTCCAAGAGTGATGAAGGCATTTTTCCGATACTCACTCAACAGAGCATATAGGGTATTCAACCCGTAACCCAAAGTTATGATGGAGTCTATTAATGTCATTGTTGATGATCATCATCGAAAACAATGTCCCATATGATGTTGAGACATGGTTTGAGACATCACCTCAAGTACCTGATAAGGAAGATGTACCTGATCCTTCTCCTCCAAAATCTGAACCAGAGGAAGTTAACAAAGATCCTTCCATCAATTCGTAAAGATCATCCAAGGATCTCATCATTGGGGATCCAACCAATGGTGTCGTTACAAGATCCGAGAAACTGTCTCAAACTCTTGCTTTGTGTCAAAATAGAGCCAAAAATGTCAAAGAAGCTCTAAGTGATGAATTCTGGATTGGAGCAATGCAAGATGAATTGAACCAATTCAAGCAACATGAAGTATGGGAATTAGTTCCTAGACCGTAAGGAACAAACATCATTGGCACAAAATGGATCTACAAGAACAAGTCCGATGCGTATGGACCGTCACCGTAAATAAAGCTAGACTTGTTTCGTGGTTACACTCAGTTGAAGGATTGACTTTGATGAGACTTTGCACCGGCTAGACTCGGAATCAATCAGCTTCTTCTAGGTTGCTTGCATTCAAATTCAAACTATTTCGATGGATGAAAAGTGCCTTCCTAAATGGCTACTTAAATGAAGAAGTATATGTAGAACAACCTAAAGGATTTGTGGATCCAAGTTTCGATCATGTCTACAAATTAAGGAAAGCCCTATATGGACTAAAGCAAGCCCTAGGGCCTGGTATGAAAGGCTAACCAAGTTCCTTACCGACAAAGGCTACAAAAGGAGGCTTGATAAAACTCTTTGTCAAGAATGAAGGAGGAAAGATAATGGTTGCTCAAATTTATGTGGATGACATAGTATTTGGTGGAATGTCGACTCAATGGTGAAACATTTTGCCAATCAAATGCAAGTCGAGTTTGAAATGAGTCTTATGGGAGAGTTGACCTACTTCCTGGACCGCAAGTCACACAGATGGAAGACTCAACATTCCTTTCACAGAGCAAATATGCAAGGAATATTGTCAAAAGTTTGAATGGAGAATGCCATAAAGGACTCCGCCTCCACACATGTGAAGTTATCCAAGGACTCAAATGGTGAAAAGGTAGATCAAAGTTTGTATAGAAGCATGATAGGGAGCTTGTTGTATCTAACACCACAGACCGACATTGCATTTGCGTTGGGGTATGTGCAAGATACCAAGTCGAACCTAAAGTGAGTCACATTAACCAGTGAAAAGAATCAAGTATGTAAGTGGAACCGCAGCTATGGTATTATGTATTCCCATGGATGTGAACCCATTTTGTCCGTTATTGTGATGTCGACTGGTAGTGCCGATGATGTAAAAAGTACCTCCGAGGATGCTTCTTCTTGGGAAACAATCTGGTTTCTTGGTTCAGAAGAAGCAAAACTGTGTCCTTGTCCATCAAGTCAATACATAGTACCGGTAGCGTATGTTCTCAAATGGTCCGATGAAGCAGATGTCGTCTCGAGTACAATGTCACATGTGATGTCATGACATTGTACCGTGACAATCTAAGTGCTATTAATATTTCAAAGAATCCTATACAACACATGAGGACTAAGCACATTGACATAAGACATCACTTCATCGAGACCCTGTGGAGGAGAAAGTGATTAACCTAGACCATGTAGTCACCGAATCGCAATCGGCCGACATTTTACTAAAGCTCTTGATGCTAGTCAATTTGAGAATTTAAGGAGAAATCGGGCATTTGTCAATATGAGGAATGTAGCAATTAAAATTGCTTACAAAGAGGAGAAAAACTGTATTTCAAATAAATATGAATGGGTCATTTCTTTATTTCCTCTTATTTTTAAAGGTTTCAAGAATATCAAGACACCTCCATATAATAACCTCTCTTATTGAAAGTATCATTTCCTCTCCACCCACAAGATACTTTCAAATCTCGCCAGCCTCAATATATCTCGTAGAAATATGTCTTCTTCATCCTCTTCATCCCAAGACTTAACTGCTCATCTCCCACCATGGCTAAGATTAGGCACCGCCGCACCATGAATGTTGAACCCGTGAAGGTCTCCCTCTACGCTCAATGGCAACCGACTCGTAATCAGCATGCACGTAATGATCAAGGCTCATCGCCTCACCGTAAGACTTCCGCCTCATCCTCATCTGCTCCGAGATAAGCATAGGGAAGGTACCAAGTATGTAGAAGAAGCCATTGCTAGGATAGTCACCGAATCCTAGACGAAAATCACACTGCTCTCGAATTTTGTTCCTTAATCAAAGGCCGCTAGCCCTAGTTTAGTTGATGATCCGATGTCACAAAGGATGTCATGACATCTCGATGATCACGCCCGTGCAACTCATGTGGACCCCGATTCTTCCGATTTCCCCGCCAAAGCAAAGGGTGGTATTTCGTTCTCAAGATGAGAAAATAACTTAATCGAACTTCTTCAAAGAAGTATAGAGCTAAATTTGTGGGTGCTCAAAATGCAAAAGAACACCAATGGCCAAGAAAAGGAAAGCTCCTGGACCGCAAAGTCCGATCAAGCTTCCGTAATGCCGATGTCATTGATGATGTCGCTAACAATGAAGATGCTCTTCAAGAAAGGAGAGCAACCGATTAAGTTGTTGTGTTGCTTCCATTTATCCGTTTTGTTTGTTCACAATTGTCTTTCTTGTTCTCGCATTTTTTTACTTCATTTTGATGATTGTAATCATTGGTTGACAAATGTAACCCTTGTATACTACCGGGTATTATTTGTTTTTCTTCTCGCATCGATTGTTTAAAAGCTTGAAATGCTTGGGGCAATTGTATGGTTTCCTTTGGCCCTTTATGGCTAAAAAGGGGAGAAGAACCACCGTATGACAAGAGTATGGGACTGGGACTTTGGGGAAATTGTATGCCTGCTTAAAATTTTGTATGGGCAATTGTGGGAATCAGGATTTTGTATGGGTAGAATTTATCTTCTCTAGGTTCTAGTTACTTAGCTTTAGGAAAGCTTAGAAAGTTTAGAACTAGTTTATTGTCTTCACATAGGTACTGATGTGTTAAGTAGTTTTAGCCAAAATGTGCCAAAGGGGAGTTTGTTAGTGTTTTTAGGTTGGCATTAATTTTGGTAAAACTAGAATTTAGCAATGTCATGATAGATGTTATGACATTCAGAGATTGAAGATAAATCCTACCGCTAAGGATGTTAAAAGACAGCTCGAACTGAAGCTAAAGTCAGTGGAAATTTAGAAAATACCGATGTCATAATGTATGTTATGACATTCGCAGACATTCTGCTCGCAACTGCTTGTTCCTAGATTTTTCAAGAAGTTTGTTGAGTCTAAATATTGTTTTTCCGTTATTAGAAAGCATGCTCACGTGGTTGCTAGGTTAATCTTAATTAAACCTAAATTGGTTGTTGAAAAGACCATGTTTTTAGGATTAAATTAAGTGAACCTAGCTATCTTTATAGAAGCCCAAAATCGAAGTTTTGGACCGCTTATAAAAGGAAAAGAACCCTTACCGCCGTAGCGCCTTTGAATGTATTGAAGAGATAGCACTTGTGTTTGTGTATCGTTAGGATTTGTAACAGCTGGTATTGTGTAATTTAGTTTCTTGTGAGCCAAGCAACTATCAATTGATAAGTGCATGGACTAGGATTTGTCAAGGGTAGTTTATCACTCAAAGCTTTAAAGCACGAGTGTTTGTCTCTTGATTGAAGCTTTGAAGCAAGATCAAGATATTTTATTGAAGTGTGTCTTCACAATTCAATTAGTCAATAGGTTGATATCACCGCCGTGATTGAGGGGAGTGAGGGGTACTGATCTAAGTAGGACTTAGGTTGAAGTTGCATTGGTAGGTTTTAAGTGAAGGAGATAAACCGTGGTTTATTCCCGAATTAATTCTACTAATAGTGAATTTCCTCCCTGCTTGGTAGCCCCTGATGTAGGTTTGTTGAACCGAATTGGGTGAACAACTTATTGTGTTCTTTATTGTCAGATTTATCGCGGTGAATTGTTAACATAGTGTCGAGCATCGTGTCATAACATTCTCTGTGACATCACGTATCTGCTGCCAGGAATTTCAAATATCTCCTAACCAAAAAGGACGCTAAACCTAGACTCCTGAGATGGATATTACTACTGCAAGAGTTTGATTTAGAAATCAAAGATAAGAAAGGAACCTGAAATGTAGTGGCGCATCATCTCTGCACTCGAGAACCTCAAACACGAGCAAGTGCCAATCGATGATGAATTCCAACACGATAGACCTATTGCCCAATTGAGGACAAAGAAATTGATAATTTATAGAAACCACCTTAGTTATTTTCTTCGTGCCTTGGTATGCAAACTTCGTGAATTACCTCGCCGCAGCGCTCTACCACCCGAACTAACCTACCAATGTAAGAAGAAATTCTTCCACGACCTTAAACAATATTATTGGGATGAACCTTTGCTTTTCAAGAGAGACCTCGATGGAATCTTCCGTCGATGTGTGCCGAAGAGGAAATTGAAAGCATTATAACACATCGTCATTCTCAGACTTATGGAGGACATGCTAGTACATCTAAAACATGTGCTAAGATTCACAATCCGCCTCTATTGGCCTAATTTATTGGAAAGACGTACATGCCACCATCATGAAATGCGACAGGTGCCAACGCACTGGTAATATATCTAGACGCGACGAAATGCCACAAAAAGGTATTTTAGAAGTCGAAATTTTTTATGTGTGGGGAATAGACTTCATGGGACTCTTCCCATCCTCTTCCGGTAACAAGTATATACTCGTGGCTGTAGATTATGTTTCAAAATGGATAGAAGCTATAACTTCTCCAACAAATGACACCCGAGTAGTACTTAAGCTTTTCAAAAATATAATCTTCCCAAGGTTTGGTGTACCCAGACTCGTCATAAGCGACGGTGGCTCCTATTTCATTTCCAAAATCTTCGAAAAATTATTAGGGAAATATGGAGTTCGACACCGCGTAGCTACACCTTACCATCCCCAAACAAGTGGAAAGGTAGAAGTTTCAAACCGCGAGATCAAACAAATCCTTGAAAAGACTATTGCTACATCTAGGAAGGACTGGTCCTTTAAACTTCATGAAGCTTTATGGGCATATAGAACCGCTTACAAGACTCCTATAGGGACTACCCCTTTTAAGCTTATTTATGGTAAGTCGTGCCATCTTCCGGTTGAGTTAGAACATAAGGCTTATTGGGCCATTAAAAATTTAAACCTAAGTTATACACCGCTTGAAAAACGATCCTTGATATAAATGAATTAGAAGAACTTAGACAGGATGCGATGAAAATGCTAGGATTTACAAAGAACGCACGTAAGAAATGGTATGACAGCGATATCTAGGAAAAATTTAACATAGGTGACATCGATTATTATTTAAGTCACGATTAAAATTATTTCCGGAAAATTACGATCTAGGTGGTCCGCCCTTTGAAATTACTAAAGTTTATCCAAGTGGCGCCGTAGAAATTAAGGGAACATCGATTGAACCTTTTGTAGTAAACGGACAGCGTTTAAAACACTACCATTTTACCGAAATTGATGAAAATTCACAAACATTAAATCTAGACGAGCCACATGCTCAATTAAAAGACTAACCCTTAGTTTTATTTGTCGAGCTTACGACATAAAACAAAGCGCTTTGTGACAGACAACCCACCATTTTTATATTTCATTCTCTTTATTTTATTTCATTTCTTCTTTATTCTATTTTAAAAATTCTTATCACTATTTGAAATTCCTGGCAGCAGATACGTGATGTCACAGAGAATGTTATGATACACTATCTGACACTCTGTTAACAATTCACACAATAAATTTAAACAGCAGTAAAGAACACAATAAGTTGTTTACCCGCTCAAAGGTCTAACTACACCTACATCCTGGGGCTACCAAGCCGTGGAGGAAATTCACTATTAGTAGAATTAATTCAGAATAAACCAACCAGCTTATCTCCTTCACTTAAACCTACCCAATACAACTTCAATCTAAGTCCTACTTAGACCCGAGTTCCTACTCACTCCCCTCAATCACAAAGCAGTTGATATCAACCTATTGAATAATTGAATTGTGAAGACACACTTCAATAAACTATCTTGATTTTGCTTCACAGCCTTTAATCAAGAGACAAACACTGTGCTTCAAAGCTTTGAGTGATAAACTACCCTACAAACAAATCCTAGTCCAAGGCACTTATCAATTGATAGTTGCTTGGCTCACAAGAGAAACTAGAATTACATAAATAAAACCGCTATATCTTCAATAAATTCCAGATAAAGCAAAGGTAAGGGTTGATTCCTTTATAGAAGCACCCGAAACTTCGCTTGGCTTCGATAAAGATAGCTAGGGTTCACTTAATTAATCCTAAAAACTTGGTTTTATCAACAACCAATTTAGGTCTAACTAAGATTATCCTAACAGCCACGTGAGCATGCAATTTAATAACAGAAAACATAATAACGTTAGCCAACAAACTTCCGAAAAGTCTCAGAAAACAGATTCTCGCAGTATCGTATCGTCATAATCGAATGTCATAACATCTGCTATGACATCGATATTTTCTCAATTTTCCATGCCTTTTAGCTTCCAGCTCTGAGCTGTCCTTTAACATCCTTATCAAGTAGGATTTATCTTCAATCTCTGAATTTCATGACATTTATCAAGACATTGGCATAGCCTAGTTTTACCAAAATTAATGCCAACTTAAAACACTAACAAACTCCCCCTTGGCACATTTTTGGCTAAAACTACTTAAGTTATCAGAGTACCTATGCAGCAGAAGACAAACACACTAGATCTAAGCTATCCTAAGCTTAAAAGAGACAGAACCTAGAGAAGATAAATTCTACCCAAACAAAGTTCCCAATTACCCACAATTGCCCACATACAAATGTCATACAGTTTCCCAATTTCCCAATACAGTTTCCCAATATAGTTCTTCTCCCCCTTTTTAGCCACAAAAGGGCCAAAGGAATCAATACAAGTACCCTAAGCATTCAATCATATATTAAGAGAAGTACCAGCACAATGTTTACAGTTACATCTCACTCAAAGGATTACAATCACAACAAATGATTACAATCTTCCGTAATACAAACCAGAAAACACAAGACAGAAATGGATTTAAACAACAAGGCAATAGACAACAATGGACAGGCTTCCATCTCAAGTTCTTTCTTCTCCAGAAGGAACACTATGAAAGGAAGCATCTTCTGAACTCCCTTCACTCCCACCCATCCGAAAATCCTCATTTTCAAGATCACCAACAAATTCTCATCAGCAGCTATCCTTCATCCTCAACCTCGTGTCCCCGCCTAGTTGAGAGATCACTTCAAGGCTTTGCTTCCTTGCTTCAAGCTCTTTGCAGGTAGCTTTTAGCACAGCTAGGACTGTTGCCTTTTGAGAAGTTGCCTTGACATTGGATGTCTCACCAGATGTCATGACAATGTCTGGAACATGTCTGCCTTGAAAAAGATTGTAGTGGAATCCAAGAGCAAGGGCTCTTTTGCAGACTACATCTCTTTCAACTAGTATATCAGGAAATTGGTCAGTGATAATTCCACACAGCAGGGAGGGAAAGGCTATGGGTCCTTTGATAGCATAGCTTTCAGCATGCTTGAGGGTCTGCTCGAATATATAGGATCCACAGTCAAATTTAGCCTGAGTGCCTACTTCATATATGAATCTTCCCAGTCCAATAGAGATGGTGGATTTGTGATTGGTTGGGACCCAGTTAGCAGCACCAATCTTATGCAGGATGTCAAATTTGACACTCAACTTGCTTGCTGAGAGTTTTCCCTTCAGAGGCGATTGCCTTACTTGTTTGGCAGTGAGGGTTTGACAGATCTTGTTGTCAGTTTCCTCCAGCTCTGGCTGAGCATCATCAGATCTACCCAGGAATCTGTTGATCACACTTGGAGAAAACCTGACTTTCCTCCCCCTCACATATACAGTCTTGTAGTCAGCAGACCTCCCATCCCCATAGCCACCGATAGATTGACTATAAACTCTTTCACCAAAACTTCATAACAGCTGAGAAACTCACAACCGCTTTCATCGTACTCAACCTCTTTGATCAAATCAACAATTTCCTTGCACTCAAGTGCACTTTTATTCAACTCTCTTTCCATCCACCTCTTTAATCAAACATACTTCCATCTTCCAAAGATTCTCAAGATGATGGAATGAAATGTTATCAATGGCTACTTCTGTGCACCTTGGGCGCTTTCCCAAGAGTTTGCTTTTTTCTGGATGAATGTCTCGTGACATCTCCTCAATATCAAAATCGAGTCTTGATTCGACTCGAGAGTTCGTGTTCCTTCCTTTTCACTATTTGTGTTCTCGGTCTAGAGTGTGATACGGTGAACTCGACTTTGTAGGATTTTGTATCCAAATGTGCGGATAGCAAGAGTCGCCACCCACTTTTATTTTTATCCAATTAAGGGAAGGTAAAAGTATGTAAAAGACCTTCGTTAGATTCTCGAGTACGGGAGAATGGTTATGAAAAGGGAAGGTATTAGCACCCTTTCCATCCGTAGTTATCTACGGCTCTTAGTTGCTCTAGATCACTTTTTAAAATTGCTTTTGTGTGTTTGAAAATGTTTTGAAAAGGCATTTCTTTGACTTTGTAATGACTCATGTAGGAGTGTATACAAAGTGTTCGAAATGTTTCGTTTTGAAAAGAATTTGAACTTTGAAAAGAGTGGTGTGAAAAGCATTTGATAGAGCAAGCAACTAAAAGTCTTATTTACCCACTCGAATTGGTCGTTGTACTTTTATTCCTTTAGAATAGCGCTAGCCATACCATTAGTTAGTAGGTAGCTCCATTCGCTGGATGTAAGCGGACATTCGAGGACATCGGATGGTCATCGAAGCAACTCAGAGGAAGTATCCTAGCACATTCAAGGACTATCATCATTTTCGAGGCGATACAACGAGGGTCAAGATCATGTATTCGAGGCGACATCGTGGGTCTTATGATCTTTGTATCAAGGGACTATGATGATTTTTTTGAAGGCAATGGTGCTAGAATACCTCTACGCTCGAGGGACATGACCATTTTGAATCGAAGGCATCGAGAGAGAATTACCCTAAGGTGCTGTGTGAAAGAAGTGTGTCAATTCAGATATATTATCTTGAAATTAGTGAGCTATGTCCAATTATTATCTTGCCATACACGCCTAATTACTAAATTATAGGTGCGGAAAATAAAATGGAATGTAAAGATGGAAAGATAAATGTCCTACGCTATTACATGGCTTTGGGGCAGTATACATAATTAGTGAGGAAAGTAAAAGTCCTAAATTAAACTATTACAACCCATGAGCAATTACATTATTGAAAAAGTAAAAAAAACGGAAGAAATCAATCGGATCAACCCGTGAAAGAATAAGAAAATCTAAAATGTAATATGAATTGAATAAGAGAAAAATGTTAGAAAAATGCAAATTTTAATATGGAAAATTAATATATGCTGGAAATAAGATAAATAAATTAAAATAATTTTTGGGATTTTTGAAAAGATTTAATAATTAAAATGCAATTTATAATGATTTAAATGCTAAAATAAAATAAAATAAATATGCATGCAAAAATTATATTTTTAATTTATTAAATTAAATAAAGATTTTTATGAAAATAATGCAAAAGAAAAATGTTTTTGATAGTTTTTAATGCGAATAAAATGTGAAAAGAATTAAAATAATGCAAAATATTAAATAAATTGAAAATATGAAAATAGAGTTTTGTAAAGAGAAAAAGGGATTGTTCAACTGTGAATCGAATCGAGACATCCCTTTCAAACCTTAAAACCAACACGCGACCACTACGCCATGATGCACTCGGTGTTTGTAAACCGAAATCAAATCAATATGAATGTGCACGCTGTGATATTTTGAAAAATCAAACACGCCGGGCCCCAGCTTGATTTTGAATGGACGAATCGAACGCCCGCTGCGCCACATGCTCACGCCGAGAGTCAACCACGGAGCCCTAGCTTGGCCGCCTCCGGTGAGGAGATTTCGAACCCGCAAATAACGCGAAAACAAAGAAAAGAAGACCTTGTCCACCTAAATCGGGCCTCCGAATCCATTGGTGGTATTAGTTTTGATCAATCGGCCTGACACGGTTCAAGCTCACAACCAAAAAGCCCTAGCAATGGTATTACACAATTCTGACGTTCAAAACCAAGGACGATTGCCCAGATCAAACCCTAGGCCTCTCAGGAACACATTGCAAGCATTAGAATCCATTAAAACACACAGAATAATAATATGCAATTTCAAGAAAAATTCAAGTATGTATGAATGTATATGGATCGATTCAGCATGCTTTGATCAGTGACAAAGGTGTATTCTTACTCATACCTACCTCCTGAGCACGATGGAATAGTGTTTGAAGGCTGAGAATGGCTGGGAATAAGAATTCGATTTTTCAAGAATCTTGAAAAAATTTGCAAGAGTTTGGGTTTGTTTTTAGGTTAGGATTCGTCCTCCTGGTTTGTACACAATGCTGGCAATTTATAGAAGAGATTGGAAGAGAAAAAACAAGGAAAAAGATCGAAATTGAATGTGCAAATATTTTCCAATAAATCAAATCAAATTTTCTTTAAAACTTGATTTTTCCTTCCATAAGCATGAGCCACGAATTTGGTAATGGTTGTGGGCTTTCTTGGACATTAAGAGAGATATAACCAATTATTTGAAAGAAACTTAATTTTCATATTTTACACAATTTATTTTTGAATTAAATGTTGTAAAATTCAAATATAAATCATAAAATAGAAAATCACCAATGCCAAGCATTTATGGGTCAAAAATAACATCATGAACAAGTTTGATCAAAAGATTATAGGCCCATTTGGGAAATTTTGCATTTGACCAAATGTCCTTTGTGCAATCGTCAAAATCGCCAACTTCGAATAGTGTAACTTGCTCAATTTTCCACATTTTTGAGTGTTCTTGGACTTTTAGAAAGCTCTAAGAGTCCTCTAACCAATGTCTTTGGTCTCATCTCAATTGGAGTTACCATGCTCAAAATATCTTCAAAACAAAAGTTGACTTTTGTTGACTTTGAAAATGACCAGTAATGGTTTGAGCTATACCTCTCAAATGAAGCATTTTTGACATTCTTGTGAGACATGAAGTTGTAGAGAATTGAATTTCCTTCAAAACAAGAGGTGGTGGAAAATTTCGAGAAAGTATGAGAAAGTTATGATCACCAAAGTTCACTTGACTTTTCATCTAGAAACCCTAATTTAGAAAGTTTGACTTTTGGGCAAATCTTGAGTTTTCTTGATGAATCATGATCAACCCTTGATCAAATGATGAATGTAACTTCAAAATGAGGATGTTGACCAAAATCGAAGTTTTGACTGTATGTTGACCACAGCTTGACTTTTTGTCCAATACACCCGATTTTCAACCATCCGAGCAATTGTCCGAGGAAACTTGACTCATGAGGCTTGAAACTTGACATGGAGAATATTTAAAGCATATGAGGAGGCATGAAGGCCATTGAGATGTTGAAATCCATCTTGACTTGAGAGATACCAAACCCTAGTTTGGGTTGATTGTCTAGAGAGAGTTTGTCCGATCAACCTCGAGGAGTCCTCGAGTATGGATGTATGAAATCTCTTGAGTAGATGGAGGGCAAATTTTGGGGTATGACAGCTGCCCTGCTCAATCTTCTTGTACTGGAAGGGTTAGATTGACATGCTTGTCTTTCGTGACCGGAGGTAGAGATGATTGAACACCGAGTACACCGAAAATTTGCACCTGCTGGTGGATGATGCGGAATGGGCTTAGATGCCATTTGGAGAAGTTGGAGACTTCACTGGGGAACGAGTCGACGCTAGACTCGGAGTCGTAAATAGGAGAGTGACGATGAGATGGGCTTAAGATGCCATCCGAAAGTCGATGCCGGGAGCGAGCCGCACGTTAGACTCAGATGTTCCTCGAATGGAGAGGAGATGGGCTTAAGATGCCATCCAAGGCAACTGAGTCGTACGCTAGATCAGAGTTGCTGTTGATAATCGAATAAATCTTCGACCGATTACTCGAGATTGTAGTTGGCAAAATGTGATAGCTCCAGTCAGCATCGTGTTGATCCATTGCTCATATCGAGGATAACCCAGGTGGTCTTTTGGATAGTTTTCCCGCCGGTTCGGGCTTAATCCGGACCGCTCGGAGGCGGTCTTTCAGATAGTTTTCCGCCGGCTCTGGGCTTAACTCGACCTCGCTTGCTAAGGCGGTCTTTCGAGATAGTTTTCCGGGTTTCGGGCTTAATCTCGACCTGCTTATGCTTAAATGATCATAACTGCTTTGGAGAAAACAAGAAAACTTTGATAGAATATTTGTTAGTCTTATGCAAAGTATGATGCATGATGTGTATATGGAATGACATATGCATGAGTTATGACTTTATGAGAAATGTATGAATGATGAATGTTGTGATATTTCAAAACATATCCATCTTGAAGAAGATGCGATATTCCTTTGAAGATTTGACTTCGCTGGGAATTGAGTAGGTGGAACCCCGCTTTGAAGGAGAAGAAAGATATCCTGATTCCTCCGATGCACTATCCGACCAAGTCTTGGCCTAGACATTGTTGAGGAAGGTAGAGATTTGAGGCCTGCTTGTTGGAGATCTCATATAGACCCCGCCGAGGAGAACTGGAGGCGATCCGTTGAGGACCTTGTATGTAGATCCTCGAGGAATTTTAGAGGTGCCTTCGGGATTTCGAGTGTAGATCTCACTGGAGAGCATTTGATGGTTTAGACCAGAGCTTGAAGAGTCTGAGTCCGTTGTAATCTCCGGCCGGGAATAAAGGTGTATGTTTCCTCCGATGCACTATCCGACCAAGTTTTGAGTCCGGATACCAGGAAGGGGGAGGATTGAGAAATATCCGCCGGGATGAAGTGTTACCGCTGAGACCGATGTAACGTTGTTCGTTGAGTGGAATCACCGCCAGGATTAACATATACCACTGGGAAGGTGTGTTGTGAGTGACACCTTTATGCCTGGGAACTATTTGTTGACTTTCGTCATCCCAATTCCGAACCTCGTAGTAAGTACTTTGTATGTTCACTTTTCGTATGTTTGTGATTAGATTTTTATTGTCAAATGCGATAGTCATTCAAAGCAAACGTTGGACTTATTGCAAATAACAACAATGTAAATTGTAAAGAGAAAAAGTTTTATTTATTTGAAAGGTGGCGATGGCCAAGTAGTTTGTACAAGAAAGGTAAAAAGCTATGCGGAAACAATCTCGTTAAGTTCCAACTATGCTAGTACTCATATATTTCAACTATCTCATCTCCTTGTCACAAGAGAAAGTGAGTACCGATCTTCGCCATTTGAATCTTGAATGCTGATAGTAGTCTGGAAGCGTATGATCCGAAGAGACATAGTCGTACGCTTAAATCCCTAACTTTGCCTAGACCGCCTTCGGTTTTCTACCACCGATACCCTTTTGCCCAAGCCGCTTTTCGTGTTTTCGACTTGCCGGTGTACATGTTTTGTATATATCCTTTATTTTTGCCCGAACCTTTGGTCGCCAGATGCCCTTATTTTTGCCTAGGTTCGCCGACCCAGCGGTCTCTTTTATGTAGTATTTTTGACTATGTCCGCTGTGGTGTGTGGAAGTCTTCACCATCCATGGTGCTAAGTATCATAGCTCCGCCGAAAATACTGCCTTGACTACAAATGGTCCCTCAAGTGGAGTCCATTTGCCCCTGGATCACCTTGTGGAAGAATGATGCGCTTGACTACTAGATCACCGACTTGGTAGACTCTTGCTTGACCTTCTTGTTAAATGCTCGATCATTCGTCGATAAATCTGTCCATGGCGTATGGACTGAGTCGCTTCTCATCAATCAAGTTAACTGGCAAGCGCGAGTCTCGACCCAATCGCCTTCGCCTAACTCGCCTCGGAGGACTCGTTGAGGGTATTCGAACTCTCGATGGTAAGACGGCCCACCAGATACAAGAGAGAGGGGTTGCCCTCATGATGTTCGGTCGAAGTATAACCATGAAGAGCAAATGGTAACATCTCATGCCAATCTTTGTAAGTCACCGCCATCTTCAGATAATCTTCTTAATGTTCTTATTGCGGCTTCCATCGCGCCATTCATCTTAGGCCGATAAGGAGAAGAATTGTGATGCTTGATCTTGAATCATGTGCGAGTTCGTGATCATCTTGTTGTTGAGATTGGAACCGTTATCGTGATAATCCTTTCGGAGTGCCATACCGATGATAAGATTATGTTTGATGAATCGAGCCACAACATTCTTGGTAATGTATGCAACGAGGTCGCTTCTACCCACTTGGTAAAGTAATCGCCACAAGGATGAAACGATGTCCATTGGAAGCTGGGCTTAATCTCCAATCATGTCAATGCCCCACATTGCAAAAGGCCAAGGAGAAGTTAAAACATTCGTGAGGTACCGAGGTACGTGTACTTTGTCGGCATAACCGCACTTGTGACAAGATCGAGCATAGCGGTGACAATCGCCCATGGTGGACCAATAGTAACCTGCCTCAAAATCTTCTTAGCCATAGTGTCCACCGGAGGGTACCAAATTCCTTCGTAACTCTTCCATGATACGCATTGCTGTTTCGGGTCTACACAATGGAGTAAGCACAAGTCGTGGTTGCGCTTTGTATAAGATGTCGCTGTGAGGAAGAATTTGATGCAAATCTTCATGAACTTCTTATCATTAATGATGCCCTCGCTGGATATTCCCGAGTCTCAAGATACCTCTTCACGCCATAGTACCAAGGTTTCTCTTCTCTCGTCAAGCTCATAACAATACGCTGGTTCACAAACCTCTCAATGATGATCCGGGAGCCTCGTTGTCCCATCTAAACTTGAACATAGACGACATAGTAGCCAATGCGCCTCGCCAACCGATTCTCTTCGTGGAATATGATTGAAAGTGATCTTCAAGTAGGATCAAACTCAAACATGCCTCGATACGGAATGAGATTCGATGCTTCAGATCCCACTCCCTTAATCTGACCGATCACCAAAGCCGAGTCTCCATACACTTGTAAGAACTTGATTCTTAAGTCAATAGCATTAATACCCATGATGCACGCTTCGATCGCCATGTTGTTGTGCAATCAAACACCGCGGTGAAAGGCGATGTCCGTCAGTAGGGGGATGTAATGGCGCCAATGCTATTGCCAAGTGCGCTTTGAGGCTCCATCAAAGACCAGTCCATCGATCCTTGTTCGTGTCCTTCGTCTGGCCCGGTTCTTCGCAATCAGAACTAAAACATCTTCGCTCGAAATTAACCGATGATCGATAGTCATCACGGCTTGATGAGCCAAATGATCGGCTACCACTTCCTTTGATCGCTTCGAGAAGTGTACCGATGTCATATCGGTCAAGATCATTTGCCATCTTGCTATTCTTCCGAGAGTCGGTTTCTCAAAGATGTATTTTATCGGATCCATCTTGAAATCAACAAGGTAGTGTGACAACATATACGCCTTAGTCGGCGAAGCAGCCAAGCCAAAGCGTTGCAAGTTTTCTCGTCATGAGTATCTTGTTTCACAATGGTAAACTTTTGCTAAGGTAGTATATTGCATGCTCTTTTCGACTGACTGGCCATGTTGCCCCAACACACACCCCATTGAGTTCTCTAACACCGCAAGTACATGATAAGAGGTCTTCAAAGTGCATGTGGATAGGAGGATCAGAGGTACCCTTGATTTTGTCAAAAGCGATTCGGCAATCGCTGCCCATTCCACTACTTGATCTTTCTTTAGTAACTTGAAGATTGGCTCACAAGTATGCTTAGTGTGCAATGAATCGCAATGTAGTTCAATCGGCCCAAGAAACCTCGACTTCTTCTCTCGGTAAGGGAGCCGCATCTCTTGAATAGCTTTAACCGCAGGTCAACTTCAATACCTTTCCACCGACACAAACCCTAGGAGTTTTCCGGATCCGACTCCAAAGGTGCACTTGTTAGGATTCGGCCTCAATCAGACTTCTTCACCGTCCGCAAATGATCAAGATGTTCTTCACCGGGATCGAGCTATCATGTCGCCGACGTAGACCTCTATCTCGTGATGAATCATGTCATGAAATAATGTCACCATAGCATCGATAGTGGCGCATACGCTGTCTTCAACCGAACGGCATAACCTTGTAGCGTAGTGCCCCAATCGTAACAAAGTAGTCTTTCCATGTCTTCGGAGCCATTTTGATCGATTGTAACCGGAGAAACCATCCATGAAGGAGAAAACCTATGCGAGCGGTGTTGTCAACCGTAACATCAATATGAGGAAGGGAAATCGCCTTTCGACTCGCTTTGTTCGATCTCAGAATCCACACACATTCGTACCATCCTTCTTAGGCACGGTACCACATTTGCAACCCATCGGGATAGAGGTGACAAAGAAACCAGCGTTGAACTCGCTTCAATCTCGGCTTTGATTTTCTCTCGACATCTCGTGACGCATGATTTAACCTTCTGCTTTCACCGAGAAAACCTTCTTTGTTTCAAGAATGTGTACCACAATATCAATGTCAAACCTGCATGTCTTCGATGACCAAGCAAAACCTCAACATAGTCTCGTAGCATCCAACCAACCTTTCTTTAACACTGTTCTCAAGACCCGCCCTATCTTGATCTCTTTCGTCTTCGCAGCACTCAAATTCACAACCTCAACTTGCTCTTCGTGGTGGTCAGATAACTCGCCTTCTTGTCAGTAGGGCCCTGCAAGTTCTCCGGCACTTCACAATCTTCCTCACTTTCGCCTTCGCTTGGTAGATCGGATTATCAAGTCATATTTAGCACTAGCATAGTCAGTTATTAACTAGATTCGAGTGATTCTCGCAGTGTATCACGCGTGTGTGTAAGAAACACATAGCTTTTGAAGGTGATAAAGTAAAAGAAAGAAAACAAACAATTGAATGCAAAAGTCCAACGAATTTATTGAATGAAAATACGCAAACGATGATAATAACCTCGCAGAACGAGCCATGACGCCGGCAAGGCACTGGCTTTCAAAGTTTATTGTTCAAACATAAAGAATACGAAAAGCAAAACAAAACAAGAGCAATTACCCGGCTAAAGGAGATTGGTATGACGCCTTCACTTCCAATTGTCGAGCCCATGATCCGGAGTTGGAAGATCCACTTGCCGATGTCGAAGCCGTTGTCGTTGTCTTCATAGCATGGATTCCACTTTTGATGAAAGGAAGTTGCCGCACGCTCGCGCGATCATCTTCCGACTTGATGGTGAAGCCTAAACCATTTTGTCAAATTTGAAAGGAAGATTAGGAGTCTTCCCCAAATAGCACTACCTCCTTGTTCAACAAGAGTTGAGCATCTTTCAATGAGGCCATCCTAGGCGGAACTTAGCAACTTCAGAGGACGGAGAGTCAACAGCATGACTGGTATTGTTTCAAAAGCTTGACAGGAGTCTCAAGAATTCCCTCCATCTCGAGGTAGCGGAATGACCGATGATCGACCATATACTCTTCTTCACCACATACCGTGACAACCTTCCCTTTCACCGGTATTTTTCCTGTAAGGTAGAGGTATCACTGCCCATGTATCCAGGGCGCCCAAGTAGGCAAGAGTAAGTCGGACGGATGTCCATGACAAAGAAAGTAGAATCAAAAGTCCGAACCGACTTTACAGGCGTAGTGAGTTTCCAAGCACTGCTCGCTAGAACCATCAAAAGCTCTCACGATAATGTCACCGGTCTCGTAACCAACCCTTCGACATCAAGTCGATCAAAAGGCCGTAGGATATTCGAGCGTAACCGTGTCAACCAAAACATGAGATGTGGTAACCCTTGCATTCAATGTAGATGTGCAAGGCTTTGTTATGTTTCTTTCCGTAGGAGTCAAATCAAGATCGAGAAGCCTAGGCCGTTGTTGGCAGCCAAGCTAGCAATACAAACTTCGAATGATCAAAGGTAGTGTCTTGGCACATGAGCATTCTTCGAAACTTCACCAAGGCATTAGCATGAGCCTCGAGCACAAGAGCAAAGCGAGCATGGAAATCTTGGACGAGTCCTCAACTGCTCCACAACATTGTAATCACTCTTCTTGATGATCTTCGTAATTCTCCATTTCTTGTTTGAGGTGTCTTCGAACTTCCTTTGGTACTTCCGGTTGAGCAGGATGAGTCATCGGTTCTTTCCTCTAGTCGGGATATTGATTGGTAGTCGGAATGCGAGCCGGAGTCGCAGTGTCTTTTGAGGAGAGATCTCGAGAGAATACCCTTCCTGGCTCGTCACCTTACTTGATCCGTGATGTTGTCGATGTCGAATGGTAGCTTCAATGGTAAGATCTTCAATGGTCGAGGGTCTTGCTTGACCATGATAGTAAACATCGACCCATAGTTCCAAGGGATAGCTTTGTCGAGGAATATGGAACTGGTCTTGGAGAAGTGATAATGAGAGGTGCCACCCTAGGCATAGGATCAGCAGAGGAAACCTTATTGTGTTAACATCAAGATAGTCTTCTGAAATCGTCACCCCATCCTCGCTTTAACATCTTCAATAGGAATCTTGTAACTATCGTGTGAGCAGTATCACCATGTAATCATATTTTCCACTTGGCTGCCCCAAGGTATCCCACACAGATGGTACAGCTTCATTCGCATTGTCAATCTTCAACTTAGACATTTCTTCACACAACTTCGCACAGGTGGTTTTAAATAGTATCTCACGTTATCCATCATGCACCGAACACGCCTTCTCAACCAAGCACAACCATCGCAGACGGCACCAACGACAACTCTCTCGGGCATCCGGATTGACACCCCTTGCAACAAATTTTCTTAACCACAGAGGAATGGTCAAGTCATCTATGTTGAAAACATAAGTATCGCCACCAACAAAGATTGGAACTCTTGTCATGGTTAGGCAGGGGCGCTGATCACATTCGAGTCTCAACAGAGGATCAAACTCAACTGCTTAGCTTCAATCATATCTTGAATCTTGTTCTTCGTGAGCCCAACAATTGTCGCTGTCGTGGCTCGGCGTTGGAATGGTAAGCACACTTAGCATTAGGATTGTACTTTGAGAGGAAGTTGACATTCGAGGAGGATCCTCAAGGTAATCAACTCGCTCAACATGTGTTGCAAGGCTTCATGCAAAGGCATGTTGATCTTCAGAACCGCCTTCGTGGCGCGCTCGCCACGCGTTGTCTCACGAGGTCAGGCCGATGTAGGATTGAGATCACAACCGCCCACAGATTATGCCGATCGGTCTTGGCTCTCTTTTTCCGAATACACAAGATTGGCTTTTTCTTACCACCAAAAGATCTCTTTGCAGATTGAAGATGACTCTACATGGATCTTCCCACTCTTGATACCACTTCATCATACCGTCAATATCAGCTCGGTGAATCCGGATGAAGAATTTCCAATCGATGATGAAGAACGGGCCTGTCTGTTCTATAAACATATCAACCAACCCTATTGGACAAGGGTGGTTGAACTCACCGCTAAATCTCCACTGAGCATACTCCTTGAACTTCTCGTCACGACCCATAGACATGCTTTGTAGTTGCATGCGAGTGGGTGTCAATTCAGATTGTACTATACTGCTTTCAGAAAGCATCACCAAACACCCAAGTACGGATACGGTCATTCTCTAGCTGATAGTACCATTCCAACCGGGTTCGACAAACTCTCTAAAATAGCATCCACTTTCTTCACACGTTGTGGGGATTGATCGGACATAGGACTTCAAAATAGCAAGACATGCCATCATATTTGGCAAAAGTAGGAACTTTGAACTTGGGAGGAATCACAACACTGTGAACAAGACTCGATCATCAAAATTCAGCCCACATCTTCGTGTTTTCCACAAAGATTCACAGACGGTTCAAGTTGTTTGTACTTGTCATCTTCATCGAGTGTTGGCTATAATCGAATGATCCTCTCCTCCTTATTGGCTCACGCTGGTCACCTTCATCACCCTTGGTACTGTATGGACACTTCCTCGTGAGAGCTCCACACGGCTGACCACCTTAGGACCCCTTTGAAACGCTCACCCATGTTGAGGAGACCAACAACCTTCTTCTTGTTGATGAGCTTCTTCAAATCTTCTTGGCCTTGGACCAAGCTGGTAAACATCTCAATAAACCGAGCATTCCGAGCTGAGATCTTTGATGTCTGCTCAAGAGCTTTCGCTAAAATAAATAGCGAGCAAATGAGAAACCAATCTCCAATGTACCGTGATGCAATGTTATGCTATGATATGCAATGTTTATGTAATGCAATGCAATGTTTTCAAGGACCTAAGAGATTTAAATTTGTTAAACAAGCAATGAACAAACATTTATTAGTACTCTTTTTATTCTTTTTCTTTTTAAGTACAAGAGAGTTCAAAACAATAAAAGAAAACATAAACATCCTAAAGCTCTAAGTCTCCCATGGGCGCTCTTGGTGCCGATGTAGGCGCTTGATGTCTTTCCTCGTGAAGTAGTGTCAACTCTAGAACTTTCTTCTCACTTGCATAACGAGCTTCAAAGGTATCCCTTCTTTAATGAATCCGTGATCTCTTCAAGTCTTCAAAATCGTGAGGCATGTCGGATGGAGAACAAAGATGGTACGCCACCTATAGCAACAGTTCCATAATTATCGGTAAACAAAGCGTGAATGGCATCATGAGGTTTTGAGCCGAGCTCGCACTCCATTTGAGGTAAGGTTCCCAAGGAATGGAGTTCGGTCCCAAAGTCTTGGTATCGGCTTCTTTACCATGCCCCAAGCATGTATAAACCTTCGCTTGGAATTCGAGATCGTGATTGTAGTCGAACACAACATCTGGAGAAGCATATCATGTGGACCATCTCTTCGAAAGCAAAACCAAACCGACGAGAGCTAAAGAAGGTTGTAAGTAATACCTCCCTTATACCAAGTAGTGGTACATTAGGGAATTCTCCACAACGCTCAATGAATGTGAAGTCCTTTTGAGAGAAAAGATTCCAACGGATATCCGAACGAGAGTGACATCATCTTCGAGACCATCTCAACCTTTGTTCATTCTTCAAAATCGATGGAGGAAGGTGCTAAATAAACCACCTTGAAAGTAACGGTATACAACACATGAGAGTTCCTTGTCGCTAGTAGTACGAGTGTGGAGAGAATGTAGGATATCTCCAAGTAAAGTAGGCAATCGATTGCGGGTAAGGAACAACTTGATGGCATTGACATCTATGAATTGATCCGAAAGTTAGGAATAGAACCAAACCATAAATTAGCAAGGCCACAATGTTTTCAAATGCATGGAAACTCATAACTTTGAGGAATTCCGGCTTAATTAGAACTTGGAAAGTAAACCCTTAACTCCACTTCTAGTTTCCCAATTGGCTTCAATGTCCGAACGCTTAAGATGTAAGGTCGATGTAATGTCTTCGCATTAGGAACCTTTTCTAAACCGTGAATGGCATTTGGTCAAGAATAGGTATCCCAAGTAGCTTAGAGAACTCTTCCAAGGTAGGAACCAACGATAATCGGAAATGTAAAGCAATGGTGTTTCGGATCAAAGAACGGAATAGACATGCATCATATCTTCTTCAAAACCGAGATAACCAAATCAAGTAGATAACCATGTCTTTGATGAACTGGCAGGTCGGGAATTTCCAAACCAAATTTTGAGTTGAGAAGGATACCCATGAAGTTGATTCGGATAGTCTTTCTAGAAGCCATAACCCCTACAAACAGAGCAAAGATAAATCCCTAGGTCCTTGAAATAGTTAGAAATGATATGCAATGCAAATGATGTCATGATGTCATGTTTAGCACACACAAACACCACACAATGAGCCTAGTTTAAGGCTTGCATGAGGTATAGGTGATTACCCCACCAAAAGTTTGAGTTGGTTCATCCTGTCCTATAATAGTAACCGCTTCTAGGAATCTCACATCATCGATCTTTCTCGTAGGCGCTATTTCAACACGACGGCCAAGTGGTCGATCGAAAATGTCCCAAAAGTCTAATCTCAATGAGCGTGAGCATCGAGTATCAACCAACCTCGGTCTACACCAAAGCCGCCATCTCACTACCTTCTAATGGCCAAGATGGGTCAATTAAGGTTCTAAAAGTTTAGTTAGCGCCATGACACCACGCAGAAGCCAAATACTATCTTCAACTTGGGAATGAAGAGTATCGGGCAACCAGTGTCACGCTAACGTAGCCATCATGTTGACCGCTTAGTTATACGCCTAGCGGTCATGATGATCTAATGCTACTTACCTAAAAGGAAACCCGGATCCGTGTGTAGGATCCCACAAATATAATACCCAAGCAACCCTTAAAGATAAAGCATACAAGTCAAACAAAAAGCAATAAAAGTTATCTAGAAATCCTAAGGCAATTCTCTTTGGTGTTTCAGCAGTAGTCGCCACCTGTGGATACTTGAACTGACTTTGTAGGATTTTTGTATCCAAATGTGCGGATAGCAAGAGTCGCCACCGACTTTTATTTTTATCCAATTAAGGGAAGGTAAAAGTAATGTAAAAGACCTTCGTTAGATTCTCGAAGTTCGGAGAATGGTTATGAAAAGGGAAGGTATTAGCACCTTTCCATCCGTAGTTATCTACGGGCTCTTAGTTGCTCTAGATCACTTTTTAAAATTGCTTTTTGTGTGTTTGAAAATGTTTTGAAAAGGCATTTCGCTTTGACTTTGTAATGACTCATGTAGGAGTGTATACAAAGTGTTCGGAAATGTTTTTTGAAAAGAATTTGAACTTTGAAAAGAGTGTGTGGTGTGAAAAGCATTTGATAGAGCAAGCAACTAAAAGACTTATTTACCCACCTTTAATTGGTCGTTGTACTTCTTTACGTCCTTTAGAATAGCTTAGCCATACCATTAGTTAGTAGGTAGCTCCATTCGCTGGATGTGTTGGACATCTGAAGGACATCGGATGGTCATAGAAGCAACTTGTAGGAAGTATCCTAGCATTCAAGGGACTATCATCATTTTCGAGGCGGCAATCGAGGGTCAAGATCATGTATTCGGAGGCGACATCGCGGGTCTTATGATCTTTGTATCAAGGGACTATGATGATTTGTTGGAAGGCAATGGTGCTAGAATACCTCTACGCTCGAGGGACATGACCATTTTGAATCGAAAGGCATCGAGAGAATTACCCTAAGGGGTGCGTGTGAAAGAAGTGTGTCAATTCGTAATATATTATCTTGAAATTAGTGTGAGCTATGTCCAATTATTATCTTGCCATACACGCCTAATTACTAACAATTTATAGGTGCGGAAAATAAAATGCGGAATGTAAGCGCGAAAGATAAATGTCCCACGCTATTACATGGCTTTGGGGTATATACATAATTAGGAGGCGGAAAGTAAAAGTCCTAAATTAAACTATTACAACCCATGAGCAATTACATTATTGAAAAGTAAAATAAAAAACGGAAGAAACGTCAATCGGATCAACCCGTGAAAGAATAAGAAAATCTAAAATGTAATATGAATTGAACAAGAGAAAAATGTTAGAAAATGCAAGTTTTGATATGGAAAAATTAATATATGCTGGAAATAAGATAAATAAATTAAAATAATTTTTGGGATTTTTGGAAGATTTAATAATTAAAATGCAATTTATAATGATTTAAATGCTAAAATAAAATAAAATAAATATGCATGCAAAATTTATATTTTTAATTTATTAAATTAAATAAAGATTTATGAAAATAATGCAAAAGAAAAATGTTTTGATGAGTTTTTAATGAATAAAAATGAAAAGAATTAAAATATGAAAAATATTAAATAAATTGAAATATGAAAATAGAGTTAAAGAGAAAAGGATTGTTCGAACCAGAATCGAATCGAGACATCCCTTTCAAACCTAAACCAACACTTAACCACCTACGCCATGATGCACTTGGTGTTTGGTAAACCAAATCAAATCAATATGAATGTGCACGCCGTGATATTTTGAAAATCAAACACAAGACATGTGGGCCCTCAGCTGATTTTGAATGGACGAATCGAACGCTCCGTTGCGCCACGCCATGCTCACGGCTTTAGAGAGTCGAATCGAGCCCTAGTCTTCATCGTCTCCGTGAGAGATTCTTGAACCTGCAAAACAACTAAAACAAAGAAAAAGAAGACTTGTCCACCTAAATCGGGCCTCCAATCCATTGGTGGTGTTGTTTTGATCGACGGCCTGTATGTGCCGGTTCAAGCTCACAACCAAAAGCCCTAGCAATGGTATTACACATACAATTACGTCAAAACCACAGGCATTGCCCAGATCAAACCCTAGGCCTCTCGTAGAACACATTAAAGTATTAGAATCCATTAACACATGTAATAATATGCAATCAAGAAAATTCAAGTATGTATGAATGTATATGGATCGATTCAAGATGCTTGATCAAGGACAAAGGTGTATTCTTACTCATACCTACCTCCCGAGCACGATGGAATAGTGTTTCAGAGGGTCGAGAATGGTCGAATAAGAATTGATTTTTCAAGAATCTTGAAAAAATTTTAAGAGTTTGGGTTTGTTTTAGGTTAGATCATTCCTCCCGGGTTTGTACACAATGCCTGGAAATTTATAGAAGAGATTGAAGAGAAAAACAAGGAAAAAGATTGAAATTGAATGTGCAAATATTTTCCAATAAATTCAAATCAAATTTTCTTTAAAACTTGATTTTTTCCTTCCATAAGCATGAGCCACGAATTTGGTAATGGTTGTGGGCTTTCTTTGGACATTAAGAGATATAACCAAAATTATATTTGAAAGAAACTTAATTTTCATATTTTTACAATTTATTTTTGAATTAAATGTTGTAAATTCAAATATAAATCATAAAATAGAAAATCACCAATGCCAAGCATTTATGGGTCAAAATAACATCATGAACAAGTTTGATCAAAGATTATAGGCCCATTTGGGAAATTTTGCAATTTGACCAAATGTCCTTTGTGCAATCGTCCAAAATTGCCCAACTTCTGAATAGTGTAACTTGCTCAATTTTCCACATTTAAGATTGTTCTTGGACTTTTTGGAAAGCTCTAAGAGTCCTCTAACCAATGTCTTTGGTCTCATCTCAATTGGAGTTACCATGCTCAAAATATCTTCAAAACAAAAAGTTGACTTTTTGTTGACTTTGAAAATGACCTGTAATGTTTTGAGCTATACCTCTCAAATGAAGCATTTTTTGGACATTCTTGTGAGACATGAAGTTGTAGAGAATTGAATTTCCTTCAAAACAAGAGGTGGTGGAAAAATTTCTGAGAAAGTATGAGAAAGTTATGACACCAAAGTTCAGCTTGACTTTTCATCCGAAACCCTAATTTAGAAAGTTCGACTTTGGGCAAATCTTGAGTTTTCTTGATGAATCATGATCAACCCTTGATCAAATGATGAATGTAACTTCAAAATGAGGATGTTGACCAAAATCAAGTTTTGACTCGTATGTTGACCATGCTTGACTTTTTGTCCAATACAACCGATTTTCAACCATCTGAACAATTGTCTGAGGAAACTTGACTTGTGAGGCTTAAAACTTGACATGGAGAATCTTTGAAGCATATGAGGAGGCATGAAGGCCATTGGAGATGTTGGAAATCCATCTTGACTTGAGAGATACCAAACCCTAGTTTGGATTGATTGTCTAGGAGAGAGTTTTCCGATCAACTCGAGGAGTCCTCGAGTATGGATGTATGAAATCTTGAGTAGATGGAGGGCAAATTTTGGGGTATGACATAGAGCCACCACCAACAGTTTTTACTCTACATCTCTTTGTAGAGGGTCCAGCCTTGGGATACTTCTCAGTCTTGCACACATCTTCAACACCCTTTTCTTTAGCGATTCTGACACTGCTTTTCCTTCCTTTTCATCATCCCCTTGCAATGCTTGATTGACATTGGCAATGAGGTCTTGTCTGAGAACACTTCATCCAAGTCAATGACCGAGGTTCAAATTAAATGATCGCACTTGAACCGGAGATTCTTCAAGATTATCACCACTTGCTCGAGTCTCTTCTAAGATACTGCTGAAATGTAGTCTGTTAGGGCTTTATGTGAGGCATTTTGTCAGATTCCTCAAATACTATCAGAAATCACATCTTCCTTATCAGAGGGTTTCATTACAAACATCATCAATACGCATTTCTCTAATCTTAATCCAAGGATCAACATCATTCTTGATGTGGGAAGCATCATGATCACCGATGTCTCGACATCCTCGCGACATCCGGATCAACCGCTAAACTAGGCTAGCGACTTATAGTTTAGAGGGATTGAAACCAGTGTACATATTGGTCTCGCTAAGATCCCGGTTACTAATCTAGAAATGGCTATATGCAGAATTTGTAGACCCTCTCTGCTCACTATTTCGGGAACCAAGAGATGGTAAGTCTTACCAAGGTGATGCTTGTGACCTTCTTGCATTCCTCTGCGCAATTTCTTGACTCTTTTCCGTCAGAGCCACACGCAACGGAGTAACCCTCGTGGTTTCAACTTGCATGGTTTCAAAGATTTTCCTAACTTCCGCCATGGAAGGAGATGAAGAGCCGATTCTTGAGTGATGAAGATGATGAAGACATATTTTATGGTGACTTTGAGAGAATGGGAGCGAGAATGGTAGAGGTTTGAAAGTTTCTTTTGGATGAAGAAAAGTGATACTTTCAAATGAAGAAACTATTATATGGGGAGTCTCTTCCTATTCTGGACCTTTTAAAAATAAGATGAATATAATTAAATGACCAACTTATAAATAATTGAAGTAAAAGGTCCCTTCCCTTCCTTGTTGTAGGCATAGTTAATTGCTACAACTCCTCATATTGACAAATACCCAATTTGCCCCTTAAGGTCTTAAACTGACTAGCCTCAAGAACTTCAAGAAGATGTCACAGTACAATGTCATGACATCCTGTATGACATTGTACTCAGTCAGCATCTGCTTCATCCAGATCATCTTAGAGCAATTGCTACCAGCTGCTATGTATTCATCCTCAACATTGTATAGGAACACACAATTTTTCTTTTTGCTGAACCAAGAGCCAAGATTGTTTCTCAAGAAGAAACATCCATCAAGAGAGCTTTTACACAAGCTTTGACCAACTCTTTCTCCACTTGTTTTCTTGGACAACTTCAAATGTAGGGAGCAGAGTCCATTATGGCAGCCATTCTTCATTCCAAATTTCTTGACAAAATTCCTTGCATACTTGCTCTGTGGAAGGAATGTTGAGTCTTCCATCTGTGAGACTTCCAGCCCAAGAATATAAACCAACTCTCCCGTGAGGCTCACCTCAGATTCAGCTAGCATTTGGTTGCCAAAATGTCTCACCATTGTGTCTGACATTCCTCCAAATACTATGTCATTAACATACATGTGAGTCATCATAATCTTTTCTCATTTATTCTTGACAAAGGGGGTTTTATCCAAGTCTCCTCTCCTATATCCTTTGACAGTAAGGAGCTTGGTTAGCCTTTCATACCAGATTCTAGTAGCTTACTTCAGTACTTTAGAATTGGTCAGATGTCTAGACATTGAGTGTGACATTCTGGTTTCCTGTCCAGCCTTATATTTACCACAGATTCTCCCTTTATCAATGTAAAATCTTGGTATCCTTCTGACTCCCTCTATGGAACTGATCCTTTTCATTCCTTTGAGGTGTGAATTACTAAGTTCTTGGTGCCACAATTTTACTTTCTCTTTATCTTTGTTTGTAGAACATACAGAAGACAGAGTGGTGTTCTCAGATTCCCACATGTAGCAGTTGTCCTTTGATCTGACTCCTTTCATAATCATTTCTTGTTCATCATTGATTACAAGACATTCAGACTTAGTGAAGGTGACTGTGAATCCCATATCACATAGCTGACTTATGCTGATGAGATTTGCAGTCAAACCTTTACCAAGAACGCCCATTTAGGTTTGGAACCTGCATCACTGAGTTTCCAACACCTTTGATTTCTCCTTTAGCTCCATCTCCAAAGGTAACAAAACTGGTAGAATGAGGTTGGACATTATTCAGTAGATTTTTGTTTCCAGTCATATGCTTGGAACACCCACTGTCAAAGTACCATTCTTCATTGGCAGACACTTTAAGGGAAGTGAGCTATCGAAGGCTTCTTCTTCCACCGCTGAGTGTATGATCTCTTGTTGGTCTTAGGCTTCACATAAGAACTTGGTTAGGATATCCATGTAGTCTAAAGCAAAAAGGTTTTATGTGACCAAACCTTCCACAAAAATGACATCTCCATCTTTGAAACTTTTTGTTCATGTTTCTTTGATCTTGATGTTGAAACCAATGTTGTGACATCTGTTTTGACATTGGTTTATTAGGTCTGTTCCCCTTTTTGTTGTCAACAAATTTCTTAGCCTCCACATATCCTGAGCCAGACCTATTTCCTGTCTTGTGGTGTGACATCTTCTTTGACATTGACTTGCAAGGTTTGTTCTTCCTTGTTATCGGCAAACCACATATCCCCGAGCCGACACATTTCTGCTTTATGTTGTGACAACTGTTTTGACTTTGGTTTCATGCCCTTCTTCTTCATGTCACTAATGTGATTCTTTTCCGCCACATATCCTAGACCATGCTTATTTCCTGCATTTTGTCCAAGTCAAGGATTTCTTCCAATTTATTCCCGTGAGTTAGCATCTTGATGATTTAGTCATCCGATCAAGCTTGGAATTCAACACTATAATTTCAATTGTTGAGATGACCTAGCAGACTGTGTTTTCCTTCTTCTCACCTTCAGCCACATTTTCACTCAACTTCTCAATCGCCTTTTTCCGCTTTTCATTCTCTCACGATATTTCACCACTCTTCGACACACATGACTACCCAGAGAGCATGAAGTTTTATGCCTTTCTTCCCCTGATTCACCTCCTCGAATCACCATCGACCAAGTGACAAATATCCTTTCTTTTGCTTCTTTAGAAAGGTGGGACATTCACTCTAATATGTCCATATCCTTCACAACCATGACACCGACTGCTTTGACTTCCTTTTCCGACTTGGATCTTCGCTAGAGTCATAAGATCCGCCATGTCGATGAAATGTCCTTGACATTTGACCTTGACTTTGGATCAACCCTCTTGATGAGTCTTGAACTTTCTCCCCAAAGATAGCTATAGCTTCGGATATCTCTCTCTTCATCATCCACCTTTCATCCCTCTTTAGTATTGGACACAAGTGCTATGCTCTTGTTCTTCCTGTCAACAGTTTCACTGATTCCCATCTCAAAAGTCATAAGAGATCCAATAAGTTCTTCAACCTTCAAGGTGCTGATGTCCTGAGCCTCCTCTATTGCAGTCACTTTCATTGCAAATCTTTTAGGCAAGGATCTGAGAATCTTTCTCACCAGCTTTTCTTCTGACATCTTTTCACCAAGTGCTCCTGAGGTGTTGGCAATTTCCAAGATTTTCATGTGAAACTCATGAATAGTCTCATCTTCTTTCATCTTCAAATTCTCAAATTTGGTAGTGAGCATCTGAAGTCTTGACATCTTCACCTTGGATGTCCCCTCATGAGTAGTTTTGAGAGTGTCCCAAACATCCTTGGCCAGCTCACATTGATGAACTAGTCTGAAGATATTTCTGTCAATACCATTGAATAAGGCATTCAATGCTTTAGAGTTCCCCAGTGCTAGCTCCTCTTCCTCTTTGCTCCATTCCTCCTCGTGTTTCAAGACAGAGTCCCATCTTTCTCAAGCTTGGTGGGATGTTTCCATCCTTTGTCAGAGCTCTCAAGCTTTAATATCCATTGATCTTAAAGACAACCACGAGGTTTCAAGAATCATAATTAGACCCATCCAGTATAGGTGGTCTACCTCCAAATCCTCCTTCCTTATCCATTATGCCAGAAACTATTATCCCTAGATCTCACCCAGAAATAACAGGCAGGTGCCTGCTCTGATGCCAATTGAAATTCGGCGTCAGACACGTGATGTTACTGAGAATGTTATGACACACTATTGACACTGTTAACAATTCACACAATAAATTTAAATGCAGAAGAACACAATAAGTTGTTTACCAATTCAGTGTCTAACTACACCTACATCTGGGGCTACCAAGCCAGGAGGAAATTCACTATTAGTAGAATTAATTGTGAATAAACCAACCGCTTTATCTCCTTCACTTAAAACCTACCCAATGCAACTTCAATCTAAGTCCTTTAGACCTGAGTTCCTACTCACTCCCTCAATCACAGCAGTGATATCAACCTATTGAATAATTGAATTGTGAAGACACACTTCAATAAACTATCTTGATTTTGCTTCACGCTTTAATCAAGAGACAAACACTGTGCTTCAAAGCTTGAGTGATAAACTACCCTTACAAACAAATCCTAGTCCAAGGCACTTATCAATTGATAATTGCTTGGCTCACAAGAGAAACTAGAATTACACAAATAACAACCTGTTATATCTTCAATAAATTCCAGAAGCAAATAGCGCAGTAAGGGTTGAATTCTTTTATAGAAGCAACCCGAAACTTCAGCTTTGGGCTTCCATAAAGATAGCTAGGTTCACTTAATTAATCCTAAAACTTGGTTTATCAACAACCAATTTAGGTCTAACTAAGATTATCCTAACAGCCACGTGATGCAATTTAATAACAAAAACATAATACAAGCAGACAACAAACTTCCCGAAAAGTCTCGAAAAGCATTCGCAACAGAATGTCATAATCGAATGTCATAACATCTGTTATGACATAAGGATATTTTCTACAGAATTTCCAGCACAGCTTTTAGCTTCCAGTTCTGAGCTGTCCTTTAACATCCTTATCAAGTAGGATTTATCTTCAATCTCTGAATGTCATGACATTTATCAAGACATTGCCATAGCCTAGTTTTACCAAAATTAATGCCAACTTAAAACACTAACACTATTTATTTTTCTTCTCATTATTTTTCTATATTCTTCTTTATCTTATTTCTTTCTATTCTATGTTTTTCTCCGGTTTTCCCTTTATCAGCATTTGGCCAATGCTGATCTTCTTTTATTTTTTCTACTCTTCAGGATAATTTCTAGTTGCTTATTCTCTTTCCACCATGTCTCGCACTGATAACATGCAAGTCACATTCGTAGGAAGGCAACAAAGTTGGAAGATTTGGAGTTTTAGCAAGGCGTGAGATGCTCGACTATCTACCTCATCATGGTACTATGGCTACACTTGTATCCGTGATAGTGTGCTTTTTCTGCTTGACCAGATCGGTTGGGACACTTCGCGCCTTATGACATGTTATGCCACCTATCAGAACCTCACCTTGGAGTTCATCAGCTCCCTGACTTACATACCTACTCATGGGTTGGGACAATGCCGTGGACTCATTCTTTTCTTTAATTTTTGGCATCAATTACAAGTTTAATCACAAGGAGCTGGGTACTCTTCTAGGATTTCCTAATGGAATAGGGGTTTACCATGAAACTCAAGAGGGACAACTTGGTTTTAGAGAACTTGATAACTTTTGGGGATCTATATCTGGAATTCTTAACCCCCGAGCCTTTGACTTTGTATCGAAAATATCCATAACTGAGCCATCAGGTACTTCCATAAGATTCTGGCTCACACTATTTTTGGAAAGCCCCAGAATGTCACCACTGTATCTCGAGATGAGCTTTTTATTATGTTTTGTGCTTCGCAGAACCGCCCGGTTAACGCGATCACTTATATGTTATGTGCTTTTGAGCATCTTATCGACTCTAACCATGCACTCATTCAAATGGGAGGGCTTATGACTATGATTACTAATGTTGTTGGACTCAGACAGCCTTTCAAGAATCTGATTGCTTTCAGTGGTGTCAAGTGCATGACTATTCAGTTTTGTTTCAACACTGGCCTGATCGGTAACCTTGGCCCCACTCATTGTTTGCCGATAAATAACCAAGTTATGGATTTATTCACCTTACCTAACCCCCGCTAGTGTGCATAACGAGCCAATTGGCTATATGGTCTGGATCTCCTCCGCTCAACCTTCTACTCCCGACTCCACAAGACTATGAGATTTTAGAGGACTGAGGAAGATCCCACCGCTTCCTCCCGTTATTACGACATGGCCCCTCCTCAAGATGCTTCTATCGCTACCACCGCACCAGATATCGTATGTATCGTGCTCCTACTATTGATTATGCTACCACCATCCACGCCTTCGTGTGGAACACCGTGCTTTGAGGGACCCACTTAACCTTTTACAGCGCATTTTCTATGGCGGACACAAGCCGTACAGCTTTCAAGAAGTTTTTGCTCATTTCCGATCCTCGTCTGCTCCTAAAGTAGGACCTTCCAGTGGCTAGAGTTTTAAGTAGTTTTTAATTATAGTTTAGTTTAGTTTAGGTTTTTCAATTTTTCCATTATGTTATTTTATTTCGTTTTATTTCCGAATACTTGCTCCTTTAATTGTTAGCACTTCCATTTTTAATATAATACAATTTCCGATTATTTATTTAATGTTGCAGTTTATTTTATTTTATTATATTATATTACTGTTTCATCTTTTTCTTTAAATTGCATTTATATCGTTGCTGCTTATTATTACTATTGTTATTCAAGAGCACTGCATCAATGCATTTATAATCTGTACTAAGTGATTCAGTCAATTTGCATTGACTTAGATTCCCCGCCGCTTCCTCCTCGCTACATTGATTCATTGATTCTCCGTCATGCTATCTAGCATGAGACGGTCGCCTCTGTTCCCACTCCCTTCCATTGAGATGCATGCCTCTTGTCTTTGTCTGCCTTGCATGTATTGAGACGCACGCCTTCCCTGCCTTACACAGTTTGAGACGGTCGCCTCATCTTTTATAGATTTATTGAGATGCACGCCTCCATGCATAGTCTCCTTGTTAAGACTACCGTCCCATGCTCCCCGTCCTGTCAATTTTTTGGTCTCCTTGTCATTCATGTTTCAGTCGCTTTTCTTTTCATTTCTACACATCTCCATTCAACTCTTATTTACTCTTCCATCAAAATATTCTTCTTTTTCATTTCCCACCATAACTCTCATTCAAACTTTTCTTCATTTCCCAACATAATATTATTATAATTTATTCTCTCTTCAATCTCAACCTCTATAAATACTCTTCCATTTTTCTCATTTCACATCCTTTCCATCTACTACTCATATATTTTCTCTCATCCACCCATATTTCTACCAATTTTCTTTTTCATTCCTCCTCTTATCATGGCTCCACTAAACACTCATCGTCAAGTGAAACCCGACCGACCTCCACCGATTTATCCACCATTGTGTTTCCAGAAACGATGACGGTCAACAACAATGTAAATTCATGAAATTTATTCTGCTCGGTTGTCCCCACCAAATATGTGGACACCGATTGTTTAGATACTGGGTATGGCGTAGAGCATCACGCTTATGCTTTCAAACACGGGATTACTAGTCCTGCTCAAATCCATGTCCCACCTTCTCGAACCTGCTCTGAATCTCTACCATTCTCTTACATCACGCCTCCCGACGATCCTTACACCACCGACACCGCTTAATTTCCGCATGTTTAACCAAGAGTATTCCATTGATCAAGAAAGAATCGTCAACTTTTACACTCACTGAGGCCGAATGTTCACTATAAACCTTCAAGTCGACAATTCTTGGGACTGTTGGCTCTCTATGGCATGATCTAACCGTCTAAAACCCACGTAGTTGGCGCGATCTCACGTCACATATTCAATCCCGCCTCGAGGTACTTTCACCGAATCTGTAAACACCATTTTGGTAGGACCAATAATCATAAGGTCAACCAAAATGAGATGTTTCTTCTCTGCCCTCACCCGGTCAAGGTCGTCAACGCCGGCTCCTTTCATGCTTAGCCACTTTCACATGCGGCCAATGCGCGGTGTACCAACCCATTTGTTTTCGTGGAATCATCACATCTTTTAGCTTTTGCTTTAGGGCTATCCAACGAGATTCTCGCCCATTGACAATTTATGATGCCCTCAAATCTACTAGATGTCATCTACCGCCGTGGATTCCTATATCATCTCCTCGACAAGATGGCCGATACACTTTAATGATCAACCATCGCCTGGGTACCCGTGTAGTGTTGCCTTGTCCTAACCGATCGACGTCCGAATCTGCTAATAATCGTGTTTTGCCTGTATGCACCGCAGTGCACCACCCTAAGAAAACTGGGTCACATTTCGAGGCCATGCATGCCCACATGAATCGGCAGATCAATGGTTCCTAGCAATGGAACAATGCTGCTGAGACTTTACGCCTTGTTCGAGAGATGCACGACGACCAACGAGTTACAGTTAACAACGCCAGTATGCTTTTCTAACGATCGTGAATTTGAAGCATTGATCGCCGCATAATGGATGCCTCTTCATCTTAACGATTCTGATTCGACAGCGCCGACGACCTCAGCTAGAGGTGGTAGAGGAGCAAGAGGACGCCATTTTCCAAGCAACGAGTGATCACTCCTCCTGGCCCTGATTCTCCGGTTTTTATCGCATCGAGGAAAATGCTCATTTTAAGTAAGTTACAGTCGTGATTGCACTTGTATAGTGCATCCGACCAATGTTTAGAAAACATCGCATCGAGACTTTCATCCTTGTTGCAATTGAATACTTTACCAAGTGGATAGAAGCAAATTTCGTTTGTTAATAAGAACGTTAGGCTCGATTCATCAAGCATAATCTCATCTCATGGATACGGGCGCCCCGAAAGGATTATTATCACGGACAATGGTACCAATCTCAACAACAAAATGATCACGAACTTTACGCAGCTCAAGATTAAGCATCACAATGTTCTCCATATCACCAAAATGAACAGGCGAGTGGAAGTCGCCAACAAGAATCTCAAAAGATCATACGTAAAAATGACATTAACTTACAAAGATTGGCATGAGATGTTGCTGCTTGCTCTCCACTGTTACCTCACTATAGTACGAACATCTACAGGGCAACCCCTCTTGTATATATGGTATGGAAGCAATCCCTACCCATCGAGGTTCAGATTCCATCAACCAGAGTCCTCCAGGACACAGAATTGGGCAAAGACGAATGGGTCCAGACTCGTTTGGACCAGATCAACTTGATCGACGAAAAATGGCTCGCAGTCATCTGCCATGGGCAGATCTGGGGCCAAGCAAAATGATCGCATTGAACAAGAAAAGTCAAGCACCGAGTCTACCAAGTTGGTGATCTAGTAGTCCAACATCATCCTTCCACAAGGTGATCCTGTGGGTAAATGGACTCTCCACCCATGAGGGACCATTGAAGTAAAAAAGATTTTCGCTGGGCGGATGATACTAAGCACTATGGATGGAGAATACTTCCTACACCGTGAACGCAGACATAGTCAAAAATACTACGCATGAACGAGACCCGCTAGGTCGACCGCCTAGGGAAAAAATATGGCATCCCGCTAACCAAAAGGTTCGGGCAAAAGTTAAGGATATATAAAAATGTACACCCGAAGTCGAAAACCCTAATAGGCGGCTTGGGCAAAAAGGTATCCTGTAGACCGAAAACCCGAAAGGGCGCCCAAATGTTAGGATTTAAGCCGCATTACTAAGTCTCATCCATATCACCTACTTACATACACACTACTATCAAGATTCAAGATTCAAATGGAAAAGTTAGTTCAATCACTTTCTTCCACAAAGAAGGAGATGAGATAATGAAAATATAAGAGCAAAGAGTATAGTTGAAACTCGACAAGATTGTTTCCACATAGCTTTTACTATTCCGACAATTTCCTCTTACTAGGATGTCTCTTTGTACACAAATTGCCTAACTATAGGCCACTTTTTTCAAATTTAATGCAAATTCCTTTTATAATTTTATTGTTTTTTTGCATAAAGTCCAATGATTGCTTTGAATGATTATATGCATCTCGACAACAAACATCCTGCTCATAAACATATGAAAAGCTTAACAAAACAGAATTACTATAGGCTCTAGCACTGAGATGACGAATAAAGTCACCAATACATCCTCACGTAGTCACTTCCACAAGAAATACATTCACAGGATCATCAATCCCCACAGAATCATCGCTCTCACTACAAAGGCAAATCTTCTCCAACGAAGTACTACATTATCATATCCTCCCAACAGTATTCCAATATTTCAAACCTCATCACATTAGTCCCCGAGCAGTGATTCTATCACCATATCAACTACAAAACCTCATCACGTTAGTCCCCGAGCAAAGGATCCTATCAGCTACAGCGGCTCAAACTTCATCACATTAGTCCCCGAGCAGTGATCCTATCAAACTTCATCACATTAGTCCCCGAGCAGTGATCCTATGAAACTTCATCACATTAGTCCCTAGTGATCCTATCAAACCATCAGCT